>JANRMT010062849.1:9380929-9399690 GCA_026402145.1 Polypterus bichir lapradei
GACGTCGCTCTCGCCCTCTCGAGACGTCGCTCTCGCCCTCTCGAGACGTCGCTCTCTTCTTGTTGCTTAGTCCATCATATTTATTTTAAAATTTCGCGACACGTGATTGTTACATACACCTAATTCACTGGCTTTCAAAACGATGGATGAATTTGCTCAAACTCTTTAATCTGTTTGAGTATGTCCACTTCCCAAACAATAAAGTTTTTGATGTTTTTAAGAATCTTTCTTTCTCAAGCTGTAAACTGGTTTTGCAATTTTTAGTCCCATGGCATCTCCTACTTTTCGCAAGTTGTAGAGTTATCGGATACAGCTTGAAGCATCGGCATGTCTTCCTTGCCCAGGCTGTAAACCAATTTTACTCCTAGGTGCCCATCTCTTCACAGGTGATAAAATAATCAATATAGCTTGAGACATCTCCTGGATTTTCTGGTCCATTTAAACAGATGTTACTGTGATTGATACTGGTACAATTCAGGAAAACAGGATACTTTGATATCCTGCCTTCTTAAGTATTAAATTTGTCCTGTCCATATGAGCAAAATATTTGTTTTAAAGTGATACGATTTGTTAAGATTGTAAGATTAAGTTAATTTTTGTTTGTGTGAGCAAATAATAAAATATAAAATCAACGACACTACAATAGGTGACGTTCTTCTCTATACACAGAACTAGGGATGTCACTGTACCATAATTTTTTTTACTCAATACCAACAGTAAAATTTTACGATGCTTGATACTTTTTATTGAATTGAATTGAACATTATTGTGCCTTTTTTCTGTAATACAGTGTTAAATATGTAAATCGAAAAAGTAACAACAGCTTTAAAATATTGGTGTATCCATGATGTAGTTACTCAACTATCACTTAAGTAAACAAGTATTGGCTTTTATAAATATAAAAATACCAGTAATAGCGCACTGCACAATAACATGCAGCAAATACACTCGACTTGAGCATTCATAGTTTTCAAACTCTTTCTCTGTACGTTTAGCGTTCGTTTGCTCAGAGGTTGATGCGCTTGCTGCTTCCTGAGCAGCTCTTCTTTTCTCTACCCTAGTGGCCCGCTTCTTCTCTTCTTTTGTCGGCATCTCTTCGCGTTAAAACTGATTAAGTCAGTGCTTGTGTTGCAATTTGTATGTTTTCTTTAGTTTTTCACTTAAGCTGGCACTTAAGTCTTCAACCTTCCTCAAGAATGATTTGGGGAAGTGACGGTGAAGGGATGAGAACGGTGCCCGTAAACATGCACCGCATGGCCGCCCTGCTGTCTGCTGCTGAGAGTTGATTCTACAATTAAAATAAAATAAAAATAAAAAGCGGAATAACCCCGAAAGAAGATGCAGATGTCACGTAGTATATGTGTTCCAAATTTCAGGTCAATAGTTAAACGGTTTGCGAGCTATAGGTGATTTAAAATCCTGGACAGACAAACGAACAGCCACGGTAGAGTATTATATATAAAGAAAAAGCAAGGCTTGAATTTTAATGCATGGCAAATATGGGAATCCCAACAGTGTAACAACAAGTGGGGTTTATAATCTTGGGGAATTACAGCATATGGTTTATCAAGAATGGTATGTTATGAACTACCTGATTTATCTTGGCATCTGCACACTCTAAATTTATTCCGTAAAGTTTTGTATTTGCTATGAATTTTAGCAGTAGTTTTCAATTATTGGACAAAAAATGCCAACCATAATATATTTCCTTTATAATTAGTGGATTACAATTCCAGATATTTCAATTTAAACCTGCTCTTTAAAGTTGTTTTTTGTAATGACTTGCTTTTAAAGTCTGGTTTATCACTGAACGTTAGGTTAAGTTAGGTTTTTAATATTTGCTGTTGTAAGATTTATATTTGCATAATTAGCTGGATAAGAAAATAGATTAATAAAGAGTAATATTTAATCAATTAGTCAAATTAATTCACATTGAATTTTTTTTTTAACATTGCAATTTTAAAGCTTCCTGTGTGAAAGCAAATTTGTCAATTTTACATTTCTACTTTATTTTAGAACATCCGTACAACAGCCTTTGTTTTGTTGTTTTGAAGGTTTATTGTGTGAATTATCAGACCTTTTGTTATCCCTGTGTACAAATTGAGAATTTGAAAATTTCTTGGGCTGTTGTTATCTGTACTCAATAAATCTATAACTGTAAGACAGCATTGTGTTTTTCAATGTACCTTTCAAATATATGACATGTGCTTTCACTTACAGTTTATACTAATAAATGGTAGTTTGCTTTCAAAAGCCAAATAAATGACATAAATTCAGTGTTTACAGATTCGTGTTTAGCAAAGATGTATGCTGTTTCGATTATCTTACTAAGTGTTTCGGCGATTACATGTCTCTGTTAACACTGTTCATGTCACATTAATAGGGAGATGTTTCTTGTCCTTCAAACCATTAAAACACTAAAATTTTATTTTGGTATCAACAAATAGAGGAACTCATGTCATTGCCAGTATAGACAAACCAAATTGCCACTTAATTCAAATCTTGCATTGGTTTTTATTGCTACTGTTGTTTGTGCTGGCAGTCCTCCCACATACCATTTCCTTTATGCATTACTGTGGATGCATTTAAGTCACACCCCAGCATGATGCTCAACTGTTTACACCTGTTAGAAAATGGACAAATGCTTGGATTGATGGACATCTGTAGAAATGCTCATTAAAGAGAATCGGATAATTAATGTGAAGCCTCTGTTCATTTACTAGGGTTATGTGGGACACTATTTAAAACCGATTAATCTTGATTACACCTCATTTGATCAGTAACATAATTTTGCTTTCTAAGCACACACAAATCTGTTTCTGAATGAAACAGCAAGGTCCATTTCTGCATTCACATGCTGAAATTTTTTTGCACAAATGCAAAAACATTTCCAGACTTGACCTCTGCTGTTTTTCTTTTCATCATGTTGATGCGGTACTGTATCATTGACACTGTGTGCCATTCTATAAGTAGTTTTTCTTGTGTTTTATTGGGCCTTCTGGAGTAATTTGTCTACATGCATGCGTGTAGTACTGGCTTTCTCTGTACTACCGATACTGGGGGGGGAAAAAAAAAAGCTGGTACCGTTACAGTTTTGGAACTTCGGTACCAAATTAATACAGAAATATCAGTTCACATCTACGGGTGGCATTCAGTAATTTATCTACCTCAGTAGGAAAGAAAAATGTTTTCAAAAACTTTTTGTTTTATTTTTCAATATGGTCCCCTGATAGCTCCATACACTTCATCCACTTTTCCTGCAATGACTTTAACCCCTTTTAAAAATAATCTCCTGTTTGACCTTCAATCCAGGACGTCACAGCTACCTTGATGCCTTCATCACTTGAAAACTATTGTTCGCTGAGAGATTTCTTCAAAACTCGTAACAGGAAATGTTCTGAGGGAACCAGGTCAGGACTATAGGGTAGATGGTTCAGCTGCTGGAACCCACATTCTCGGATGGCAGCCTGTGAATGATGTGACATAGGAACCAGCACGTTATTGTGAAGAAGCTTCCTTAATTCACACGAGGACTCTCCTGACATCCTGTCTCTTGGAATGTTAGACTCGTACTGAGCCACAACTGTGCATGAGTAACCTTGATACATGTCCCAATATGCCCAGACTTGTTTCAATGTGCTTGCTACTTTTTTTCATACTCGGGTAGATAAATTATTGAACACCCCTCGTATATACAGGATTACTCCCCAGATTATTTTACTCAGTCTATCAATCTACTTTCTTTAATGTAAAAACTAATATTTTAATCTTCTCACTCCTGACATTTGAGTGGTAGCTATCTAAAGTTTAGAATATCAGATCAGTCAATATATTAAACTCTGATCAAGAGATTTGGAGTGAAAAATAACAAGTGCACTTTAAATGGTAAAAAGTGGGACTGAAATGACCCTTGATTACACAGCAGCCAAACCAGAGTCTCCACACTCAGCTGTGCATTAATTCCATCACTCGGTATTAGGGCTTGTTTATACTTCAAGCTCAGAACGTGTACACACATGCATCATGGCTGCCAAGCATTGTCAGCGTTCATTTGACAAATCCTCTGAGCAGGTCCTCAAAAATTAATGCAACACGTGTGTGAGTTGCAGTCCCAGCAAAAGTGTGATTAAAGTTGGAATGTGACGTCAGAGTCTCTGTTTACTATCTCCATGTGACAGAAAGCTGTTTTGAGGATGCTACAGAATTGATGTGCCTGCTGCAATGTTTGATGAACGGTTTGATGTGGTGAAGCAAAATGCCGACATACAAATGCATTTGTGGTGCTTTTATATTCAAGCGTGTCTTATTCCCCATCTTAATAACACAATACATTTTAAAAGTCTTACATACCATCTTTTGTGCCATCATCAGAATGTATGGCGGCGTATTTGAGCCACAGAGAAAAAAAAAGTTACAGACACAGTGAAAAGGTGTATTTTGTGAATAAAGTGGAAATTTCCGCCTTAATCTCGAAATGTCCACTTTATACTCATAGTTTACTTTATCATTAAAGTAGAATGTTGTAAGCATCATCTTAAAACCAACCCAGTTTTTAATCGCTACGCACTACTGGGGCTTCCTCCTGACCTGACAGCAGCGGAAAGCAGCAATAGCTCACCACACAGCACACATTACATTCATGATATTCCAGTTCTCTGCACATTTTGAATCCTTAGATTTATACTTGATATCACTTTCCTGATGAAGTGCATTAAAGTATGTGTGCTACATTTTACAGATAAATCGTTAATTTCGTTTAAATAATGAGTACTGTTAATAATTACACACATGGGGGTGACACACGTCGCTGGTGTTTCCTGCCTGCAGTTTGCATGTTTTCTTGGTAGGTTTCCACAGTGTGCTCCAGTTTCCTTCCAAAGATATGAAGATTTGGGGATTTGGTGACGCTAAAATAACGTTAGTGTATGTGAGTTCTTGCATTCACCTTGCGATGAACTGATGCCCCGTCCAGGGATTGTTTCTGCCTCGTGCCCAATGCTAGCTGGAATGGGCGCATTCCCGGATTGATGGATTTAATCATTAAACATCCTTTTCAGAGATATTTCGGCAAGGTGTCCTCGGAATATAATGGATGTTTCATGCAATTCACAACACAGCAAAGCCGAATGTTTTCTCACCGTGATAATATCTTGCACTGCCACCTGGTGGAATCTTCCAGATTTACGCAAAGTACATGCGCAAGTATGAACAGTAAAACGCTTGCATAGCAGTAGCGTCTGCTGGAGCATGCGTCGTGTGAAGTATAAACCTGGCCTTAATGGTGCTTCTGCTGTAAGACTCCACTACTGTCTTTTCCACGCCCCTTCTCCTCTTCCATGTCCATCACCGGCACTAAATCAAATTTTTCAAGTGCTCACATTGGCCCTCATGGAAAGCTCCCTCTTGCTTCCACACCTCTTTGAGCCAATCCATACTATGCTGGAGACTGCTCGGGACCATGTCCCAAGACTGATGGATTTCTGTGAAAGAGTGCATCTCTTTCTCAGCCCTCCACCTCACAATTAGGCTGTTCAGCATATCTGTCTCTGTCTCTGAGGCCTAGTCCTCTAGCCTTACAAAATGTTTAGTTTTGGTGATCTTGATTTTTGTGCCATAATTTTTAGAAATTGGCAGACTAGGGCAGAAGAATATACAATGAAGACAAATTTTTAATGTCTATTAATAATACAGTACATCTAACATTCCATTTTAATATTATTCATCTGCAGAAAGCTTTTGCTTTGGACTGAGTTGCCACTGTTTGGTAACCTTCGGCCTTCCTTTAAGTACAGGAACTGTCTGGATTTAAAAGTAATTGTGCTTAAAAGCTTTCAAAACTGAAAACCAACATTTACAGTAATGACTCTATAAAAATAAAGACATTCAAACTTCACAATTTGCTGGCTTAATCTGTATGATGTTTAGGCTTTCTAATTTTTATTCGTTATCGAACCACACTACTCTTCTTACATTAAGAAATAATTCATTATTAATACAATATTTGATGTATGTAAGAAAACTAAAATACATATACATTCACACAAACTGTCTTTTGTCACTTGCTAAAAAGTACATTATCGGGGGAGGGTGGCAGTTAAGAAATTTAAGTTTTAGTTGTGTCTACTATCAGTGCTTTGCAATTTAAAACTAAAAAAAATAGTGGTGCTTAAAAATATTTCATTTTTCGGAGGATGTACTTCAAAAAAAAAAAAAGTAGAAAAACCCTGACCCAGAGATTTCAATCTGGTTCGGTCAGGTTGGGGAGCATGCACTGGTACAGTGTGTTGCCGCACCCACTACATGATGAAACGGCTCGGCATCCTGGTTGGCAATCCCCAAGGCAGATACGCAGTCCAGTCCCAACCCTTAGAAATGACCATCTATCTGCCGCAGCCAGGTGTTACGTGGGCATCCCCTTGGTCTGGTCTAGCCACTCGGGTCCTCAACAATGAGTATCCTGTGAGCCGGATCACCCTCGGGGAATGTTGCCACATGGCCATAGTGCTGTAACCAATGCTCCCTCACAATGCAGTTAATGCGCCTTATTCGGGACTCTCTGAGCAACTGCTCATTCAACACAAAGTCCAACCAGTGCTACCCAAGGATTCTCTGAAGAGACAGTACCGAAGGAGTCCAGTCATTGTCTCACGTCACTGGATAGAGTCTGTGTCTCATAACCATACAGCAGCACAGTAAGCAGTAGGATTCTAAAAACTTGGACCTTCGTCCTATTGCATAGATATCGGGAGGGCCACACAGCCCTTTCCAGTGACACCCCATGCTCTCCTAATCTGTCTACTGACTTCTTAGGAGGAGTCACCACAGACATGAATGTCACTGCCAAGGTAAGTAAAAGCTACTCCCTCAGTGTTACAGCCATCAGAGCAACCAGACCAATAACAAGTGTACCAAACTACAGAGATCTGACCCATCCCAGGTCTGCTCAACTCAGAGAATGCCGTCACTGAGATGTTTAGCTTACGCAGCTCCTCCAACAGCAGAGGAGTATGATCATCGTGCTGGAGAGACAAGAAGTTCCACACGCCTACCTGGATGGGCTGCCTCAAATTTTGACCCGAGTGCTGCCCTGCACTGGGCGATGCCTCATCACCACCACATCAGTTCTGATCCCCAACAGGCCTGACAACATTGGGTCTCCGGTTCTGACTCTTCCAGGGATGTGGCTTCCGACGGCTTTCCCCCATCCCCTTCATAATGCGAGCAGCCTTCCTGTGGACAGTTACAGCAGAGCTACTCCCACTGAGAGCAGAAATGAGTCCTGTCTGTCATCTCAGAGCTTTGTAAAGTAATTTTTTTTTTTTTTTTTTTTTTTTTTAAACGGTGGCTGCAGTTGCCAGTCCTGCCACCAACCACCATGATTTACCTGCAAGTTGGAGGACCGCTTACAGGGCCTGATGCAGTTGAATGTCATACCCAGGACATTTAGTCACATATACTGAGCAAATGAACAATCCGTTCTTGAAGGTGATGTGTTGAAATCAGGAAAAATGGATAAGCATAAAGATCTGAGAGATTTTGATAAGGGACAAATTGTGATAGCTAGATGACTGGGTCACAGCATCTCCAAAGTGGGAGATCTTGTGGGATGTTCCCATAATGCAGTGGTTAGTACCTTCCAAAAGTGGTCAAAGGAAGGCCAACCAGTGAACCGGCAACAGGGTCATTGGTGCCCAAGGCTCATTAATGTGTGTGGGGGGCAAAGGCAAGCCCATCTGGTCTGATATCGCAAAAGTGCTACTACTGTAGCACAGAGATTGCCGAAAAACTTAATGTTGGCCATGAGAGAAAGTGTCAGAATGCACAGTGCATCACGGCTTGCAGCATATGGGACTTTGTAGTCGCAGGCTGATCATAGTGCCCATGCTGACTCTTTTATACTGCCAAAAGCACCTACAATGAGCATGTGAGCATCAGAGGTGGACCATGATCCAGGAGTATGCTCTGCATCATAGCATTGGTTTTATGTTATGGGAGGCCTTGACCAGATGGTACAGCAGTTTGGGGGGGCCTTGACTTAGTTTAGGTACTTGTATCAAAGCTATTCTTTTAACAATAGCAGAGAAAGATGAAATTTATGGTTGATTTTGATTTAAAATGCTCCCAGTTCAAAGGACAAAATTGTTGATATTTGTAAACTTTGTGCAGGAAGATATAAATATCACAGAAGTGCAGCTTCCTTGCCTTATCTCTTATAAGCAAAGTTATGTATAATGCCGCTGCTAAAAACTGTTAGGTATCAAATCTGTGGCAGACTGAAATCTATGAATGTAAAACTTGTCTTTGTGATGCCCTGTGCACTGGCAACTCTGAGTGTCTATAACATAAGCAAATTAATTATTAGTGTTAAAGGGAGGCACAGAACCAAAAACAACAATCAAAAGAAACAAGTCTTTATTGAGGAGCCTTCAAAGCAAAAAATAAAAATCCTAGTGTCATGCACTTAAAATAAAATGCAGTCCTCTGCAATGACACAGAATATGTATATCAGTGAAAAATAAATAACTCCATATAACAGGAATGCCCTACAAGGTTCGCTTTCTGATTTGTTCAGCTAACCTTCTCTCTCGTATTGCAGATGGTCAAAAGATGACCTCTTCTGGGTGTCCCTAGGTTTTGTGTGCCAGGTGCAAGCAGTTTTTTTTATGACAACAGAAAACCAAAGCACAGTAGCTTAGCTTTGTTACATACTTGTTAATTTCATAGGGGGAAAAAAAGAGCTGGAAATGGTTAATAATGCTAGTCATTCCCAACTTGTTGATGAACAGGGCAGTCAAAGTGTGATATAGTAGTGCTTTGCTTAAAAACATGTGAACCTGAAGATAATACAGCACCTGTTTGTAAATGGTGTAACAGGGCATGTTTCACCAAATGAGGCAATACATTGAATATAACTGCACATTTATCGGCTCAGAACTCAACATTATGAAATAGTGTTTATAATAAAAGTAGGAAAAGTTATGGTTATGTATTTCATTTGGTTAACAAGTGCAGAATTTTCAAACACTACAAATTCACATAGAATACTTTCCCAAACTTTTTTTGATAAACAGACACAAAAGCAAATTACTCAAGCCTAATCATTTTGGTTCTGTAAAGTACAATGCAAATACCATAGTATATATTGTTCATCCCAGTTGTAGTATATGCATTGCATATACTGTTGTTTATTTTACTAATAATATTTATTAACTCCCAGTAACATTTTGAAGTGTGTTTTGTTTCATATTTAAGTTTGTTTCCCTGTTTAATTTTGCTTGTTTCTTTGAAACATTCCTATGTTGAAAAAGTTCAGGTACTTAATGTATTGTAATTGACTGAGCTTGAAATTCAGAGAGATATGTATATAGCTGTAGAGCTGCCAAACTGTGTGCTTTCTGATGGAGTGGAGGGTTAGGCAAATGAAGAATTGCAATGAGCTCTTTGGGGCAGAAAGGAGAATGAGGGGCTGATGGAAAAAAGTTGAAGGAGCTCAAAAGTCCAGTTCTGTTTGATGGGCAGAAGGTGCACAAAAGAGGAGAGGACCTGTCTCTGAGCAATCAGAAAGCTGTTGGAGAAAATAAGAATTTGCTGCACTGCAGTACCAGCATAGCAGGTGTAGAACAGTGCAGTGTGCAGGAGCAGCACAGTCAATTACAAGTTGAAAGTGAGGGAAGGAGCAGCGTCTCCCTCTTGAGGAAAGTCTCAGAATTAAACAACAGGTGAGATCAACGCCTAAGATTGATTTGGTTCAAAAGTCAGTGAAAAATAACTGGTCTTTTTAACTCTTTTTGGTGTGACAAGGTGAGCAGGCTTACTGTATTATGAATTTATATGAAGGATCAATGTGCCTTATTATTAGATTTAGAGCTATTAGCTGTTAAAAGCTTATGGTTGAAGTAGCTTGAAAGGTCACCATTTATTTTAGCATAAGGGCTGCTGGGCCACTGTCTTTTGCGGCCTGCCTGTCTTTTCACTTGCTGTTTTGAACTACTGTGAGTCAAGGACTATGTCTCTAAGGGAACTGAGCAAGCTGACTTTTGTTTTGGGAACATAGCTGCTGAGGTTTCCGACTGACGGACTAAACAAACTTCCACAAGCTTTCATTTTAAGAAAACTAAAGCAAACCCTCACATTAGTACATAAACATATAAACATTTTAGATGACATTTAAATGTATATATTAAGGCTTATCAATACCTTACCGGGGTGGGGAGAGTCAGTCCTGGAGGGCCGCAGTGGCTTCAGGTTTTTGCCCCAACCCAGTTGCTTAATTAGAACACAATTCTTGCTAATAATTAATTTTCACGGCTTGCTAGTGCTTTAACTCCACCATATCGGGTCATTCTCATATCCTAGATTTTTTTTTTCTTTCTAAGGATATCATTCAAATGATTTGAAGTCTAAAACGGATGAGTAATACTCAATCTTTCACTTTTTTCTCTTCACTTTCCTTCCAAGTATTTAATTAAACCAAATAGTGCACGATAAATACACACAGATGAAAATGGTAACAAGCTAAAATGAAATACTGGTGTATTTTATCATTTGCATCTTATTGCTAATAAGGAGCCATTAAAAACCGAGAATACAGCTGTTTAAGACTAAAATAAGCAATAAGGGCTCAAAATCTTAACGAGCGAGACAACTAAAGTGAAGCAGAAGTGTTACTGGAGCAATAAGTGCACTAAGTGACTTTGCCCACCCCTGCCTTAGACAATCAAGTTAAAGCAAAACACATTGTGTATAGGTGTTTAAGAGTTGATTATTAAAGGCTAGTGTTTTTTCTCTTTTAAGTGGATGCCTGTGAGCTCAAGGCTACCTGTTTCCATTCTGAGCAGCTCAGCTTCTGTTCTAGCAGGACAGAGACAGTGGGAGGCTATGTGCTACTGCCTAATGGCACAGTTGTCTGCTTTTACAGGCTTTCACATTAGTATGCATATATATATATTAGATAGCATTTAAGTTTATATTTCAGAGTTCCCTCATGAATCAATATAATAATTAATTAAGCTACAGCAAAGTGTCAGAAGGGGACCTTGTTTTTCGATTTCCTGGATAATCCAGTTACAGTACTGATTGTGTCAGGGTTGTCTGCAGGATGTAGGTATTGCTGTCTGGCAAAGGAGTCACTGCTTTGAAGTCTGGCTGGTTGAGTATACAAACAATACAAAGTTGTGATAATAGACCTGCTCCTCCCTTGGAGGATGTGTGTATTTACCTGACTTGGATATTACATGTCTGACGCTATTGGTTTCTAATCAGCATATCTGTACTTATTCATGATTGGTAACAATACATTTTGTTAACTTGTATTTTCATTAATTGTTAAACCCAGGAAATGTAGATGTGCCATTGTTTAATCCGATTGTCCAGAACTGATAATTTCAGGGACTGAAGGAGATTTAAGCTTTTGGGCAGCAGAAGGCAGGGGAGGGACAGTCCACTGAGAACACTGCCAAGACACTTGGACAGAGCACAGGGGCTCGTAGGCAGACGAGGGTACCTGGCTGGCACAACATGAGGCACAAGGACGGCAACACTTACTTCCAGGGAGGAAGAGACAGCTCCACAAGGAGACGCCGGTTGTAGGTCCAGCGAGAGAGGGAAGCCACATGAAAGGACCAAGCAAAGCTGGCAGACGAGAAATGAGGCGTGCCTAGGTGACAGCAACACAAGGAGTCCAGAGTGGGAAAAAAAGGAATGATGAAGAGACACTGACAGGGATTCAATGATTTGACACAACTTCTGTTGGGTAACGAGTGTCTGGTGAACAGAGTGCATCCGTGGACAGTTGAATGATTAAGTGTTTGGATAACACAGTGCACAAACTGGACTCTGCACCACTAAAGGTTGTATCCTCCAATTCTGTATTTGACGGATTTTAGAGTGTGGACTGTGTGTTTTTAAAAAAAGGAAATTCGTTCTTGATAGTGTTAGATTTTGTTTATATTCATTTATCTTTTCCATGTACTTATTATTGTCTTGTGTAATAGAAGTTACTGTTGCTTTTCCTGAAATTACTGTTGTGTCTTTCATTGTGTGTTTACTCACCGCCCAATTTAAAGAAACCTGTGTGCTATTATTGGTAAATTTTAGGAGTTCCCAGTCTCTTGATAAAACTAGGTGGCATAGTCGGATATTTTAATGGTGTCTAAGTCAGGAAGCACTATGCTTGTCTGCTCAAGGCCATCCACAGCTTAGCCCTTGTCAGTGAAGGGGCACGCTGCCACTTACCGGCACAGCCGCCTATGATTTTAGCCTTAAGGGATGTTGGTGAAATAAGCAATTATTAGTTGAGCAGTCCAGTTTTCACATGTGGGTCCTCCTGATTCCAACTTAATGGTGAGAATTGATTTAATCAAAAGGCCATCAGTTTTGTTTTTTTTTTTCCATGTTAAACACATACTGTATGTACATATCTCCTCAGAAACTGATGTGGTCTTTGACATTGTGCAGCAAAGGGCTATGGATGTTCTTCACTGCAAACAAAGATTTGAGTGTCTCCTTGCTTTTCCAAATGAGAAGAAGTCGGGGGAGGTTTTTCAGGCTGTTCATGCTAAAGCGGCAAATCTCCTGTCTGATCCTAAAAGTAACCCTAGGCAGAAGTGTTGGTGTGTCACAATTGCAGGATTAGGCCAGAGTAAAAATATTGATTTTACAATTAATCTTTATTTTTCATTTAAATGAGTCATATCAATTCTTAAAGTCTCAAGATAAATTGTGTGAATTTCTGTCCTGCTTAATTATTATATGTAGATTTTTGCTTTTCTACTTTTTTCGCTTCTGATGCAGTAGTTGTTGCTAATGTGCCTGTTATGGCTTTCAATGGGGAAAAAGCTCGGGGTGCAGAAATCTAACTATGCAAATGCAGATAACATTACATGGGTAGGTCTGAAATCATAAACCTGGCTGTGTATGTGCATGCCCTACTGAGCTCCAGCAGTCTTAACTTGTGACAGCTGAACATCCTGGGCATCAGATTCCGACATGACAGTCACCTTTCACTAAATTAAAAATGACTGGGCAGATGTGTTGCAGACAAGCATGCTGCATGCCAGTCACACCGAGAGCAGCCTCACTACATATACAGTACGCAGAGATGGCTGGCCGGCAGCTGTTCCAAAAACCTTTCTAGCATTTCCAATGTTCTGTTCCATCACTTGACAGCAACAATCACAAGTTTGTTTGTTGGCAAGTCCAATAAATGTTGCTTCTCTTTAAGCACATGGCTAGCTGTACTGCTAAGGTAAAAAAAAAGTATACATCACACCTCATTTGGCCAGCCAGCTATACCAAAGTGAGCATGTGGGAAAAGCAGCTGATGTCAAGTAATTGCATAAACTGTACCATGTGGATCATAATAGCAATGTTATCAGTCATAATATTTGGTTCTTTTTCTTTTATATTCATCCAGCACTGCTGTCAACAAGCATCAGCTCTAGATCCATCTATCCATTATCCAACCCGCTATATCCTTATTTTAAAATACTTCCTTTTAGTCTGAGACAGAACTGTCAGGACACATTTTCAAGACAGATTAATGTGAATGCTACATGTGAGCAACTGAAGATATGTATCTTGTAGAACTATAAAATGACACAAGTCTTCCTGCTGTATTTTTAATTTTGACTAATTCAAGATTATTTTAAATGTCCAATGGGGGAATAAATATGGATAACAGTTTAGTTGAAGGCTGTCTACATGGAGATTCATAATAAATGAATAGGTTATTGAATAATTTATTTAAGAAATAATTGATTATTTTTATAATACTATTATTCCCAAGATGATATAGATGTTTTATAAAGTAGATGCCATTGCATTGCATTAAAACAAGGACCCCCCTACCCCCCAATATGTGTGGATTCTGATTTAGGCATGTATATGTTAGTTAAGTTATGGTGAATTTTGAATGAGTGCAGTGCTGTGAAAAAAATATGCTTTAAAAAAATCGTTCCATATTTTCAAGTACTGATGTTAACTGTTACTAATTAAATGTTTCTTCTTAATTGGCATTTAAGAAGGGCAACGGGGTAAGCTGTGTGATTTCTTGGTGGGCCAGTCAGCAAACATCTGCCACGTCCTATCAGTTACAAGAAGCAGATCATGGATATGTGATGCAGTACCTGCCAAATAATACAAAGAGAGTATACACAATGTGTTTTGCCTTAGTTGGGGCTCATCAGGCTTCTTGCAACTGAGAGGACAAGGTGGATGTTTGCCGACTGGCAGACCAACCACAAGCATTACTTGGTAGGTAGCCAACCAAATAAGCAGATTGCAATTCAGACATATGAAAATATATACGGTGGTACAGTTTGCATTTTTGTAGTTGGAAATCCACAAAGGGAGAATATAAATTGGGTATGTTAAAATAGTTTTTTTATTCCTGGGTTTTCAACTCTTACCAGGAATCATCATCAGAGGAAAATGATTAGACATACAGGAATCCAAGGCAATATAGAGTAAATTGGGAAGGGAGGGTAGATGGATGTTGGGGGGAGGTGGGGATTAATGAGGTGGGGTTCGGAAGATGCTGGTCAAAGTTTTATTTACTATGTGCATGTTCTTCTTTTTGGGCGGCACGGTGGCGCAGTGGTAGCGCTGCTGCCTCGCAGTTAGGAGACCCGGGTTCGCTTCCCGGGTCCTCCCTGCGTGGAGTTTGCATGTTCTCCCCTTGTCTGCGTGGGTTTCCTCCGGGTGCTCCGGTTTCCTCCCACAGTCCAAAGACATACAGGTTAGGTGGACTGGCAATTCTAAATTGTCCCTAGTGTGTGCTTGGTGTGTGGGTGTGTGTCCTGCAGTGGGTTGGTGCCCTGCCCAGGATTGGTTCCTGCCTTGCGCCCTGTGTTGGCTGGGATTGGCTCCAGCAGACCCCCCCGTGACCCTGTGTTCGGATTCAACGGGTTGGACAATGGATGGGTGGATGGATGTTCTTCTTTTTAAGCCCGCATATGCTGGGTTCATGTCCAAATGTCTGTTAATGGTGTTTTCATTGGATAGCCACGATTCAGCCAGTTCTCAGGCACTTTTAGTATTAGTATTGAACTGGAACTCAGTTCAAGTAAAATTCAAGGCTACTTTAAGATACTTAATTCATTTTCACCATTTGTGGATTTCCAGTTGCACAGTTGACTGACTGACTGACTCACTCACTCACTCGCTCATCAACAAAAATTTCCCATTTAGTTAAAAAACTGAAATCTGACTTTAGGGTATATCTAGTGCAGTAGATACAGTATCTACTAAGGAAATTTTGATACTGTATATTGATTTTTAAAGATAAGGAGAAAAACTAAATACCCCAAAATCTCAAGGGCTTTCACATATTTGATTCTGGTAATGTTATAGAAAAGAAAAAAATATCCAACTCGTTTTTTTTTGTATTTTTGTTTTAATTTTTCAATAATAATTCTGTAACAAGTAATAGCACAGAGAAATGGAGCTTGCAGTTAATGCAAATTTTAATACTGTAAACAAAACAACACTACTGACAAAGCTGTGGCTGTAATCGCACAAAGAAATGGGTCTGGTGACAAGTGAAGAAAGTGCCCTGCAAGGGATAAAGAGATGGATTGGCTAGCTTCGTTGAAAATGAGCAGTGAAGAGGAAGACGGAATATTAGGCAAAGCTGAAATTCTTACTCTTGACCATGTACTATAGTATAAAATGCATAACATTTCAAGCCAGATTAGGTTGTAGATACATTAATTCAAAGAATGGGGTGGTGGTTAAATACCTGCAATAATATATAAACCTGGGGTAACCCGTTTAAGGTCACACACTATATTCTGCTACTGCAGATCAATTTCACCTGCCTGTGCCCCATTTAGAAAAAACAACAACAACATCATTTATTTATATAGCACATTTTCATACAAATTATGTAGCTCAAAGTGCTTTACATAATGAAGAAAAAGAAAAAAGACAAAGTAAATAAGAAAATAGAATTATGGAACACTAAAATAGACTAAAAGTAAGGTCCGATGGCCAGGAAGGACAGAAAAAAAAAAAAAAAAAAAACTCCAGACGGTTGGAGAAAAAAAAATAAAATCTGCAGGGGTTCCTAGGCCACGAGACCGCCCAGCCGCCGCCTCTAGGCATTCTATCTAACATCAGTGACCTCACAATCAGTCCTCATGGTATTCAGGGTTCACATGGAAGAACTTGATGATGACGGTCATGTGGACTTCTGGCCTTTAATCCATCAATTTAGGGACATCACTGTGCTTTGATCAGGTGGTGGTGGCGCAGATCGCCACCACAGAAAACCGGAAAAAGAAAAGAAGAGAAAGTAGGAGTTAGTAGGGATTACGGAGCCACCAGGAATAATATTGATAATAAAATGCATATACAGAGTATCAGGATTAAACTAAAATGCTATGAGAAAGCCATGTTAAAATAATGAGTTTTTAGCAGTTTCTTTAAAGTGCTCCACCATAACAGCCTGGCGAATTCCTATTGGCAAGATATTCCATATTTTAGGTGCATAACAGCAGAAGGCCGCCTCACCACTTCTTTTAAGTTTAGCTCTTGGAATTATAAGCAGACACTCATTTGAAGATCTAAGGTTACGATTTGGAGTGTAAGGTGAAAGACATTCTGAAATATAGGATGGAGTGAGATTATTTAAAGTTTTGTAAACTATAAACAGTATTTTAAAGTCAATTCTAAATGACACAGGTAACCAATGTAGTGACATCAATACTGGAGAGATGTGCTCAGATCTTCTTTTCCTAGTTAAGATTCTTGCAGCTGCATTCTGCACTAGTTGTAATCGATTGATGTCTTTTTTTGGGTAGTCCTGAAAGGAGTGCGTTACAGTAATCTAGCCGACTGAAAACAAAAGCGTGAACTAATTTCTCAGCATGTTGCAAAGTTATAAGGGGTCTAACTTTTGCTATATTTCTTAAGTGAAAAAATGCTGTCCTAGTAATCTAAATGATATGTGATTTAAAATTCAAGTGAGAGTCAATAGTTACCCCTAAATTCTTTACCTCCATCTTGACTTTTAATCCTAATGCATCGAGTTTATTTCTAATAACCTCATTATATCCATTTTTGCCAATCACTAAAATTTCTGTTTTCTCCTTATTTAGTTTGAGAAAATTACTACTCATCCATTCAGAAACTGAAGTAAGACATTGTGTCAGTGAATCAAGAGTGTCGGTGTCATCAGGCGCTATTGATAAATACAGCTGTGTGTCATCAGCATAGCTGTGGTAGCTCAAGTTATGCCCAGAGATAATCTGACCTAATGGAAGCATGTAAATTGAAAAGAGCAGCGGACCCAGGATAGATCTTTGTGAAACACCATATAGGGTATCATGTGTCTTCGAAGTATAATTACCACAACTAACAAAGAAAAATATTATTATGTACAGAAAAGTTTACCTTTGGCACTAAAACCGACACCCATTGTCTAAGAAAATTTCCAGGGTGAAGCCAGGTAACACAGTTAGTATTTTATATAACATTTAAAGCAAGATTTGTTTTTTTAAATAATGGAGGAGTATTGGTCAAGCTTATTTTTAACAGGTACGTTGTACTCTGTGCATGTGAAATTGAATTTAATTGGAACTGATTACATGACATGAAATTCACATAATCAGTAAATTTTACATTTTCTTTTTAAAAGGACAAACATCAGTGGTCACCTGCATTTACTTACTTAATATGCAATGTGAAACATTTGGCTTTAAATGCTTTCATTAGGATTTGCACATAATAAGAAAAAAGCTAAGGGAATGAAAACAGCCGAGCTGGAGAGGTCTCAGAAAAATGGAGATTATGCAATATTGCTAAGCCAGTGTTATTGAGGATATGATAAAGAGAACAAGCACAATTGAGAACGCTTGATTGAGTGAGTTAATCTAATTAATAACATTGACTTTTTCTTGTCATTAGGTATTTATTGAGTCTACAAGATAAGGCATTTCTGGTTTTAGGCTGTTCTTCAAATACAAAGTTATAATTTGCAGCAAGTTTAAAAACAACTTTGAATTATTGTTTAATAATCTTTATAATATTACTGAAAACCAACCACAAGCTTCCTGCACTGTCTGCTAGCAGTGTGTACATAAGCAATCTCTGCATATTATGTTTCCCGTTGGTACAGAGGCCTTCCGTAGTCCATTGAATGAAGGAAGTTGTTAAATTTTGGCTAACCAGCTCAGATTAGAGGATTGCAGCATTTTTGTATACAAAAAAAAAAAAAAAAAGCTTGAATCCCAGTCCAACTGACTTGCAGTCCGATCAGCTAACACTTGCGCTGTTCAACAAGTATCGTAGATCAGTAGTAAGATGGTGGCTTCTGACTATTACATGTGATAGATGAACACTTTTTTTTCATTTGTTTTGTTTTGATTCCCACCGAGGTCGGATATTTCTGGGCCTCAGGGCCATGAGATGAATCCATTTGTCAAGAACGTTTTTCTTAAGATCCGCGAGACAGAAGAGACTTGCCACAGAGTGTCTTGCGGGCACCGTAACATGAGACTTGGTGCCAAGAGTTTGTCCAAGAGCCGTCTCGCGGGGACGTGGAACATGAGATTCTTGAGACACGCCCTACTTACAAAAGATATATAAGAGCACACCCATCAAAAAACAGTCAGTCGCAGTAAAAGCACGTAGTGCACACAGATCATGTGCTCTCAGCACATATAAAGCGTATAAAGACAATACAGAAAATAGAGACCCAGAGGTGTTGGAGAGAAAAAAAGGCAGATAAGAGATTATGAAAGCAGTGGAATTCAAAAGGC
>JANRMT010062849.1:9400090-9476048 GCA_026402145.1 Polypterus bichir lapradei
ATATATATATATATATATATGTATATAAATTAAAAAATATTTTAAGAAAGTAAGGTTATGATTAATGATGATCTGTACTAAAAGTGATTATTCAGCACTTTCAGAATAGGTCATAAAAATGTTGTTATCTAGTATGACCTGTACAACCTTCATAATAAATGGATTTTTTGCATGTCCTTTTCTTTTTTTGTTTTTATCATTAAAGCTCAATAAATTTGTGTTCCCTGATCTTTTAGCGTCCACATAAAGCCAATGCAGATGAAATGACTAAATACCACAGTGATGACTACATCAAGTTTCTGAGATCAATTCGTCCGGACAATATGTCAGAGTACAGTAAACAGATGCAGAGGTGTAAGTAGTTAATTTATAAAGTTTCTGTATTTTTTTTAAGTGTGATGTCTGAAATTGAAGATTGACACTGGATATTTTTGGAAACATTGTTTATTTACCCTGTATTCAGTAAAATATTGCATTTGCTGACTAACAAATGATAAAAATTCAGTATTGTATAACATTTTAACATGTAGTGTGACCTTCATAAATATTGAAATACATGAAAAGATTTCCATGTTAACCACTTATAACAGAGAAAATAATACAAGATTTGAATCTAAGTAGTATCTTCAGGGAATTGAGAACAAAAGAATACTGAGCTGTTTTTGACTTTAGACTTAACTAAGATGACTCCTCAATTAAGTAACTGGCTGCTCCAAAGTTGCATTGTGTGGATGTATGCGTGAGGGTGCAAGGCTGTTTTCTGTCTTGTGCCTAGTACTTAAGGGATTGGCTCTGGTACTCCATGACAATGAAGTGGATTTTGAGAATATTATGTTATTTTTACCAAAAAGATCTATATATTAAGAAGGAATCTGTTTACAAATTTTATGGCTTTGATTAATTCATTTAAAGGAGCCTGTACAACAAAGACAGGCCATTATTTACGTAACAGATTAGTCATGTAGCGAGGGAAAAAAAGGACACCAGCATTTGTTTCTTGATTATGGTAAACAAATACAAAATAAACCAATTTTAATTTTTTTTTTTTTTTAAATCTTGCAGTCAGTGTGCTCAAGTATACAGTATCTTCAGAAAGCATTCAGATCCCTTCAATTTTTAGACATTTTGTCATGTTGTAGCTTTGTGCTAAAATCACTTAAATTATTTTTTTCTCTTATCAAATAAATACTCAGTAACCCAGGGTAACAATGCAAAAAGATTTTAGAAAATTTTCAATATGTATTAAAAATAAAAACTAGACTTCACATTGATACAAGTATTCAGACCGTTTATTCAGTGCTTCATGGAAACACCTTTGGCAGTGGTAATGGCCTAGTGTCATCTTGGATATGACGCAACATTTGTGTATTTGGATTTGTGTATTTTCTTTGGCTGTTGTTCAGAAAGCGTCTGCCACTTGGTTGTTTCACAATAAGTACGATTAGGTATATAAGTAGGTTTCACATTTCTGTTATCATTTTAACCCTAAAATAGTGACTTAACATCAGGAACCTATTTTGTTGATCTTAAGGTTAGTGTTTCAGTGAGGGGTAGACGTCTCAAGTGGCGTCCGCTTCCTGAACAAGACCCATTTTGTTCCATTCTTCTATGCTGATCCTCTCAAACTCTCATGTGGGATGGAGAATGTCAATAAACAGCTATTTCCGGGGCTATCCAAAGATTTTTTATTGGGTTAAAGTCTTTGCTCTGGGCCACTTGAGGATATTCACAGAGGTGAGCCTAAGCCACTCCTGTGTTATCTTTGCTTAGTGCTTAGGGTCATTATCCTGTTGAAAAGTGAACCTTCTGCCCAGAGAGCTTTCCCTCAACCTTGACTAGTATCCCAGTCCCCACCACTGTAAAATAACTTCATAGCATGATGCTGCCACCATCATGCTTCACTCTTAGAATGTTCATACTCGGGTGATGAGCAGTGCCTACTTTCCTCCAAATGTGATGCTTAGAATTGAGGCCATTGAGGTTCAGTCTTGGTTTCATCAGACCAGAGAATCTTGTTTTCTCATAGTTTGGAGTCATTGTTTTTTTGCAGGCTTGATTGTGGTGTTTCACTACTCTGCCTTAAAGCCCAGATTACTGGAGTGCTGCAGTGTGGTTGTCCTTCTGGAAGGTTTGCACACAGTTTCTTCAGAGCTCAGCCAGAGTGACAGTTGAGTTCTTGGTTACCTCACCAATGGCCCACTCACACTTGAGCATTTGTTTAGCATTTTTCCAAGTTTTTCAATGGCTTTTTGGAAGCATTTTTCTGGCTTTTTTGAGTATTTTTCAAGCATTTTCAAAGAAGTGTTTGGTAGGGAAAAAATTATTTACATTATTTGCATGTTGTAGGCTGGTAAGGTATTATGATGTTTTGAGGTGATTATTGTGTCTCCAAATTATCTACTGTTACTTAAGTGATTTTATTTTATTTTAGTGAAGTTTAGAGCTAAATGCTATCTCCAGTGTAGATTTAGACTCTGCTTGTTTGGATGTCAACTGAGATTGTTTATGGGTGATGTAGGGATAAATGATTTCTCAGATATAAGTGTTACAACAATACTTAACTTCTGCACAGCCTACATATGACTTTGCTTTTTTAAGGGTAAAAGTGACTGTCTTCCAACATTGTTTGTTAATTATATACACTTTGTTTGCATTAATGGGTGATGGCAGCACCATGAAAAATTGAAATAAATGGATTTTAAAAAATCAGTGTGTGTAATGACCCTTTGAAAATTGAATAATTTGCATTTGATTTTTTTAATGTAGTAAAACAAGAAACCTCAGATCCTCTCACTAACTTATACATTTTTTTATCATACTTTAGCTAGAATGTTATGTGTTTCAATTTTTTTTCTTTTCTGTGTATACATGGATCTTTTTTGTCTTCTTCTCTTTTCAGTTAATGTAGGAGAGGATTGCCCTGTGTTTGATGGTCTTTTTGAATTCTGCCAGCTGTCTGCTGGTGGCTCAGTGGGTAAGAATGTATAGCTTTCATTTAATGATTTATTTGGGTTTCTTAGTTATCATTTTATGTAGAGGAAAAAGTCATTGTCTTTCTATAATGTGTTTATTACTTTCATCAGTACAGTATAATCCCTCTTAACTGGCCTTACATTAACTGACTGTCAGATTAACCGGCCATTTTCAAAATGAAATATTTTTATTTTTTTTTTAATCCTGAATTCTTTTCTATATTATATGTGGTATTTGAAAACCAGCAAACAACAAAACAGTGTTCAAATTAAATAAAGTGCAGTGTATCAAAAGTCCTATTTAAATAAATAATCCATTAAAACAAGTGAATTAGTGGAGGTTAAAATCCATTAGTAAAAAAACCAAGTCCTTTAAAAACAACACAAACGAGGTTAAAACAATGGCTGGAAGCGGTCTCTTAAAATCCAAAGCACGGTGCCTTCTTCTACCTGGCGGCTCAGCTGTTTCTCCCACCGGGCTTTGCAACAGGGGAGTCGCCCTACCTGCAGGTGCCTTCCACACTGGTCCGGTAGCCCTCCGATCCCTTGCTACGTCGGGCTACATCAGGACCCAGCGGCCAGGGCGCTCACACTGGGGCTAAACCAGCCCAAAGCCTCCATGACTGCTGCTGCCTTTTGACGGCCAGTCACTCCAGCTCCGTGATTGCTCAGCTGGAGCGACCGCTTTCTTCAGCATCACAAATTCCCCGGGAACGATCGGCCACACATACTATTCCCCCTCGCTAAGGCGTGAGTGCGGCGATTATTTATTTAAAAAGTGGCCTTTTTGACTTGAGCTGTGGACCCGCTACACCATACTGTCCAGTCGTTGTACAAGAAAAAAAACCCATGTGCGAAATCATGGATGAAGCCTTATGGATATGGTTTGTTCAGGAACATCGAAGAGGTACAGTACATACCTTAGAAATATTTTTCTACATGAAAATAGGTACGTGTCGGATTAATCGGCCAAAACGGAAACTGGCCATGGGTCCAGTCCTGAGGTGACTGGTTAAGAGAGATTGTACTGTATTAAAGTTTTTCAGTTTTTAGAGCTTCGTGCACACATTTGCACATTACCTGTTTCAGTGTGTAAAAATCTGTCACCTTCTCAACATAAGCCTATTTTCTTTTTTTTTTCCTTCACTGAAGTTTCTTCCTACTTTTAAAATTGCTAAAGAATTAACATTGATCTTTTCTTTTCTAGCTGGAGCAGTTAAACTGAACAAGCAGCAAACCGATATTGCTGTCAACTGGGCTGGAGGATTACATCATGCTAAGAAATCGGAAGCTTCTGGATTTTGTTATGTTAATGATATTGTACTTGCAATCCTTGAATTATTAAAGTAAGTCATAGAATAACTGGAAGAGTAAATTACTACTTAGCAACTTAGTATGAATTCCTCATTTGTTGAATTTAAGTTGCGTTGTACTTGTTTCACTTGTTGTTAGTTATGAGATGCTCTGCTCTTCTGTTAAACATACCTTGATTCTTTTATCCACTGACTTTAACTTTTTTGAAATGCTACAGTATAAAATGAGTAGTAAATACTATTTATTCTATAAAACCATTGGTAATTATGTTAAATATTGCAGTTTAATTTTCATAGACATTTTAGGGACCTTGCAAATTAGCAGTGTTTTGAGTCTTGGCCCCTGTGAAACTTTATCCTTCTACCTTTCATTTTGCATCAGGCTTAATCACATAATTGCTATTATTGAAGTTTTAATATTTGAATGGTCCTAATTGACTTCAGTGCATTTCCGCTGCAATAGAATTGTGATCATCGTGTCTTGCAACTGGAGAATCTTTGTGTTTAGCCTACATGTTTGATTTCAGCTGCTACTTAAGTGATTTAAATATCTGTTTCAGGCAGGAAGTGCTAATTTGGTTTGTTACACTTCATCTTTTGAAAGCAAGTGATCTGAAGATTTTAATTTGGAAAAAATCACTTATTTTAAGCTAGTGCGTTCTAATTTACAGAAAATGAATACAGTGGAAGCAAGTAGGGTTTGTCTGTCTGTAGGAAAGGAAGGATTTATATGTTATCTACAGTGGAATTCAAAAGTTTGCACCCATGCTTAAAATGTCTGTTACTGTGAATAGTTAAGTGAGCAGAAGATGAACTGATCACCAAAAGGCATAATGTTAAAGATGAAACATTTTTTTCAGCATTATGCAAAATTACTGTATAGTTTTTGTTTTGTACAATTGAATGGTGAAAAAAGGAAAGGAGCACCATGCAAACGTTTGGGCACACTAAGAAATTTGAGGTCTAAGATAACTTTTACCAAGGTTCTCAGACCTTCATTAGCTCGTTAGGAATATGGCTTGTTCACAGTCATCATTAGGAATCCCAGGTGATGCAAATTGCAAAGCTGTATAAATTCTCTGACTCTTCAAACCTTGTCCCAACAATCAGTAGCCATGGGCTCCTCTAAGCAGCTCCCTAGCACTCTGAAAAATAAAATAATTGATGCTTACAAAGCAGGAGAAGGCTACAAGGAGATAGCAAAGCGTTTTCGGGTAGCTGTTTCCTCAGTTCGTAGTGTTATTAAGAAATGGCAGTTAACAGGAACGGTGGAGGTCAAGTTGAGTTCTGGAAGACCAAGAAAGCTTTACGTAAAAACTGCTTGTTGGATTGCTTTTGACTGCAAAAGACCTTCAGGAAGATTTAACAGACTCTGGAGTGGTGGTGCACTACTGTGCAGTGACACCTGAACAAATATGGCCTTCGTGATAAAGTCAGCAGAAGAAAACCTTTCCCGCGTCTGAGGTTTGCAAATGAACATCTAAACAAGCCTTATGTATTCTGGAAACAAGTCCTGTGGCCTGATTAAGTTAAAATACAACTTTTTGTCCACAATGTGCAAAGGTATGTCTGGAGAAAAAAGGTGCTGAATTCCAGCATTGGGTGGATCGATCATGCTTTCGGCTTGTGTTTCAGCCAGCGGTACAGGGAACATATCATTGGTAGAGGGAAGAATGGATTGAAATAAATACCAGAAAATTCAAAAGCAAACATTGCACCATTGTAAAAAAGCTGAAATTTAAAAATAGGATCAGTCCTACAACAAGATAATAATCCAAAACACACCTCAACATCTTTTAAGAGGCGCAAGCTGACATTTTTGCCTTGCTCCACACACTCCTCCGACCTAAACATTATTGAAAATCTGTGGATAGATCTCAAAACAGCAGTGCATGCAGGATGGCCCAAGAATCTTGTCGAATTAGAAGACTTTTGCAAGGACAAATGTGCGAAAATACCCCAAGTAATAATTAAAAGACTCTTAGCTGGCTATAAAAAGTGTTTGCAAACTGTGACACTTGCCAAAGAGGGTGTTACTAAGTACTGCACATGTTGGGTGCCTGAACTTTTGCTTCAGGCCCTTTTCATTTTTTTGGTACTTTTTACCTGTGAATGATGGAAATAAAAAATCAGAGTGGTCTCCTCTAGACTTTCTCTTATACTCATATAGGAGATGGATATTTGAGGAGTAAAATGCAAGACAATGAGTATATTTTTATATTAGGTACATTAAAGAACGATCAAAAACAAATCAAATCAAGTTAATAATATATTTAACAATTATTATAAAAATAAAGGTGAATAAATCAAATTGTGCAGCTGCATTAATAAAAAATAGTATTATGTTCACATATAAAAGGTAAAACATCACAATCTAAAAGAAGAACAACAGTGTAATAAAGCCTGCTTTGCAGAAGAATAACATATTGCCGACGCACTAGCGTGAACTGACAAAGTGACTGATAATGGTGAATATAGGTACTTAAAAAGCTGTTGAGTAGAAGAAGGTATAATTACCTACATGGAAACGGCTGCACATTGACAACTGCACACTGCAATCTGCTTGGCTGGTTAAAATAATTACAATTGCCAATAGAGGGTTCGACTGTTATAAGATTTTATAGATTTCTTTTGTCTGTGTTACCAATAGAGTAATAACATTTTTTTCTCATTAGTCACTAGTAGTACTGTATAAATGTTGTTTTCAAACAGTGCAAGAATATAGGTAGGTATTTCCAGTAAAATAATAAAATAACATAATTTAAATAAAATATTTTTATTGAAAATGAATACATATTATAGAGCTCTGTAAGGCATCAATTTGCCGTACCTATGCACTGTAGTAGGACCATCTACAGTAAACACCTGGGGCCTCATGTATAAACAGTGCATACATACAAAAATGTTGCATACGCCTGTTTCCATACTCACATGTATAAAATAATGATACATGATGTATAAAAACTAAACTTGGTGTAAAGCCACGGTCATTCTCACGCCAGCTCAATCCATAGCGTACGGAAGTTTTCGGCTTGGTTTTGCAAACTGGCAGTACTCGGCGTCAATGCAGTGCTGCTGTTCCTGGGTGGCTTCCCTTTATTTTTTTAGATTCACATCCCTAACGCGGCTTTATCAAATATACTGACCGCATATCGTTTTTTTTACTAATATATATATGAGAAAATATTAATGTAATCTTGCTTAAAACATTAAAGAAATGTGGCATCTTTAACTTTAAGCCTTTTGGTGATAAGTTCCTCTTCTGCTCACTGCTATTCACAGTAGCACACATTTTAAGCAGGGGTGCCCAAACGTTTGTATTCCAGTATATATTTTATTTCTAATTGTGTATATTAATACATATAAGGTAAATCATGGAACAAAAAAAACATGAATTGAAGTGTAAAAAGAGAACTATAAATATTTACTCAAATTTGATTACACCTGGTATTTTATATGTAGTGTATAGGAAAGAGATGTAATGTTTTATATATACAATTTCCTCGATAATTACTGGTAGTCCTGAGAAAGATGAGTAAAATATTTATAAAAATATTAATCTTTTGGTGAATTACCTTAATACCACATTTGCAAAAATGAGAGAAACCCTCATTAAGTAGGGTTTTTTGGTTTTTTTTTTACTTTTTTTAAACCAAAACCATGTTTCAAAATTATTGGCATATATGCATTTATTACTTTGTGCTGTTTTACTGGCAAAGAGAGGTTGTACAGATTCTTCTCCTATAAGGCTGAGACATGTAGAGCAGGCAACCTGAGCTCATTCCTCTTTACAAAATCTCTCCAGATTATCCAGGGTCCTAGGTCCATCCTTCTATTCAGCTCACACCACAAGTTTTCAATGGGTTTTAGGTACAGTCATTGAGAGAGCCATGGCAGAAGCCTAATTTTTGTGTTCCTTTAAACATTATTTGATCTGGACATATTTTTTGAATCATTGTCCTGCTGCAAGATCCAATGACAACCAAGTTTTTGTTTTTTTGCAGAGGCAGCCAGTTTGAAATTTCCTCGTGTTTCATGGAGTCCATAATGCCATGTACTCTAACAAGGGCCTGTAGAAAAAAAAATAGCCCCACAACATTCCACAGCCTTCCCCATATTTGAAAGTGGAGATCAGGTTCACTCTGCATAGCCATCCTTCGTTTGATACCAAACCCACCTTGAGTGTTCTTTGACAAAAAGCGAACTTTTTGCTTTGTCTGACCATAAAGCATGGTTCAAATCAGCATTCCAGTAGCATTTATCAAACTGCAGGTGCTGACAGCAAAGGCTTTTTTTCTGGCATGCCTTCCAAATAATTTGCTGGCATAAAGGTGGCATCTGATTGTAGTTTGAGACTTGGTGACTCCAAAATGCTACTTTTTCTGTATTTCTCCAGCAATGATCCTTGGGGATTTTTTTAACCTCTCATACCATCCTTTTCACAGGACATGGGGGCAAAATAAACTTGGGTCCTCTTTCAGGCAAGTTTCTCACAGTTCCTGTTGATTTAAACTTTACCAGTTATTGTCCCAACTGTAGATTTAGGCTCTTTCAGGCAAATAGTTATGTTTTATACCCATTCCCTGACAAGTGAAGGTCAAAATACACTTTTCATTCATTTAAATTTTGTGTTCTCATTTTTCCCATGTTGACTAATGAATAAGGGAATTTGGCCTCTGTGCAACCTCATATTTATACCACAGTGACACAGGAAGTCATGCATTACTTCTTGAAAATCCCCAAACATTCTAATCAACTTTAAAAACTAAGATGTAAATGGGAGAAAAAATATTCTGTTACACATTGTTCATAAGAGTTTCTAGGGGTGCCAATAATTATGGCACATGTGGTTTTGTTAAATTATTTCTTGATGAGGGATTATTTTTCCTCATTAATACATTTACTTATATTAAAGTTTGAAATTCTCATTTTGTTCAGTGTGAGATGAAGGTATTTTATAAACTGTAATTTTTTTAACCCTTTTTACTCATCTTTGCCAGGGAACTAGTAATTGCAGAAGGGATTGTGTATTGTTTTGTAATATCCCTTCTACTTCATAGGTATCATCAGAGGGTCTTGTATATTGACATTGATATTCACCACGGAGATGGGGTGGAAGAAGCTTTTTACACAACAGATCGTGTCATGACAGTGTCATTTCATAAATATGGAGAATACTTCCCGGGAACTGGAGACCTCAGGGTAAGCCATTGTCTTTTGTAGTTAAGACATCTTTTATTGAAGATTTGTTTTTCTTTCTTCAAAACCACAAAATAAAGAATGGACAGTAGTGTTGGAGGTGTTGCTTGACAGCACTAGAGGTTCCAGTCTGTCTCTTTGTAAAACTAGCATATTTTCCTATTGTGTGTGTGCATATTTTTCAGGATATTTTGACTTTTCTTCATGTCCCGATGATGTGTAGCATAGGTTGATAAGTGACTCCACATTCTGTCCAGAATTTACTTCTTTCTTTGCATGCAGCAACTCCTTACCTCCAAAGCTAACCCTGTATGGGTATAGGTAGCTTTAGAAGATGGATACATTGTTAACTTTTCATGTGTTCATTTCAGGATATTGGTGCAGGCAAAGGCAAGTACTATGCCGTGAATTATCCACTGAGAGATGGCATAGATGACGAGTCTTATGAGGCCATATTTAAACCAGTAAGATTCTGAATTCCCTTTATACAAAAAAAACATTTTTAATGTGTTAAGTAATTCTAAACAAAATTGTTTACATGTTCTGTTAGAGTAGGTTAGTATGAATTGTGTTTCTTGCATTTAAGTAAGTAATTTTTTTGTTGGAAGTCTATTTGAAAAGGTTTACTGAACACTAAATAAACAACATAATGCATACAATTTAAATTATAAATATTGTGTATGCTGTTCATGCAGTTCATTATTATTTTTCTTATTGTGCTGTTTATTTAGTTTTAGTTGTTCTCTACTAAAGGCAGCTTCTATTGGGCTACTTGCAGCTTAGGTCATTTACTAATACTATACATGTAAAAAATAATGGATAATAAAGATGAATGTACTAAAAGTTTTTAAAGGCAGATTACACACACTTTTTTTTTCTTTACTTTTATCAAATTTTTTTTTTTAATTAACATTTTTATGGAACTTGTCATCCACATTTGATGATTGGAACGGGACATATTTCAAAGAGGTAAAAGTACTTATGCTAAGCCATTAGAGAGTCTTGTATATTTTAAGAACCACCATATCAGGAAACAAACATTTTAGAGTATATAGTGTATGTATATGGTTAGTTTTTTCATAAAATCTTTTTTTATTTCCTTCCAATGCAAGGAATCAACTTGTCTGCCAAGTTTTGTGATGTTTGACTCTTTCAGTCATTCATTTCTTTTATAAACTGCTTGTACAGTTAGGTGAGATGGGGAAGACATGAAATTTTCAGCATATAATCAGTGTCATAAGTAGGTTTACAAAGACATAAATTGTGGCACCCCTCTGTATGTTTTTTAAAATCTTTTCAAAAATAAAGTTTGTTAATTTTTATTTATTTCAATAAATACCACATTCTTTGGGATTCCCCCTCCATTGTGCAAGTGAGATGTGAAGGATGCATGAGACTTTGTACACAGACAGAAGAGCAGAGTTACATTCTAAAACATGCAGCCTTTGAGTGATTGAAATTTAGTCATTCCAAAATTATTTGTTTTTCTTTCTTCTAAACTTTGTTTTTATATATGTGCAGACATTGCAAGCAGAGGTGAAAAGGGGTAGAGACTTAATCAAATCAAAAATGTCCTTGCCATTTTTCAAAGTGTATAGAATTTTTGCAGAACTCATTTAGGGGCACTTCACTTTACTGAAGTTGCATAACAAGCGAGTCTAATGGCAAGTCAACAGATGGTGCTGTAGAGACCTGTTCACAGATGTATATACTGTACATCCTGGCATATGTCTGACCACCCCAGTCATCCAAACCTGATATCAACATCTAAGAGATAGAAATAGATTACATCCTCAGCCTCTATCATGGATGCCAGGCAGATTAAGTAGTGATTTTTGGGATTTGTGATCATTTGAATGCAAGACAAAAAACTTTGGAAAGAATGGCTGTATGTACTTAGTTCTAAATTATCATGTTGTTAATCACATGAAGCAAGCAGACGGAAACAAATCAAGAATATATTAATATTATAATTGTTTAGATGTATATTCAGTACTGACTGGTTAGTATATTTTAAAAATGTATACAATGAATTGAAAACCCTTTTTTCCCCCCACATAAAGTATTGACAAATTTGGGATTTGCATCAGTTTGACTTGGGATTTTTATTTGTAAATAAAACACTAAGTTTCACAGTGCTGCCCAAACAAATTTCTAAATAGGGTTGTACAGTATGCCGGTACTGCAAAAGTACCCCAAAAAAAACACATTTTAAAATGGTGTAGTACCAGCATTTTCACATTTTCAGTAACGGACGTAAATGCCTACTTTCCTCTCAATCCGACCTTTGCATTAAGCAAAAGGTTGTGAACCACTGCTGTGTTACATTAACTTTCTAAGAGATAAAGTTCAAATGTCGTGTTAAATCTTCAAAAAGAAAACAAAAAAAGTTTACATAAGAAAAAAGGGAGTACCAGCATCCACCCTTTCTATTTTTCCATTAATAAAATAACTTAACAAACTCAAACCCACTGTTAAAACAAAAAATAAACACAAATAATGACAGAGAATGTAAGAGTGGACTTTTATTTTTGAAGTACAGTTTTATCACTTAAAAGCATGAATCCAGAACACTTTTGAGCAGATCAAGCTTTATTTTGAATCCCTGTTCCTGATTTTTTATTTTATTTTTTTCCTTCACTTGATCACAGACTCATTTTAGAGCAGTGTCACAAAGCACATATGGAGAACAGTCAAGATTACATGCAACATGTTCTCTGTTTGTCCTTAATGGGAATATTTCTTAGTATTCCTGAATCAAGATGGACCCAGAGCCTGTTATGGCTTAATAACATATTTGGTCTTTGCACCTACTTGATTTTGCTTCTACTTGACTTTGCAAACCATTCTATTTTTCATACTCCATGGCACTGTTATAAAGAAGTCAGAACTGTTCTATTGCTCTTGTGTGCGGCCCCAAAAATCATTTGTATAGTCGTGTGTTCTAGTCTTATGATGCAGGATGATGTTGTCTGTCCTCTAAATTCCTGTTCATAATCTCTGTGAAAAGTAAATCCACACTTTTCATTGTTCCATGTGTGAATTATTTTTCATTCAGAATCTATGCTCCTGTACATGTTTGCCTTCACATTTACTTGTCTGTGTTGACTTTGCACGTGCTGCAGATGATGCACATAAAGTACCTCATAAACATGCACAAACAGAAACTTACATGTGTAAAGTTTACAGCAAACAGAGATTTAAGATTAATATGAAAGTACATATTAATTAATTGTGTCAGATCCTTTATAATGCCGGCAAATGGTACATGGGCCCAGAATGTTCTAGTGTTTATTTATATTTGAAGTGCAATATATTTTCCAGTTTCTACAAATTATTACACAGACATATAAGTTAACAAATCTATTTGTCAACAATAATGTGCATCTGTATCTACCTTAGAAAGAAAAAAATGAACAAAGGCTTGAATACTGTGTAACCTGGAAAATCACTTAATCCAACTGTGCTGTAGTTGTACATAAATACATAAATGAAACAGGTAAACTGTTTTACTGCTTCAGTGTACTAGTAAAGCACATTGAAGTGGTAGTTCACACCAGAAGTCTAATATTATTATAATAAAGGTTTTCTGGTTGCATTGTTAGAAATATCATTTTTGTTACGGTTTTCAATTATGTTTTTGGTAAGAGGAAAACAAATAAAGTTGCATAGTCCTCACTTCTCTTCACTGGTGCAGTTAAATTTTAGAGTGGTTATAAAAACAACTGCTGTTTTTGAATGGGGCCTTTCAATATTTTTTTTTTTTGAATAAAGTGTTGCTGTGATGTGTCACTTTTTCTGATTAACAGAAAGACTGCTAAGGACTGAATTACTTCATTTTACTACCACTTTTTTATTGAATAAAATATATGACTATAATAAAGCACATATTTTTATTTGCATTTTTTTATTAAAGATTATGGCAAAAGTGATGGAAATGTATCAACCAAGTGCAGTTGTTCTTCAGTGTGGTGCTGATTCTTTATCAGGAGATCGGCTTGGTTGCTTCAACTTAACCATTAAAGGTAAGAATAATATTTATTTTCACCATGTGATCAAATAAATGTAAATAAGCAGGGTTTTAATTGTTGCAAAAATATTTTTTGCAGTAAGTTTCTTGGTTGTATCCTTTCTAGTTAAAGTTAAACCTTTATTTCCTAGGCCATGCTAAATGTGTAGAATACATGAAGAGCTTTAATCTGCCTTTGCTGATGCTTGGAGGAGGTGGCTACACCATTCGAAATGTAGCACGTTGTTGGACATTTGAAACTGCAGTAGCCTTGGATTCTGATATTCCTAATGGTGAGTTTCCCATGAATTGAATCATTGAGTTATTTATAGTTAAGGGTGAAAAAAAATGTGATTACCTTTTTACTTTACCAGATTTGTCAAAACTCCTCACAAATTTAGCCACTGTTCTTTTGTACCATAATATGTAAATGGTTTTAAGTTTATTTTTTTAGTACAGGATAATGTGCTTACTAGTGTATCTTAAGCGTTGTAAGCTATATATAAAGTACAGTGTCTGTAGTTGTTTATGCCATATTTCACCTGTATCTTTTTTGTCATTTTCCTAAACACTTGGGACTTTCAAAATAAAACCAAAATAATATTCCAGTGTTTCAACTAAAACATGTTCATTTATCTCTCTCAAATGCTTCTGTTAAGACTCTATACATAATGCAAAGCAATTTTTAAGCAAACAAATTCTACCATAGTTAGAACCCAACTCTTCTATAATCTTAAACAGGGATTCTAATTGCATCAAACAATAATAAGAAATAAATTTGTCCATTGTTTTAGGTCACCCACTCAAAGAATTTTTTTTTTGGTTCAAATGACCTGCTTTATGTAGAGAATGCAGTTCAATTTCTTACACAGCTTGCTGATTTTCGTTGGGATTATTTCTCTAGTACTGCATACAAATTAGACACATAACCAAAAAAAGTAAAAGGTAGCCTTGATAAAATGTTATAAAATAGATTATAAAGTGATGCAACACTTGAATGCTAATATGTCTAAGCATCATTCTACCGTGTTCACATTCTATAGAAGTAAGTGTTGAGGTCTAAAATGGTACTTGTTCACTAGAATTCTATAAATAATGAAAACTATTAAAGCTCAAAATATGACATGTTAATATGTTTGTTAAAATATAAAAAAAGTGTTTTCTTTTGAAGAAATGTGGCATAGGGGGCATTGAAAAAATCACAATGCCTTTTGCAAAAATTAATCTTTGCTTACAAACTACAGTAGATTTAAGTATGAAATTAAAAAGGAAAATATTTTACTTTGGACAGTATTGACCTCTGAATTAGACTTTCTTCCACGAGTAATGTCCAGGGTCAGGTACAGAGATACTCAAGATCCCAGTTCAAATTTTTCTTTTGGTAGTTTGTGCCAGTCCTTGAGGTTGTCCAGCAGAGAAGAAAATTCAGTGTATTTGGCCTTCACCAACTCAGTGGCTATAAACCTTGAAAGGATGCCAACTATTAATAATAATGATAGTAACTTTGGCAAGGTTTACAGTTAATTTAATCAGTTTGTAAAGTAAAAGCCACCACTATTTAGTATGCGTTTGGTATAACTTGTTTGATGAAAGTAGAAAGGTCATGTGTTGTACCATTAAATCAACCAATGTAAGTGAAGATGCTAGCTTTCTTTGGATATACATAATGGTTTTTTTATTTGAACTGTGAAAGGTGCAAGTTTGTTTTTTGAGAGAGGTATTAATAATTTGAACAACAGAAAATACTTTAAGTGAAGACTAAAAATCTGACTTTGCTTTAAAAAAATCTAAACATAGCTCTTACCTTAAGTTAATTTTTTTTTTAATTGGAAATCTCTGCTGTCAGAGTTCTAAGTTTCTGCTTACCCAGAAATTATAGTATGTAGCTCTAGAAGAGGCACAAAAAAGTGAAGACCCATGCTGTGCGGTCAAAAAATTGTATAGTTAAATAGAAGGTGGTCCCTTTGCTGTTTTTTTTTTTTTTTTTTTTTTGTCTAGACTCCTGTTCTTAAAGCAGTCATGTTTTATTGCTTTCCTTTTTAGTGTTTTTTTTTTTTTTTTTTTCATTTTTAATTTTGCTTTCCTTTATAATTTTTATTTATTTGCATAACTTGTCTGGGTTGCATAAATACAATAGTGTGCAGTTTCTAAGTTCAAACTCTTACTATATCATGCCTAAGATGTATACATGTTAACTGTACATATTTAGTTATTACATTGTATTTATTTATTTTAGAATTGCCATACAATGACTACTTTGAATATTTTGGACCAGACTTTAAACTTCACATCAGTCCATCAAATATGACCAATCAAAATACTAATGATTACTTGGAAAAGATAAAGTAAGTACCATTACATTTTCCTATACTACCTTGTAATACTTCATCAAAATTGTTAAAAATTAATCATATGGCCTAGTCCCTTATACTTCTTAGAACACTAAGTAAACTTTAAAAAGAACATATGCACTGCTAGTGTCATTTTTAATTGGAAGTCAGTCTGTTTTCATGTGCAACTTTCCAGGCAGCGTTTGTTTGAGAACTTGCGCATGCTTCCTCATGCCCCTGGTGTACAGATGCAGGGCATCCCAGAGCATGCAGTGCAGGAAGACAGTGGAGATGAGGAAGAGGAGGATCCAGATAAACGCATCTCAAGTATGTTTTCTGTTTTATTATTACTGAATTACTACTTATGCTGTGCCTTTATTTGGGAAGTGATTTATAAGTCAGTTGCTAGCACCAGTTTTTTGGGGGAGCAGATGAAAGAACGTTACAAATTTGATGCAAGAAAAAGAGATTAACTTAAATAAAGCTTGGTGTGTTGATACTAGAAATTTGTCAAACTGCTTTCTGAAAATTTTTTAAATTTAGCTATATTAGTCTTTGTGTCTTGTCCTGTGAACAGAAAACTGAAATGGTGCAGATGACAAATGACTGTTTTTTCACCTAGTTTGTTTCAAGTCTAACACATGGTGATACCTGTCTACATTTCATCTTTTCAAACAATAAAGACAGAGTAACAAAAAAAAACAAGTTACTGATACTGTATTAAGCAACGTGATCACTACATGGTAAAATCTGAGATCCTCTTTGAAAACACAAAAATTCAAAATGACTTAGACAATCTTCAAAACTAGGCGAACACCTGGAAAGTGCAGTTTAATGTAGAAAAGTGTGGGCAAAAGGAATAACAATTACAAATTCAAGATGGCAGACACTGACATTCTTTCGTCTTAAGGGTGAATCATGTACCTGGACATCAGTGGAAATTAAGGGGAAGTACATTTAAAACTGAAGCTTAAAACTGAAGCCAGGAAGCACTTCTTTACACAGAGACATGGAGTTGAAGAAGGAAACCCTGACAACCATTAAGAAAAATTTGGATGAGATATTGGGACTGTTTAGCTATTAGCTAAACAAACATGCTTATTGTATTGAATGGTCTCCTCTCTTTTGTCAGTTGTTTTATGTTCTTATGTTCTAACAGGTGTTAAGAATTGGGTTATTTTTTTCCCCACTTTTTTTTAGGGGTGTCCAGCAATTTGCATGCTGTGATAGATATATTTAGGTGCCATTTTATTTGTTACTCTTCTTGTGCTCAAAAGTTTTGACAGTCTCAGAAAAAACAATCTGTTTCAGGTTTTACTAATTTCAGCAATCAGATGACACAAAGTTATTGATCTATCCATTTTTGCAACACTTTTGTCAAGAATCAATATATAATCACATATTAAAGTAATCGTCAAATCTTTTAGATGTGGGAAGAAAGATCTATACAGACTTGAGCAGAATGAAAAACTATACAAAGTCTCCTGGTTTGAAAGTGAACCAAGTCTCCTGGAGCTTTGAGGCAGCTGCTCTAACCACTCTATCAGTATATCTCCATGCTAGCTATTCTTTAACAAGTATATGTCACATTTAATTATAAAGTTAATCAAAATGGTATATTTCTTATGCAGATCCCAGTACCATTATTTTGTAGGAACAAACTTGAATTGTTGTAAATGTGAATATATGGTCTCTGGTATAATTTCGCAAGACTAGCATGATAGACTTAGACTGTAACTCACCTACAGTAAGCTTTTACTCAACCTCCTAGACAGGCTGCACCTTTTTGTCAGACAGGTGTGTTTTACTCTGAATACAAAGCATATACATTTACTGTAAACATAAAAAAAAGACCGAACACCGCTAATTTATTTTACTAAATCCTGTGTTTTCAAATTATGAAATGTTGCTAAGAGTGACAGTGTTGTTCCATGTGAACACCTGTTATGAATTTCTAACTTAAAGATATAGCTGTACTTAAAATTTGTGTTTTTAATTTTGCAGTCCGGGCCATTGATAAAAGAATAGCTTGTGATGAAGAGTTCTCAGACTCGGAGGATGAAGGTGAAGGTGGGCGTAGAAACAGTGCCAATTATAAAAAATTAAAACGAGTCAAGACAGAAGAAGAAAAAGATGGGGAGGAGAAGAAAGGTATGTTTGATGTTAGATTATAAGAGTCTTAGGTTTAGCTATATTTACCTATTGTTGTTAATAAAGTAATAAGTCAGATTGCTGTGATTTTAATACAGGTCATAAAAGTGGTTTTCTTTCATTATTGAACTTCTTAAAAATCATTAAAATTAATATATTAAGTATATTGTTGTTTATAATAAGCATTGTCCTAAATTTTATGTTGTTGATTCTCCAGATGTTAAAGAAGAAGAAAAAGCAAAAGATGAAAAAACAGAAACTAAAGGGTGAGTGTGAATAATATTTTAATACATACCTTATTTAATTTTTTAATGCCTCATCTGGATGTGTCATCAGTGCAGCGGTATAAAGATGTATTGTTTTGTGCCACTAGCTTGTTTATTTTTTTTCTACAGTATTTTATCTAATGGTCAATGGAATTGGCTGTGAAATTTCATGTCTCAGTTTGTTTCAGCTAAGCATTTGAAACCTATGCTATTTTGTTATTAATTTTTATTATCACCATGTCCTAATTTAACTCATGACCTTTCCTTGGTTGTACTCATCATTATTGTATTGGATATCTGAAAATGAATAGCCACCACTTCATTGATTAAAAATAATCCTACAATAATGCATGAAAAAGGGTCCATGGGTTATATATACTGTTTTGGAATGTTTGGTATACATTGTACCTGTCTCTCTCTTCTCCCTCTTTGCAAGTGACTTTTGTGTTATGATTTTTTTTTTATTTTATTTATATATATATACTCAACAGAGCAAAAGAGGAGACGAAATCTGCATAAGGAACCTACCAGACCAGGATCTCCTCTCAGTTGCATGATTTATACATTTAATTTGAAGATCCATTTTAGAACCAGACTTTACTGTTTATGTTTTCCAGTGCTGAATGGACTATGTAAATTATTTCTGAATAATCATTTTCAAATTTGCGTTCTAACTGGACTACAAACAGATGTTTAGAGTGCAGATGTGAACCAATGTATGTGTTTTTATATACCAGTGTTTTTGGAGTTTCCATTTGGATTGTCTCCTTTTATATTATGTATTACATTTATTGTTTAAATTATCCTTTATGGACACTTACTATGGACCTGGGGTGTACAACTTTTAGAAAACTCTTTAATTATCTGATAATAACCCCTTCCCGTTTTAGTCTCTGTTCAGAGCCTCAGATGTAATTTAATTTGTGATTGTTTCAGAAGGATGTATGTGACTTTTTGTTTTACCGACCTTGAAAACTTGTACTTTTTTTCTAAGCACTCTCTTAAATATTGACCTTTCCTCCTACTTCTCAGAGGTTTTCTACATAAATCTTGCACCATAAAATGACTTTGCAATGGTGATTTGCATTTTGTATAACTTGTATAATAATAGCACCTAAAGTCTTTCTTTTCCAGGCAAGGCTGCTTTTATTTTTAAAGCATTTTAAAATGGCGAATGTGAAGATCTGAGTGGTTTTATCAAATAACAGTCAAGATTTGATATGTTTAGTCAAATGAAAAATTATTCTATACTTTAAACATATACTGTTGTCTATATATACAGTGTGTATATATGTATATGGATATATATATATATATACAGACACACACATTAAACGTATAAATGACAAAATGTTTTAGTTAAGGTTTCAGCAATTGGGAAATGAAAGTGTGCTGTGTATTTTTTGCTTTATGTTTGGTCATTTTTTGCAACTAAAATAAAATTAGAAAACAAGCCACTGCTATTTTTACTTTAAGACAGTAAGTTTGCAAACTTGTGTATAGTCTAACCAGAGGCTTGTGGTGCTGTTAAATTCCCCTGCCCTCTGAGCCACTGCAGAGACTTAACTTAACAACTGTTGTTTGTGGCACAGAACCCTAACATAGAAGAATACCCCGTATGCTCTTCCGTACTGTATATCTGAATCTTTGCCAGGTGTTGAAGCTGACATAACAATATATGTCCTCCAGTAGCAACAATCTGTGATCAATGTGGTTTTTGTCTGGAATACACGTCTTAATTATTTTTAATGCTGTATTTTTTTTTTTCCTTTTTTGAAATGTTTGTAATAAAAGGGTACATTTCTACCAGCAAATGTCATTTCTTTCTGTTAACCTTTCATCCACATTCTTGGGAAGAAAACCAAATAAGAAAAAAATTATGTGGCCTTCACAAATATAAATGTATTTGAAATATACAAAGTTATGAAAGTGTCCCCTCAGTCTAATTTTTGCATTACACCATTTTTGTAATAGTACATTAGTTAGATGATGTGTTGTAATAGTAGTATATACTATAGTGACAAAGAGTGAAGAAAAAATAATGGTACTTGTAATTAAATCCTTGGATGTGTGAAAAAATTAACAACCTTGAGAGCTCAACCCAGTCAAACTCACTTTGTCTACTACTACCAAAGCAAAGTTTATCAGCACATCATCCTGATTAAAAGAAGTTTGTCAATATCCTGAGGCCTTGTGTATGAAACTTATTTACATTTGGAAATGTGCATAAGCTATTTCTTATACCAAGACGTGATTTATAAAACACAAACTTAGCATGGAAATTGGCATAAAATTACAGAACACTTCAACCATTCCCATGTTTTATACAGAATCTTTTGGTGTTGGCATTTTAACAGCTACAGGCATCTGGATAACAGTAAACTGAAAATCTTATTTTATTGTGAATATCGGTCATGTGTCAGTCACATTATGTCCAGCTGTCTATCCATTTGTTTTTCTAAACCTATAATGGAACAGGGATCTTGTGATTTTTGTGTGATAGTCTCTGTAATTTATGACTCTACTTTGGCACAGAGCACCAAGAGGATATCCAGGATATCTAAATCAGCTTTTAAGTTAGTCAACATCATGAAAAGGAACACAAATACCATTAACAATATTTAAATTTTACAAAACTTGTGTTAAGTTTATTTTTCCACATTTAAAATAGGTAGATGAATAAACACCTCCTTATTTTAGTAAATTAGAAAGTGTACACATAGTTTAGCATCTGGATGTAACTACATTAACTAATTTGAGAGTTGGACCATGGTGTTTTATTCATTTACTTCATCAAAGAGACAGTTAACACATTTTTAGTAGAATTTAGTAGAATGATGAACTTTACCAAAAAGCTCTACCTTGGTCTCATCTGTCCACAAGACGTTCGCCCAGAAGAATTTTGGCTTCCTCAAGTACATTTTGGCAAACTCCAATCTGGCTTTTTTATGTTTCTGTGTCAGCAGTGGGGTCCTCCTGGCTCTCCTGCCATAGTGTTTCATTTCGTTCAGATGTGGACGGATAGTTCGAGCTGACACTGTTGCACCCTGAGCCTGCAGAACAGCTTGAATATGTTTTAAAGTTGATTGGGGCTGTTTATCCACCATTCGGACTATCCTTCATTGCAGTCTTTTATCAACTTTTCTCTTCCGTCCATGTCCAGGGAGATTAGCTACAGTGCCATGTGTTGTGAACGTCTTGATTATGTTGCGCACAGTGGAGAGAGGAACATAAAGATCTCTGGAGATGGACTTGTAGCCTTGAGATTGTTATTTTTCCACAATTTTTGTTCTCAAGTCCTCAGACAATTCTCTGCTCTTCTTTCTGTTCTCCATGCTTAGTGTGTCACACTCAGACACACAACAGAAAGGTTGAGTCAACTTTTCTCCATTTTAACTGGCTTCAGGTGTGATTGCTGTATTGCCAGTACCTGTTTCTTGCCACAGGTGAGTTCAAATGAGCATCATATGCTTGAAATAAAACGATTTACCCACAATTTTGAAAAGGTGCCAATAATTTTGTCCGGCCCATTTTTGGAGTTCTGTGTGACATGATGTCAGATTTGGCTTTTTTTTCTGTTTTTTTTGTGGTGTTCCGATGCACATAAAGGAAATAAACGTGTATACCAAAATATTTGTAATTGCAACAATTTTCTGGGAGAAATTGTGCATTTTCTGGGAACATTCTAGGGGTGTCAATAATTTCGGCCATGACTGTATAAAGAAAAGGAAATACTGAATACATACAACATATTAAAATTGAAATAACTTCTCTCAAGCTAAATCTGAAGCAGTGAACTAGCTTGTATTTGAGGAGTTTTTCTCTGCATGTTTAAGGATTGGCAAAAGTGAAAGTGAAATTTGCTTTGGGGAGGACAAAGGATACTATGTGTTCATCCATCCTTCCTCTAAACACTCCTTTTTAGGGCAGAGAGCAGCAGGAGCCTATCCTAGCAAGCAACAGATTCAGGTAGGAACAACCCCTGGCCAGGGTGCCAGCCCATCACAGGGTGAACACACACACACACACACACACACACCCCAGGGGACAACTTCTAGTTCACCTAACCAATCTGGAGCTGCCAGATATCCCCCTATCACGAAACATGCACGTTGCACCCACGCCAGGGAAATTTCACACATCTGCTGGTTTAGAACACTATTAAAGTAGATTAAAAATACATCTTGAATGATAATACAACATTGTCAGTGGCACATACAGTAGTAACACAAAAACTGTTAGTTACATTATGTAGTGTGACCATGTGCAATTGTGCCATATTTACTGATTGATTGTTGTGTATATACAATTATTTTTAAGCTTGAAGAATATTGTACTTCATCTTGAGTAAATTGCTTTGTAAAAACATAGTACTGTAATCTGTTATGTGTGGTCACTTCCAGTCACTCCAAGATTAACACTAGAAAAATGTTATTACCTGTTGTCTCAGGTGGAGATATAGAAAGCAAAGGAATGAATCCAGCTGAGTTAAGAATCTAGAAAAGGCAAGAAAAGCAATTGTCTTAAATGAGAAATACTTAAAATACCACTCGGCCACCAGTGTTTGTGTCAGATTTTTAATACATTGATGTACAACAAAATTTTAAATTGCATCATATATATTTGTTGGTAACGCACAGAGCATCTCTTCTTATCGACATGGCATCACAAACATTTTAAAGAGTGACAGCTGCTAAGAATGAACTGGCAAACAGGCAGTTTTCTAACTTGAGAATGTTCTAAACTTTTTTGCAGCAGTTGTTTCACTGTTTTGCTGGTTTATTGAACATCCTTAAAATAAAGAAGACACAGCATATACTGGTGATTTAGGAGAAAAGAATATGCACCTCAAACCACCTTAACTGCGTAATTGCCAAACCCTAAAGAATTGGATTAAGTGCTTTGACAATGTCATTTGTTACGTATAAATTCTCAAGCAATTAAAACATATACTGTATTGTAGCCCATACAAAGACAAAAAAGTGTTTAGTGCGATGATTTCCACTAGAGGTCACTCTTGGGTTTTATATAGTTCATAGCTAGGTCTCAGCAGTGATTACTTTTAAATTTTGAGTACTGCATAGTGCGAGCATCTTTAGAACTCTCGCATTATGTCGGGATAATATATGTGTGGTGGTTTACCAATCTTTCATTCATATAACCCCGTTCGTAGTAAGTACCATAGTAATGAGATGTACCGAACAAACAAAATTACGATACAGAATTTAAATGATACGCTCATCAACACGACGAAGCCAATATGTTACCATTCTCCAGCCCGCGTAATGCAATTGCATAGCAGCTTCAGGCGCAAGGCAGGAAATAACCCTGGATGGTACGACAGTTCATCTAAGGGACAACTCAGGCACACACTTACCCTGTGTCGTTTTAGGATCGCCGATTAACCTAGCACGTACACCTTGGGAAAAACCCACGTTGCCACTATGTGGGGAAAACATGAAAACCCAAATCGAACAGGTGCCAGGCTGGATTTCAATGAGATAAAAACACTGACCAATGTATTGTGACTCTTCGCTTAAATATAATAAGCCTAGTTTGGCACGGAATTATAACGCAAGAAATTGGATCTGTGTGAGTGCGAATATCACTGAGCCATCGTGTCGCTGTTAAATCGATCGATCCATCCATTCATTTCCTTAACCCGTCCAGGGCAGGATCACGGGACAGATTGGACCTATCCTAGCACTCGTCGGGTGCAAAGTAGCAACAGCACCTTGGAATAGCGCTCATCCATTGACAGATTGAAAACTTACTTACACACACATACACGCGTTGTAATGTATGGTTGATTTAATGATTGTGGGAAGAAACCGGAGCACCTGAAGGAAATACTCGCGTACACTACGAGAACATACAAACTCCACGCAGGGCACACCCGGAACGTGAACTAAAAAGGTTGGTGTCTTTGCATTAATTTCCACAATTTAGTTGTTTTGACTGATGAGAAGTGCGTTTTTCTGTATGCTTACGAACGCTATGGATAGTCAGCTTTGCTTTGTTCGTGCCCACTTTGTAACTAATTTCTTAAGCTGATATCGATTAATATTCACTGCTAAACTTCACATTCACTTATTTGGCCAGATTTAGCCCAAATGTCTGTAGTTTCCAACTTAATACCCGTGAGGCTCTTGCTTCTCCTTGAAATTCATAAGAAGGGTCCTTGCCGCTATGTCACTATCTACACTTTTTCTGCTCCGTTTTAATTAGGTTACTCTTTAATCAGTTTAAAAGTTCTTCACAGTTAATAATCAGCAAGCAGTTAACGGCGGGGGGACAAATGATGCACGTTTCTTTTTCATATATTTTGTTTAATCTTTACACAGCTGCAAAAAGCAGTGGTATAGGAAGTTGTATTCAAAAGGATCCAGCCTCTGTCTCTTTTAAAGTGGGTCGTCCACTTCACGTTCCAGCTTCTTTCTTCATAGGTGAACTTCATATTTGTAATTTATTAAGCTAGCGTCGGGTAATGGAGGTAGAAACACATTTCCTTATAAAACAACTCGGTTTTATTCTAATCATTTAGTGCTTTCCCAGTTTTAAAAATCCATCAGATTCACAGTTCTTTTAACCGCTTCACTTCCGTAAATATGTCATCAAGTGGAGAAAGGCATCACTGTTCTTACACGGTCAGAGACGCTAGGGGCCGCTGTGGTACAGTCGAAAACTACACGGCTTGCCGGATTGTTTTTCCCCAGTTTCATTCACAAGGCTTCATGTCTGGAATGGACATGGCTTTATGACCGTTTTTGACAGTATGGCAAGGCAGACTGCTTACTGACAAGAAAAAAATGCTCTCACATTGTTCAAATAGTGTCATGAGATTATGGAATGAAAAATCACTTCATAACAGAAGGTTGAATGACTGAATCCAGAAATTGATGTGTCAGATCCCTTTATTTTTTCTGATTAACAGTACTAGAACATATGTATGTGAATTACTTAACCTGTAACCTCACTTTGTAAGGCGTTATATGAAGGCAAGTATCATTAAGATACTACATAATACTTGGTGAAAAAGAAGTGATGGTTAGGACATTGACTTTTGAATGTCATGATATTTGGAGCAGCACACGGAGCCACTCCTTGCCTCAGTGTATTTTAGGAGACGTAATACATTCTCATTGTATTTATTATAATTGGCAGATGAATCTTTTATTTTTACTTCTAAATTCAGACCATTTTCTTGTACAAATCAGTCTCCTGTAGAAGGATGCAGAGCTCCAGGAAATGCAGTTTGGCTTATTTTCTTGCAGACAGACAATTAACATCCAACCATTATTACTGAACAAGTTAGTCTGCTTTTATTGCCAAGATAAATCCAGAATATATTAGGAACTTGGGTTATCTGCTTGAAATAGTTGGGGTTAGCTTGCCCTGGCACAAAACCAGGTCTTACTTGAAGATGCAAGCAGCAGATTGCTAAAGTGAAGACCGAATCCTCACATTTTTGGGGGCAGATGTAGAAGGATGGAACTATTAAAAAAAAAAAAAAAAAAAAAGCTGAATACTGTACATCAAAATGGATCCTTCAATGTTAGTCCAGTGCAGTTCTCCACGATGGAAACATCAAAAATGGCACGGTCCCAGTGGATTGGTTCAGTACTATGGAAGCAGTTTCACAACCCCACCCCTCCCCTGATGCATATTTCTTTTTGCGCCGATACCACAAATGGTGGGATACATGTATATAGTGGTGACTTTTACCAAAGGGTGGCTTCTTCTTCTTCTTCCATAAATGTCCAAGGATACATCCCATTTTAATAGGCGATTGTCAAGTGACTTGCATTGACACAACCAGTTTCAAATATCTACAAACATTACTTACCAAAAATTACACGTTTTTCTGTTGTATCACCTTAAGCGGAGTGAGGGTCTTTTCAGCCAATTAAGAACCTCTTTTCTACTTTCATGCATCTAGATCTCTGCATGATACCTAAGCATCTAAAAATGTTAAATGAGTAATTTTCTACAATTATATACAATAATTCTCTGCTAATGGACCAGGTTTATATACACTTTTACAAATGTGCAGTTTAAAAAAAAAACACAGCTGTTACCACAACAGCAAACCATTGTGCAACATCGTTTAAAACCATAAAACCTCATTTGTTATCTAAAACTGACACCTGGAGAGAGAAAAAAAAAATCCTTTGCAGCTCCAGGTACTAAAATCTTCCAATATGAATAAGTAGACATTAGGATGACTAACTTTGCCACTTACAGGTTAACATATTGGAATGTGAGGAGGAAAAGTGTAAATACAAAAAGGGTATTTGCTTACCACGTACCAAGGAGTCCAGAATCAAACACCCATATCAAAAGGAAATTGTGCTTCTATACAACAACTATTAAACCAAGTTTACCAGAAGAGGACCTACACCATTAAAAATCAAAAACGGAGTTGTATTCAAGACAAGACTTCAGGGATGGAACATTTATTAACCCTTAACATTACAATAAAACATTTTAAAAATGTTAGCAAAGAAATAAAATGCCAGAAATGTATTTACAAAGACAAAAGCAGAGGACTGACAGGGTGCGGATTACCAAATCCTCCCATTACTTATTAAAAGGTGAATGCAGTAGAGCCAAAGCTGTGTGTTTTAGCCAAAATAAGCACAAAAATAAACCTTAAAATTATTAATTTGTTGATTCTATACAGCACAAAATACTTAAAAACATGGGTAAAACAAGTTAGGAATGAAGAAATTCTATAAACTGAAAGGATCTTCCATTTTAACAGTGTTGAGGTGGACTAGTCCATTTAAAATTGCAGTATCAGGTACACTCCCCCAAAACTGTAAGGTGAAGAGGTGGATGGCCACCAACAAGAGATTTATCTAGCAGTTCATTGTGTGTCTTAAATAGGAGACAAACTGTCTAGAAGAGGAAAAGTCCATGTACTGCATACAATCCAAAACGTTCGAAGGCCAACTGTTACCATTCCCCAAATGTCAATAGACATGAAAACTGCCCAAAAACTGCTTTTGCCGGAAACCAGAATCTGCATAAAATGGGAGGAATAGTTCAAACAAAAATACACAGGAGACCAAAGGCAGTGAGTCTGTGGTTAGATTGATGGGAGTGAAATCTGTATGAACGTGGCCACAAGTAGTCTTTGTTTCTTGGGAAAAAATAGCCAAGAACAGTCCACAAAATTAACGAAATTCACTACTCTTCCTTTTGCTCACAAGGGGCAGTCGCTGAACTGGACTCTTCTGTATCTGCTGGTTTAGAAGCAGCCTCTGGCACATCCTCCGCTTTATTCTCAACTGCCTCCTGCTGCTCTACTTTGGCAGGGGTCTCCTCAGCCTTCGGCGTGGCTTCATCTTCCTGTTTCTCTGCATCTGGCGCAGTTTCTTCTGCTTTGGGTTCAGAGGCAGGCACGCTCTCCTTGGCCTCACTTGTTGAGGCATTACTAGCCTCAGCAGTCGGGCCATTTTCTTCAGTCTTGGCCTCTGCTTCTTTGGTATTCTCACCACTCCCTTTCTTATTTTTTTTAAGGGACAACCCCTTAAACTTGAAAGAATTCTTCAAAGAGAACTTTTTCTTCTTCTTTTTGGGTGTCTCCTTTGTTGCCTCTCCATCAGTTTTTGCCTCTTCAGCTGCTGGTGCTGGTTCAATGGCATCACTGGCTGCAGCTTCTGTTTCTTTAGGTGCATCAGCAGAGCCATTCCCATTCACTGGGGTTGCCTCACCCTCTTCCTTTGGAGAAAGATCTCCGTTGGTCTTGACATGTCCATTCTCCTGGAAGATTATAAAATAGCAAATTAAAACGGTGCTCGTTATATTTCGAACATGTCTACTTGCTATAGGCATGCCACCCGGGGGGGGGGGGGGGTTTGTTGTGCCCCCCAAAAAAAAAAAAAACCCCCACCATAAAGGAAAAAAAAAAAAAAAAATCACATCGCTAAAGCTGTTAACAAAAATGACCATGTTAAAAAAAAAAAAAAATTACATCGGCACAAACTTTATAAGAGACACACCCCATATAACCGATACCCGATAGACGGCGCCACTGAGTAACCAAACGTGCCGCAAACAAAGGAATTTAAATACCTCTGGATCGCTAATCTGCATCTAGGATGAGCATAACCTTTTCAGTTTCGGATACGTATTAAAAAAAAAAACGCTTCAGGAATTTAGTTGATGAAAACTTCGACTTGTATTTCACATATGTTCGGCAAGAAATAAACCACATGCAATGATGGTGCTGAAACAACAGTCCACTACCACACCTACAATGCACGACGTGCGGATGGATAGCCTTTCCTTTGTGAGTACGTGCAACACACGCTTTCTCTCCCCCCACCCCCAAGCGCCCTCGCTCTCGGCCACCGGGTAAGCGAATCACAGCTAGAAAACCCCGGTGTTTAGTCGTGACCTCCTTTGTTCTCAACCACCTAATCGCTAGAACGATCGTTGGAATTTCACCGTTTCATTGATGCCGAGGAGGTGGACAAACTGTGGGGACGTGATCTTCTGTACAATGCCACTGGTCAGCGTTGATGGACCACACAACAAAGCACCAAGTGGACTCCACTCCTCGCTTGAAACCCATTTACTATGGATTTCCACAGGAAAGGCAGTGATAAGTTACACCTTTCATTCATGAAATTAAGACAACCGCTTTCGACCCTACGGACCAGACAAGATACCCTGCTGCACTCACACTGTTGCATCTCAATCGCCTGACGCGGGCTCCTAGTCTCATTCCACATCATTTAAGGATAGCCTATAGCCATCGCTTGCTTTACCTGCACTACTTTAATTTTAAATATATGTTCAAAATGTTACAATGATCCCTCCCGATTATGACAAGATTTGGGAATTTAAACTCACCTGGCCATTGGCTTTAGCGGCTGGTTCATTGACAACGGCTTTTCCTTCGACGATAACACCCTTGGACAAGTGGGATCCCATCCTTGCCTTCGGTATTAAAAACGCAAAATTAAAAAAAAAAATAAAAAAAAGTAAAACTAAACCTTTTGTGGGTTTAGGTTAAAAGCTGAGAAATAAAATCCAGATTGATGCAAAAAAAGTGAAATTAAAAATAAAAAAAAATCCTCAAGAGGAAAAAAAAATCCACCAGATTGAACTCTTCTTTGGAACGACACCGTCTTCCTTCGGTGTCCCGAATGAAATGTAGCAGTAACTGGGCTTGCAGCCTCAAAAAAACAAGAGTGCTCCGCCCATAAGGCAGGGCAGCGTACCGAAGAAAGCCAATAGGAGCACAATAGTGGGGCGGGATCAGGCTGAAGAACCAAGGACGAACCCTCCGCCGCACAATGTGCTTTTTAATTACGACTTCTGTGGAGCGGCGCGCGTTGTTTGGAGTGTCGGCATAAAGGGCCATGTGGGTTGGGCGTTTCTGCGTTTTGGATGTTTATTTTTGATCGTTTACTTTAGGGCACAGACCGAAACAAATAGTAAACGCTATATCACAATGTATTTGTTTTGCTATTTAACGTAATGTCTTTTCTAAATTCAGTATGAAATGAAAGCCTGAGCTGATCGAACCAAAAAAGATCAGTAATATATAAAATTTAACTTATAAATGATAGTTAGTTGTGTGGTGGTTAAGGCTTTGGACTGAGGTTGTGGGTTTAAATCCCACAACTGAGACTGTGTGACCATGAGCAATTCACTTGACCTGCCTGTGTTCCAACTGGAAAACCAAAAGAAAAGTAACCAATTCTATCATAAAATTTGTAAGTTGCCTTGGATAAAAGAGTCAGACAAATAAGTAAATGTAAATAGGTAGTAGATAAAGCATTTAACTTAACATTAGTATTTATTTGAAAAATAATACTGTTTTTGTATTATTCATTTTTGGACAAGTGGTGTGGCTTAAACAACCAAACTCCCTTTGCCTTATCTTTACTCAGTTTGATATACTATTCTGTCAATGTCTGATATAAAGAATTGTTTGATTCATCTTGTATGCTAAATGTGCAATTATTTTTGATGCCACTGACTATGAAAGGGCTAATAGCATTCAAAAGAAGTACAGTTACTTATTTAACTTCACATCTTTAACATTCATCCATTCATCTTCTATGCCTTTTTAATTAAGACAGTCTCTCTTTTGTCTTTCAGAGTTTTTTATGAGATACTGTAACACTGCATTGATCACATTGTGTTAATTTTTAAAAAAATCTGTTTTCTAGGTTTATGTGTTAACTCGGCCCTGAATTGCTACTGTTGTTTATTTTACAAAACTAAACTAACAAAAAATATCTGGTCAGAGAGGTTGATTAAATGGGTTACCCATTGTTTTGTTTGATTCATCCTGTATTATGATGTGATTTTTTTTTTCAAAGCACTAAGAAAGACATTCTATCAAAGAGAGATTTTTAAAGTTTATGATGTTAAGATGAAAAACACAGAAGTATCCCGTGTAGGTTTCTGTTTCCTGCCTTGCACCCACATTGCTCTTGTACTCTAAACAGAAGCATAGACTTGGCTCCCTTTTGCAATGTTGGAAGACAAAGCAAATTCATCAAATAGATGGAAGAACACTATTAGAAACTGTTTCTAATGTGGTAATAAACTTGTTTCACTCTGTTTCATATTTGCTTCAAATGTTTACTGTAATTTTGAATGCATTTTAAAAATGCGTAATGTTGAATAATAAAATTACCCAACCCATACAAATTTATCCTTAATTATGTTGATATAGACTGAAATTAAAAGTAAACATCTTTTTAAAAATCTACATACAAATAAGAGTGTAATATGCAAAAAATATAAACTGAATTTGGTTTATAAACAATTTCTTGAACATTGTGCTATCCATTAATTAATTGGACCTGCTTAATCCTTTTTTAGGATTACTTATGGCTACAGAATAGAGTGCAAAATCGGAACTGTCCCTGAATCTCTGTTCATCCCAGGACACACTTAGACAGGCACAAACCCACACTTGCTTACACTATGACACGCTAAAGTGCCAAATCATCAGCTTGTATATCTAGAAGACAGGAGGTGAATGTGCAAACTGCAAACAGACAGTAGCTTAGAAGAACTGAACCCAGGTCCCTGGAACTCTGAGGCAGTACAGCTTACCGCTACTCAGCTGTGTTACTTATTCTTTTATCAACAAATTTAGACTCTTCATAAGGTGATGAAGTACTACATTTGGTAAAATGACAGCTGCTCGTAACCACAAGAGAAAACATCTGGTTTTACTTTTTTCTGTTGGGGAAGCATTGTTATCCTGCTAAGATGCTGCCAGGTCAAGAATATGAGGTATTAGCAAAGCTATTTAAAAATTAGGAGAAGTAGGTCATGAACAGTTATGCAGCCCATTGGCGTCTTCCTGTCCTAAACCTCCAAGAGAAGACAGCCAGGATGTTTGCTCACTTCCAAATGAATAAAAAGCTGGAGATTAGGTTTTTCTTATTCCTGGCGGGAAAGTTAGTGACACTATTAGAGTGTAGAATTTGCAGATGAGAACAATTCCCTTAAAATGAAGTAATCGTAACTTAAAAATGGAAGCAGGAAGGTCCACTAAAGAGAACATTTAGTGAGGAAGGCAGATGACAATATGCCTGATGATTTGTCCTGTGGTGAGGGAGTGAGCACAGGAAGAGCCAAGATGGCACAAGTGTTAAGTCTATCCGATCCAGTCTGCAGTTTAATAGATATGTGCTACCCTATTCCTTTTGTTTATACCCTTTATTTTATAGAGTTCCTACCTTTCCATAACATTTTTCATTACGTATGGTGCAACTGCTTTTATTAAGTACAGGCCAAGAACATTAAGCAACCAGTGAGTCAGTGGGGAGGACTGAATGGCCTACTTGGTATATTCTGCCCAGTCACCTTATCCAGTAGGTCCAGGAATATTGCTGTTTTATTGTTTTGTAGGGGGTTGGCACAGCAGTGTACTTTGTTGCTTCCCAGTATCCGTGCCTGAATTCCAGACAGTTCTCTGTGCAGTTGACATGTCTTCCCTGTGTTCGTGTCGGCTCCTCCACATTACAAATGCACACTGATCAGCTGATTGACATTTTCAAACAGTCTATTTCAAGTATTTGGGTGCACCAGAGATGTGCCGTCTTGTATCTGTGGTTTTAAAGTCCTGGAATGACACTGAAAAGACTAGAAAAAGGGAAGGATGGTATGAACATTTTTTTTTTTCATATCCATTTTAAATATTGGTTGGTCTGCAATAAATTCTGAAGTAAACTTAAGAGTCTAAAACTGAAAAACAAATTCAATCCGAGAAGCACACTCAGAGCCATCACAGTCCCTTTACATCCTCTTTACAATTGATATGTTGTAGTTTGTCCTAACTTGATGATTTCTAAGAGCTCAGTGCATCTTATTTCAATGAGCTGCTATATCCAAGCAACAGTTGTTAGTGACCTGGGATCTGCTTTCGTAAGTCCTCAAATAGACACACTAGTGCATTATGGTGCCTTAATGATACCAACCTGATGCTGCTTCATTTATAGGAGTATTGTCTAGTCTATTTTATGATAACTTCATTCCAGCATGCTAAGTTATCAACAGTGCAACAACATTATCAATTAGTAAATCAGTCAATTATTGTATAGATTTGGACCAATGCATTTTTCAGTATAACTTCACGTTTTGTTGTAGGTGGAAACCTTTCTTTAAAGTGAACTAAACTTTAAAGTACTTTCCAGAACATGCATGTGTTGAGCAATACATCGAATGGTAATAAGTTAAAACACCCATTAAAGTGAAGATCTTTTCAGAACTTCAGGCTCGCAGGTACAATGGGTAGTTGTAGTGTTGCCCAGCTTTGAAGGTTTAGTTGGGTTTAGTTCCCAATTTGTTCTCATCTATGTGGATTTTTCGGTAGGCACTGTGGTTTACTTCCATATCCTAAAATCATGTAGGTTAGGGTAATTGGTGGCTTTGAACTATCCTGTAGTAGATTAAGTTTAGCTCCTTTTGACCTTCTAATAGGCTGACGTCAGGCAGGCAATGTGAATATAATTTAAGCCACAAGTTAACCTGTCTCCTCTATATCACTGACCCTACATGTATGTCAGTCGTGACAAATATTTAGAAAAGGTTAAGGTTTCTATTAAACTTTTTTCTAATGTTCTTTTGCAGTATATAATCACAGGAAGCCTGTGCCTACCCTGATAATCCCTTAAGTATTGTTTAGTATTACATTGCCTTTTTGAAATAATCATTTTTAGTCTTCTGATATTTTGAAAGTGAAAAAGTGTGCTCATTTTAGGATGATGTTTTAGAACGGCACAAACAGAAAATGAAATTTTGGTTTAGGATTAGTCAATCCTAAACCAAAACACCTCTCTTTAAAAGAAAATCAGTTTATAATCTGTATAGTTAGTGTTGAAGGTTCTAAAGTTAAATTAGTTCTGTATTTTTATTTTCACAGTAAATGTTTTGACAAAGCACATTTTGTGGTCTAAGTGATTCCCTCAGCAATTCTCCAATACTGTCACAATACTGAAACTCAAGAGTGGCTGATTACTAAAATTGCTACAGTTTTGTAAGCTTTCATCGACTGTTCTCCATCACATAATTTTACACCCTGCTGGCCATCCATCCATTTTCTAAACTAGCTAATTCGGTTCAAGGTAAATGGAACTGAGAGTTTGTCTTGGCTGCTTTGGGATTAAAATAAAAATCAACTTTTGATAGAATGGCACACACTCACGGTAGCTCCAAGTGATACCACCACTTAACCTAACATGCAGGTCTTCCTCTTTTCTGTTTTGAGTTTCATTTAACTGAAACCTTTAGCTTTCGATAATGAAACAAAAATTGGAATAGACGTTTTAAATCCCCACTAAATGTGTCATAGACATTTGGCTGACCTGATGAATGACTGAGTGCGTCTGATCCAGGAACTCTTAATACACTATCAGGTATTGTGTAATGGGTATTCCCCTCAAGGCAGAGATGGCACTTTCAGGGCTTTCCAGACTTCATTTAGGACGATTGTAGGATCTCCCTTCAAATGATTCAGTCTAAGAGCATTCGGGCTGCAAGTGAGAAGGCATCATTTTGCAGCTGACGCCTTCACATTCACATCCATATGCTTAAAAGCCTTCTTTTCCTCCAGTTTAGCACCATGTGTGATGCAGATTTCACTAGCTGGAGCTGTAGAGAATTTAAAAGACAGCTTAACACTAATACAGGAAATGGGTGCTGAACCTAAAATCAGTCTTGTCTTGCTTGCAGGACACAGGCTCCTAATCAATCTTTTACTACGTCATTATTTAATTATTACATTGTTAACCTGTAAGCAGAAGTGATTTTGAGTGTGGTGTTCTGGAGAAACTTCATTTACCTCAAGGCAAGAGTCAAACCTGTATGGGGCACCAGTCCATCATAGCAATAAATGACATAGGACCAATTGTAGATTCCCTGTGAATCCTAACATACACAACTGTGTGGGAGAAAAGCCCATAAATATAAAAGGAGATTGCTCAGACTACACATACATAGTGCCAGGGCTGGGATTTGAACCCAGAATTTTGGAACTGTGAGGCAGCAACATGGACCACTTCGGTGGACAACTTGATATATTTGATGAGTCCAGCTATTTCATTTAGAAGAAAGCAAGAAGAAGAAATAAATTGAAAAATGAAAAAAAGTAATGTAGTGATCAGACATTAACACATAATTCAAAAGGCAGTTTTATTTTATGTGTATGTGTTTAGAGATTCACTATTTTAATTACTGATTGTTCACGTAGTGCCATTCACAATATGCACCATAACAAAATGCTTTACAGCATAACAAGGATTAAAATTCTGTATCAAATCGGTAAAGGAATCAGTCAAAAATGAATTTTGAAAAACACTTGTGAGTACTATCAAGTTGGACTTGGTGCTTCCTTCCAATAAGCTTCTAGCCACATTTTTACATGCCATAGATAGATAGATAGATAGATAGATAGATAGATAGATAGATAGATAGATAGATAGTATTAGAGTTACAAAGTTTCATTACCTTTTGCTTTACCCTTTTACTCCCTGATCTCATCTTCAAAGAAAGGCCCCTGTTCACTTTAATTAAATGCTGATGTCTGGCAACATTCCTTGTCATGTGTATTCACAATTATCTAACTTGGGCTTCAAAAGCTAAACCATGTCAAGACCCCCCCCCGCCCCCACACCAGCCCCCTCCACACCTTCATGCAAACAGTGCTAGACTACTGAAGTGTCCTTTACAATGGCTGTCCTTTAAGTACATAGACAAAGCAAATTAATGTCTTGGCTTCTTACCTTTTCATCACAAATGAAAAGAGAGCACTGAATTTCAAATCTGTATTATCCATATAACTTTTTCCATGATTTTAAGTTTTTTTTTAATAGCAGTTCAGCATTTAGACGATAATTTGTTTAGAGCTTGTATAATATGATGCCACAGATTAAAACTGAAGGTTTTAAAATCCATACAAGAATATCAGCAGGAGTGAGGCAATCAAGAACACCCTTTAATTATTGAGCATGATGCGATTACCTATTTTTGTCTTGCACCTTGTCAGAAGAAATAAAGAAAACTTAAGAAAATGATTCACTTCATGAACCATGAGGAAAACACCATCTAAAAAAATCATAATTAAAAGCTAGCAAAACAAATTTAAAGAAGAAAGTGGGCAATTACATGTTTCTATGAAAATAGTAAGTGGTTTGGAAAAGTGTATACAGTGTGTGGATCTATGCTGGAAGTCTGGATAAAAGCATTCAAAGGGACTGATTCATCATGTCCAAACGATCGCTGGTATTTTATGACTATGTCTTAAAGTACCTCATTGCAAGTAACTCAATCTTACTCTGTGGCAAATGGAGCATTAACAACTTAAACTGAAATAGCAGAATCACAATTTAAAACACATGGCTTATTCCAGGGGTCTCAAACTTACTTTCTAGAGAGCCACAGTGTCAGCAGGTTTTCATTCCAGCGTATTTGTTAGTAGGCAGTCACTATTTCTAATGGCTCATACATTGTTGAACAGACGGCAGAAAGTAAAACTAAAAGTAAAGTAAAGGACTGAGCTTTTGTGGCTGTTTTGGTACACTGTGTTGTACAAGGAAAAGAACTGTAAAATAAACGTGTGTGTTTTGGATATCTGGCTGGCTCAGTGTCTGTCTGTTTCTGGGCTTCTCTCACAAAATATATATTTTTATATTCAAAAAAATGTTATATTTAAAAGTAAATGAATAATGGAAGAAACAATTCTAGCCACAAATTCTAACCTATTTACCAGCCTCTTTACAGACATTCTGCAATTCAGACATAAACGTATCCACACACTCATCCATCCATCCATTTTGTTAACCCACTCACTTAGGTGTGGTGGGTCAAAACCTTTCTCAGCAACATTAGGTAGCAACATAAGGCCATGATGACTTTCCATGGCAAGAACATTCAATTAAATTCAGTTTTCAAATAATTTTATGTGTATATTCACATGTTGGAAGAAACTGGAAAATGACTAGAAAAACTCATAGAAGCACTGGGGACACTCACCACAGTGACCCCAGTTGTTGGTTCTTGGCTGAGTACTAACCTTTATTCCAAAGGCATTAACAGTGCATTGTGGGAGCCTTGGAATATTTCATATGATTATAAGGCTGGCTAATTAATTTTTGGAAGACACTAGATTAGATTAGATTAGATTAGGTTAGATTAGATTATATATACTTTATTAATTACATAGGGATATTCAGATGCATACAGCATCAGAAACATAAAAAACAAGGATATAGACTTGCAGGACAAATGATACAGCCAATCAATGTATGTCGTGCAGATATTTTAAAATGAATTTAACAAGTACATTTCTAGGATGGATTGAATTGTCTGACAGCAGTGAGCAGAAAAGACCCTCCAGGGGCACTTTTTAACTTAACCTTGGTAGAATCAGCCTGTTGCTAAAAGTGGTCCAAGACTGTACCTCTTGTATGGGATGGAGAGGATTTTCCCAATTTTTCCACCATCTTCTTATCCACAACAGCTTCCAGTATTTCACAGGCTCTCCCTGTGATGGAGGAAGCTTCCCTGATATGATTTGTCAGGTATGGTGTGTCTTTTGAGCTCAAGTTGCTTTTCAAGAAGATTGCAGCATAGAACACCAATTAGCCACTATGGACTGGTAGAACATTTCCAGCAGCTTGCTGCATACAACCAAAGACCTGAGTTTCCTTAGGAAGTACAGTCTCCTCTGGCCTATTTTGTACAACACCACTGCATTTGTCAGATCAGTCCAATTTGCTGTGTATGTGAACCCTTAGGTACTTGTTAGGTACTTGGTACTCCTCACCACTTCCACATTCTCCCCCTAAATGGTGACTGGTCTCAGTGTATGTACAGTATATATATATATATATATATATACTGCTGTGCTGTGATGTAAATTACTTTGTGCTAGGTTCCACTGTTCTAAAGTAAAGACTGTTTGTCTGAATAATTATAAAACAAAATTGATACTGCTTTTTCCTGCATTCAGCATTTTTACAAGGTGGGTCTAACCATTACATTAATGGTAGTGTACAGATTATAATGGAATTCTCACTTGCATGTCTGACTAACATGCAAAATGTTGCTACTCTCCAGCGTCATGATAAACAAGAATGCATTAAAATAATTTATTTAATTTCATTTCATTTATTGCAGTACAGTTGCTCACAAAACTACACAGATGGCACACTGCTTCATTAAACAACTTGATTGGAGTCAAAGAAAGTGTCAATGGACAGAGCCAGAAACTGTGCAGTTCATGGTACAGCACAGTAGTTTTTCCGCCATTAGGCCACACCATCCAGCAGTAACCACCTAACATAACACACTCTCAGAGTTGCTTAATCTAATGCAGGGCCACAGGAATAATATGAATTAATCTTCTATGGTAGACTCTATTTAGTATTTACCTAACAAAAAATGATACACTCATTTCTAAGAAAAAAATAATTTGTACATCTAGTATAAAACTCAAAACCAAATAATATGCTTGGTAGAATCAAATTGCCAACCTACACTTTTCTGGAATCAAAGGCACTGCCCAATTACTCTACTAATTTAAAAGCAATACTCAGTAAACAGACAAAATGTCCTAAACATGTATTTTTACCTTGGAAACAAGCTGCATTCATATGAATTTCAATTTTAGCATCTTCCAGTGGGCCACTTTGTGCTGCATGGTTTTTAGTTTTCTGTTGATGACTGAAGCATTTTTGGTTTTGCAGAACCCACTGCTCTGATCTCTCTTTAGCTCCTTTCACACATGTGACCTTGGGAACATGTCTAGTAGTTAACTGGGATTCACTTGTTCACATAAAAGAGGGCAACAATTTCCTGGGCCAATAGTGTTCACATATGACACTCTCATCCCAGGTAAACCAGTTCTCAAGAATTCCGAAGACCAGCTTTTGCAGGATTTTTTTACAAGAAAATGTATTAGTGGGCAGCTGTGATTGAGTGTTGTGTTTGTTATATTAATATATTTTATTTATTATTTTGCACAATGTATATGAGTCATCAAGATATATTCTAGTCATAAATGACATCATAGATGGAAACTGAAAAACAGTGAAACAAATATGAATTAGCAAGGCTCCAAATACATTGCCAAGCTGGGATAGGCCCTGGCCCCCCACAAGCCACAACTAGATTAAAGCAGGTTTGAGATTGTTATGTGATGCTAAACTGTTCCTCAACCAGGAATTTAGCATTTGACTTTTCTAAAATCCGCTACTCCAATTTGTTCACCCACTAATCTACATGTGTAAAGGGGTGAGTTATTCAATTACACACTTGGGGGGCAGTCTTTTTCAGGGCAGCATTGGTTGTGCATTGGATGCTTGTATCTCCTAAGAGAAAATTAGGATGCCTGACTGGCACACTTATTATCCTAAGTTTTATTATACTGTAAGTATAGGATACTTGATGCAGGCAGAGCATTTTTCAAACAATTTAGTTTTACTTTAAAAAATCAAATGACTGAAAACCACACAACCCTACTGATTTCATCTTTAGCTGACATTTGCCTAAATCAATGACATATTTTAAAACATTTTTGTAAAGCTTTTACATAACACTGTATATCTGCAGCAACAATGCTGCCTTTGCTTCAAAAAAGCAGTCATCCAGAACTTACAGCGGAAAGCACTACAATAAATGTTTTACATAAAAATAAAAATTAAAAAAGTTAATGTGTTAATTAGTAGCCGTTTAGCCAAAGGGACTTACCTGGAGTGTTGTACTTTTAAAGTACTTAAAGCCCCCTCCTTCTATCGAAAAGTGTTTTGCATTTCTGTAGGGGATGAACAAAGGCATGTAACAATGTGAACACAACTAATCCAGACGAGTGCTAAGTCCTGAGACAATGGGTGCTGTTTAATGAATTGGAATGAGACATCTCCCTGAAGGAGATGGCATTGTCCCAATTACAACTGTGCATGAAGACTTTTGCCAAGCCCAATGAATCAAGCATTCATTTTTAGAAGTTTAATGGCCTGTCCAGCAAGTTGATCCCAATGGTTCGATTTTTTGAACCTTTATACTGTAGCAATAATAAACTTTATCTACTCAGGAGCATTGAGAGCCCTTTCTTATTTACACACTGTCCGGTCAGTGTCCACACAGGTCATTCCACTTGGTGTCGTCATTTTAGTTTGCCCTTGCAAGTGGCTTCTTGTCTACTGTGCCATTCTGCCTGTCTCAGAGAGCCGTACACTTCCACTAACTGAGCCACCCAGACAATAGCACTTGGTTAGCACTTTTGTCATGATAAGAAAAGGATATTTTGCTGAAGCCCATCTGTCAGCCCATAGTGGACAGAAGTGGGGATTGTACTGGGTGAGACACGTCCCTGGGCTCGGAGAGGCATCTTTAACACTTGCCTTGGCAGTTTCAAAGTGGACTTTACACTCAGTTGTCTGCAGGCTGAGCTTCTTTCCTTGTCTTTTTGTCAGCACAGAGTCAATGCCTCTTTTTGTTTGGCTGCCCAGTTTTCAGGCCTGAACACAGGATGAGATTTCTAACCAACAAAAGAGCCCATTGTTCTTGATTCACCCCCATCCACTGATCAGCCCAAGGCAAGGCCAGTCGAGAGAAGGAGAGGCAGTGTTTGCCATCATACTGAGGAGAGAAAGAGAAAGTTGGAATCTGTACTTCTGTTGTGTTAGAAACAAGAATTAGCGGTATATTTTTGGTAGCATACTTAAACAAATGCTTGATTCTTTGGGAAATAATTCTGAATAATAAAAGGATTGATATGTGTAAATAAATATATGTAGAGCATGTGGTGTGCTATTAGTGATTTATTACTCTCAATGTAACTACTACAAAGAACCTTTTGCGTTTGCATTTTGCTGCGTACCATCTTTCTCCTGAATAATTATAATGCAGCTCATTGCAGTAGAAAACCAGCTTAGGGGGCACTGAAATAAACACAGTTTTTGGACAGAAATTTAAACCCAGGAGACTGGCCAGATTTGAGTAATAAAAACAATGAGTTTTAGGCTTGTCTCGTACTCATTTTTCTTAATTACGTGCACACAGCGTGGTGTACTTGCTATGACCCTGCCATTTGAGTTAAGTGAGATATGACCTCTGGGTGACATCACAATTTGGCAAAATTGTGAAACAAAATTATTATTGAGTTCATACCACTTGGAAAGGCATTCAGTGGGATGCTTAATATCTCCCACAGAATGTAAATGGTCCATACATTGTCACTCCAAGTTGCTAAGTCAATTTCCTGATGTTGTGTTAACCACAATTTTACTGGCTCAGTTCTTTCTTGAAATGTCCGGTGTGATTGTGATTGAGCCCTTCACCTGTACTGTGCTCCTGTTGTAAAAAATTACATAATCAGCTGATCTTGAATTTTTTTTTAGTAAAAGCATCTGCCAAATATGCAGCATGGCTTCTTAACCGGAGGTCCGCGGATTTTTTCCAGATACTCTAGCTTTCCTCTCACATTCCCATCTAATCTTATATCACAGCTCCAGCTTATTCAAAACTCGGCTGCAAGAGTCCTTACTCGAACCAGCAGCAGCGAGCACATCACACCCATCCTGCTCCGTCTTCACTGGCTTCCTGTGTCTTACAGAATCGAATATAAAATCCTACTAATAACCTACAAAGCCTTAAATAACCCCGCGCCAAACTACATCAGTGACCTTCTCCATCACTATGTGCCTGCCCGCTCACTAAGGTCCTCTGATTCTGGTAATCTTGTTGTGCCCCACACTAACCTACACTCCATGGGTGACAGCAGGGCCTTCAGCTGTATGGCACCCAGACTCTTGAATGACCTACTGAAATTAATCAGGTCAGCTGACTCCATGAATTCTTTTAAAAAACAACTCAAAACTCATCTGTTCAGGAAGGCTTTTAGCTCTACTTGACTTTATTCCCCTTCTCTTAGTCTACCTCTCTGTCAAGATGCTCATGTAACCTGTGTGTGTGTGTGTGTGTGCTAGACCATCAATTCTGTTGTCTGTTAGGCTTTCTCTGAATTTACTGTCTTAGTCTTCTTTATTTATTTATTTGGTTTGTACAATGCTATATACTGTATACCCTGCCGTTCTTTATTATATTCTGTAAGTGCCTTGAGCATGGGAATGGCACCATATAAATAAAATGTATTATTATTATTATTATTATTATTATTATTATTATTATTATTATTATTATTATTATTATTCCCAAGGTTAATTGTTGATTCCATATGCATTAGTGTGCCCTGTGGAGGACCCCCACTCCATCCTGAGGTTGGCTCCTGCATTGCACCAGATGCTGCTCTGTCCCCCAACACTCCTGTTTTGGATTAAGAGGGTTTGAAAACAATCAAGATGTGATCAAGAATCAGTAATAAGAAAATAGAAAGACTGCGTGTTGTGCTAATAGCAAAAAATAAAAAAATAATTTGGATTTGTGTCCCAAATGTAGATTGAATCTCCTCCCTTTCTTTATCGCATTTTAAAGCTGACTTCTTGTATTTGCTAAGTGGTGTTTAATCTTGCTCCATTTGCATTCTTTGATGTGCTCTTCTGTTGATTCTGCTGTCTGCACCTCCACTTAATGACTGCCATGCACAGTCTCATCTTCTACTATAATGTAAATGAGTTTTCAGAGTGTGGCTCACTCTTCAGGGCTACGTTCACACAAACACGTTTTCATTTAAAGACAGAGATATTTATATAAAAAACAACAACAACAACAACTCCGTCCACACTGGGTTTTTCGCATTGTTTTGCAAAAGTATCACTGCGCAGATTAAAACGGTCGAAACAATTTATGACGGCGATCTTCGTCTACACTGGGCATTCGCGCATCGGCAAACCCATTGAAGAGACCGTACAGTAAAAAATTGAGAGCCTGTGAAAGTCAGATTCTCGTGTGCTGCTTTATGCACTTTCAAAACTATCAGCGCAGGCAGGTCTTTGATAGCGTGTTCACAGCACGGAAAATGAAAGGAATTCTTTAAGGAACCTGAGAGAATAGATTCTGTGCCACGCTAATGCGCCGATTACAGTTAAAAGTAACAGTCTTTAGCGCTGGCGATGATCATCGTGTTATTAGATAAAAACAAAGCAAATATTAAAGAGAAACTTAAAATGTTTAACTCTACTTTCACTAGTTAACCTGCCTCCAACCCTACAAGCAGGTCCCCCAACTGTAAAGGGTAGACTGGGGCTGGTGACCGGAATGCAATTCCGGCTACTGGTAAAAAGCCTCACACTGTTCCAGTGTGGTGCTTAGTTGTCTCCTGCTGCGCTCGGATCCTAATCCAGGTGGTTCGTCGTGTGGTGGGGGCAGCAACGCGCTATGTTCCCCGCCAATCTACGTTCAGTCGCTAGTTGATTTATTAAAAGCAAATGGGGCGCAACTTGTACCCAGGAATATTTGTAAAAATAACTCAATCAATCAATCAATCAATAAATTAAGTTCGTGCGTCTATATTGCGTCGTGCTTCGGTGTCTCTCTTTATTCTGTAATTGAAACCTCAGTTGTATTCTACACCCATCCACTTCGTTAATCGCCTTATTATTATTTTGTTTTTCGTTTTACACACCCTTACTGAATAGATTAGGTTTAACTAATACACGTTGATTAGGGTCTGTCAACTGAGTCATTTACAATCTGATTTTTACCGATTTCTGAATTTTTCACTACAGCAATAACTGGTAAGTTATTTGCTCGCATGTATGCAGCATTCAAACTTTACAAAACGCAATTTAATAATTTATATTTATGTAGACAACTAGCACAACAAGCGCCTTGATAAGCATGTTTTATGACCGCAATGGTGGAAAATCTTTATCTTCCATAAATTGGTGACCAGTCAGAGAATGAGCCTTTGTAACAAGCAGCATTCAATCAAGGAAGGGCCACGAATAAGCACGACTCAATCAGAACACGACTGGAGTGTCATTTTCGGAGATTCACGTTTATGCCAGTCCACACTAAAACAGTGACGCAACGTTTTCAGAAGTCTTTATTGTCCGAGGTCGAATATGATAGGGTAGTTTAGATCAAAGGCAAAACTATGAAAAAGATATGTGTTTTAAAATGAAAATGCAGTAGTGTGGACAGGGCCTATAGAGTCAGACCGATTTTTACATTGTATGACCTCTATCAAATCTCCTAGTGCTTTGCCATTGCTGCAACTGAAATAAAATAATCCTTACAGTTGTTCACTGGCTTTTGCCTATTAGATCATATTCATTAATGTAAATCATTTAATAAAGCACTTTGTCATACTGTGTATTATATGGTCATATTTAGCAGAACAAACCCAAATTCACTTCCTAGAGTTTGCTCATTTTCCTCACTACTGAAGTATTATAGACTACTCCTCTACAAAGGCTCATCTGTGGCTACTGTTTAATGATTCACCTTTTAAGGCAATCAGTTTATCAATCAATATTTTTTAAAGCGTGTAACCATAAGAACAATTTAAGGGTATTTAGTAAATGAGCGGATGGATGCAATTTCAGAACAGAGGTACTTCAATGGCTAGCGCTGCTGCCTTGCAGCTCAAGATAACTGACCTGTAAATTCATGATCACGGTTTGCACATATCCCAAAGATGGGTAGTTTAGGTTAACTGGCAAACCAAAACTAAGAGGTGGCAGTGTGCAGCTCATCCATGGTTATTTCCCGTCTTACAAACATGGCTGTTTAGAGTTTTATAACTTTTTTTTTTTTTTAATTGCCAAGGTTTTCCCTTCAACTTTCAAAGTAACTGCTGTTAAAAAATTCTATTAAGTGAATTATTACTATAAACACTCTTCAGTTTCTTTATTCCTCAGATAAGCCTACTGATAAGTACACCCAAGTCATGCTCTGAGTGAAAAATCTATAAATCATAGCCATTTTCTCTGAATAACCCGTAGTTTTCCTGTGTTATTTTTCTGTGCACCATCATGGTTTACAATTCATCTCTCCCGGAAATAAATATCTGGCTAAACCAACAGTAAAACATATACACACATAAAGCATATGCCATATATTCATTTTTCATTTTACTGCAGTGGTCTGTGGCCTCCATGAATCTAAACTGGATAACCAAGTTCAGATATTAAATGGTGGGATCACGTATTATAGCTGGGAGGCAGGTGGTACAGTGTGAAGTGCTGCAGCCTCTCGCCTCCATATTTTGATTCCTGACTCAGCCTCTGTCCTTGTGTAGTTTGTACCTTCTCTCCTTGTCCATGTTTGGTTTTTTTATGTTCTGTAATTTCTTCCACTTCCCTTGCACATGTTAGGTTCATTGGTGTTTCTGAATTGTCCAAATATAAGGTTGTATAGAGCAACATGCTTCAATGCGGCCTATGGCAGACTGGCACCACATCTGGGGTTGCTTCCTGCTTTATGTCCAGTAGTGGTGGGATACAATCCTACTTCCGATGAGCTTGAATTGGAATATGAAGATTCTGAAAATGAATTGGCTTTTGTTGCAATGCTTTCTAAGACATGCTTGTAATTGAGGCTGTTGTGATCTGATTGGGTTGGTTGTGGATTCTGAATTAATGGAAGGACAGGGAAGGTAATGTGACAATGTGTTCCCTCAGGCCACAGTGTGGCAGCACCTTTCTCTGGCTGCTCTGGTTTGGATCCTTGTATGGTTGACTGGGAATTTTAGTTAGGGAGGGCAACCTCTAGGATTGCCAGGGGAGCTCTGGGGATGTGGCCTCACTGTTTCACAGATTTTTTATTTGACTCAGCTTCCAAGCTATGCTACAGGTGTTTCACAAGTACTTCTTCTTTGGGCTTTAAAGGCAGTCTGCATGCCTTGACCAGGTGAGTTTGGAGTCGGTAGGGTAATGCTGACAAGAATTCACTTGGCTTGAGGAAAAGGAGGAGGTAAAGATTTGGATTTAAAAGGAACAAAACAGGTTACGTGGGGTTTGAACTGTGTAATAAAGGCATTATTATTAGCAAATCCTGGACTTGTGTAGCTGTGATCTGAGGCAGAGGTGTTTGAGACAATCCTAACTTGTCACACGCTGTATAAAGTGCATTTACATTTGTTCATGGGATACCTTCTAAAGCAATTTAGAAAACCTAACTGTTTATTCTTTCATCTATAAATAATGAGGTTACACCCCTTTTAGCATTTAAAGAATTGTTAGAGACCCACATCTTCAGATGTTTTTTGTAAAAATGGACTCTCATATGATTATTTGTCTGGGTTCACTTCATGTTTGACTTGAGCACTGATACACTCAAATGCTAAGGCCAGGTCGCTCCCAGGTTCCTCCTAGTGTCTGTCAATACTGTATTCTAGTTTAAACTTGAGGTACTGTTTTTAATTTCTTTTTTATTTATTGTTCTATGAGAAAACAACAAAAGCATATGATCAGAAAAGTGAATAAGATATTACTTTCCTTAATTTTCAGAAAGCTTTTGATATGGTACCATGTGAAATGTTAGTAATCAAACTTAAAGAAATGAGAATTCAGGGCACGTTTTGCAGGTTGGTACAAAACTGGCTTAAAAAACACAGGAAGCCAATGGCAAAGGTAAGGGGATAGTTTTCAGAATTTGGTGGTGTTAAATGTAATGTCCATCAGGGGTCAATCCTGGGGTCACTGCTCTTTTTAATGTATATAAACAATCTGGACAAGAATACAGTCAGTAAGCTTTTTAAGTTTGCAGATGATATCTGGAAGGTCAGATAATGAAGAATCGGCTAAATTGTTACAGAGTGATTTGGATAGCATGCAGGCCTGGGCAGAAGTGTCACAGATTAATTTTAATATATATAAATGTAAAGTATTATTTGTAGCAGGTAAAAATGTATGATTTTAATATACAATTGAACGTCTGATTTTTGAAAGTATACCTCATGAGAAGGACCAATAATTCATCATAGCAACTAAATGCTATTTACATCCAGATTGTGTACAGTAACAATAAAGGAAGCTAATAGGAAGCTAGGTAATACAGTATATCACAAGGTGTGCAGTACAAGTCAAGGGAGGCCATGCATAAGCTACAGTATATAAGGCACCTCCCCTGGAGTAATATGTTCAGTTTTTATCTCCATCTTACAATAAAGACATTGAAACCCCATGAAATGTCCAGAGTAGAGTGACTAGGCTGATCCTGGGACTAAGATGTTTGAGCTCTGAGGAGAGATTGAAGGTGTTGAACCATTTCACATTTAAGTAAACAGAGATTCAGAGATGACATGATTGAAATGTTAAAAAGTCTGAAAGGAATTAATACAATGAATCCCCATTGTTACTTTACTTTTGTTTTTTGTACCTTTAGATATCATAAATGTGTACTACTCAGTGCTGCACTGTCTTCGCTTGTACCACTGTTTGCACTGTCTCTGCACCGTCCTGCAATGCTTACATACATGCATTTTATATGTTATAATGTGTTGCTTTTTCTGTAGTCCTGTGTTCTATGTATCACTATGGCTCTGGAGGAACGTTGTTACGTTTCACTGTGTACTGTGCTAACTGTATATGGTTGAAATGACAATGAAAGCTACTTGTTTTGACTTGATTTGACTTGAAAATAAGCTCTCCACCAAGAACAAGGGAACATGGTTGAAACCTTGTTAAGCTCAGATTTTATACAAATCTTAGAAAGTTTTTCTTCATGCAAAGAACCATAGATACAAGGAATACCTTACCAAGTACTATGGTATATGGTTGTTCGTCAATCAGACAATGACACTGTCCATCCATTTTTTCATCTCTGTCACTTCCCCTCCTGTGTGTACGCTGGTGGAAAAGCAGGCCAATTTGGGAAATTTAGACCCGAGGGCATGTTGGGCAAGGGGATTGCACCCCAGGCGCAGTGGATTGGTTTCGATGGTGATGTGTCGCTGTTCTCTTCTCCTCTTTTTGATGAGTCTGTTGTTTTTTGAACTGATGGACTCATCCAATTATGGTCTGTTTCCAAAGTATGCAGTTACCAAAAAGTATCTTAAGCTGTATATGAGGAATGGAGAAGGCTTTGAGAAAATGCTTCAAGTAGTTCTTCCTGCGTTTCTTCAATTCATCTTGAGATCAGGATCCTTCGGCAAGTTCACCATACAGGACCATCTGGGGCAGCTGGAACTTATCCATGCAGATAACGGCCCTGTCCAAAGGAAGACACAGCTGAGCAGCATGGCCACACTTTTAGTTGATGAGCAGCATTTCAGAATTTGAGTGTGTGAAACCCTGTCCTCCCAAGTGATGCCCAGGATCATCTGGAAGCAGTGAATTCAGAAAACTTCTAGTGTCTGGATTTGCTTACGATAGGAAGTCCAAGACTCACATCCATAAAGGTGTGTTAATATACTGTACATACAGTATCATGTGATTGACTATAACTTTGCTTGTCAAGCAAGGATTTTGGTTAAAGAAGAATTGCTTGCATGCACAGCAGAATGCAGAGGAGACTAATTGGAGGTGGTTTCCAATCTTCTCAGTCACAGAGGCATCTCTAGATATTATGTTTCCAAAGCAGCGAAATTGTTGTGTGTTCCGCAGTGTCTTGTTGCCAATGTTGATATCCATTGGAAGATCTGTGTCCTGGAAGTCAGTCTGAAGGGTCAGCTGTTTTGAAGGTGCTGATTTCGGGGCCATTCCAGGAATAGGCTGAGTGTTAGAATTTAATGGTCCTCTGAAGACATTCCGGATGAAGAGCTATTCTGGCAACATCGTTGGCATACTGGGGCTCATAGATGATTGTGGAGGAGGTTTTCGAGTTGGCTGACAATATTCAGAGGTTGAAGAATATTGTCGTCCAGTTGGAAATACATCCGCACTGCATCAGTGGCGTTCATTGCATTTCTGGAGAGAAGAGTGACAGCTACAAAGTAAATGTTGAAAAGCACTGGAGCCTAAACACAGCCTTACTTGTTGCCAACAATGACTTAGAAAGGAGCGATGTTTCCCCAGCAACAAGGACCTTCACCTTCATTCTCTCATGGAAGAGACAAAGCATAGTGAGGACTTTTGGGGAACATTCTGTGTTATGGAGTATTTCCCAAAGTATCAAATGCTTTCCCAAGGTCAATGAAGGCAAAGAGATGTCTTGCTGGTGTTCAAGAGCTTTTTCTAGGAATTGGCAGATGATGAAGATCATGTCAATTGTGCTGTGTTTGGGACTAAAGCCAGCTTGCAACTCTGAAAGTACTCTGTCTACAATGTAATGGAGTAGCCTGAGATGCATGACATACTGTAGGTAAGGACTTCCCCAGATACATCCAGCAGTAAAATACTATGGCTGTTGCAACAGTCTGATCAGTCCACATTCATCTTGTAGATGGCAAAGATGGTAGCATGTGTCCATGAGTCGGGAATTTTGCCACGTTTCCAACACAGAGTGAAGAAATTGGTCAACAAGAATATTAAGTCTCCCATGATTATATATTTCAGCAGGTACAGTGTCTTTACTGTGAGTCTTCTTGTTCTTCAGGGCTTGGACAGCAGTTTGGACCTTGTGTAAAATTGGACACTCATATACAGTGGTGTGAAAAACTATTTGCCCCCTTCCTGATTTCTTATTCTTTTGCATGTTTGTCACACAAAATGTTTCTGATCATCAAACACATTTAACCATTAGTCAAATATAACACAAGTAAACACAAAATGCAGTTTTTAAATGATGGTTTTTATTACTTAGGGAGAAAAAAATCCAAACCTACATGGACCTGTGTGAAAAAGTAATTGCCCCCTTGTTAAAAAATAACCTAACTGTGGTGTATCACACCTGAGTTCAATTTCCGTAGCCACCCCCAGGCCTGATTACTGCCACACCTGTTTCAGTCAAGAAATCACTTAAATAGGAGCTGCCTGACACAGAGAAGTAGACCAAAAGCACCTCAAAAGCTAGACATCATGCCAAGATCCAAAGAAATTCAGGAACAAATGAGAACAGAAGTAACTGAGATCTATCAGTCTGGTAAAGGTTATAAAGCCATTTCTAAAGCTTTGGGACTCCAGCGAACCACAGTGAGAGCCATTATCCACAAATGGCAAAAACATGGAACAGTGGTGAACAATCCCAGGAGTGGCCGGCCGACCAAAATTACCCCAAGAGCGCAGAGACGACTCATCCGAGAGGTCACAAAAGACCCCAGGACAACGTCTAAAGAACTGCAGACCTCACTTGCCTCAATTAAGGTCAGTGTTCACGACTCCACCATAAGAAAGAGACTGGGCAAAAACGGCCTGCATGGCAGATTTCCAAGACGCAAACCACTGTTAAGCAAAAAGAACATTAGGGCTTGTCTCAATTTTGCTAAGAAACATCTCAATGATTGCCAAGACTTTTGGGAAAATACCTTGTGGACTGATGAGACAAAAGTTGAAGTTTTTGGAAGGCAAATGTCCCGTTACATCTGGCGTAAAAGGAACACAGCATTTCAGAAAAAGAACATCATACCAACAGTAAAATATGGTGGTGGTAGTGTGATGGTCTGGGGTTGTTTTGCTGCTTCAGGACCTGGAAGGCTTGCTGTGATAGATGGAACCATGAATTCTACTGTCTACCAAAAAATCCTGAAGGAGAATGTCCGGCCATCTGTTCGTCAACTCAAGCTGAAGCGATCTTGGGTGCTGCAACAGGACAATGACCCAAAACACACCAGCAAATCCACCTCTGAATGGCTGAAGAAAAACAAAATGAAGACTTTGGAGTGGCCTAGTCAAAGTCCTGACCTGAATCCAATTGAGATGCTATGGCATGACCTTAAAAAGGCGGTTCATGCTAGAAAACCCTCAAATAAAGCTGAATTACAACAATTCTGCAAAGAAGAGTCGGCCAAAATTCCTCCAGAGCGCTGTAAAAGACTCATTGCAAGTTATCACAAACGCTTGATTGCAGTTATTGCTGCTAAGGGTGGCCCAACCAGTTATTAGGTTCAGGGGGCAATTAACTTTTTCACACAGGGTCATGTAGGTTTGGATTTTTTTTCTCCCTAAATAATAAAAACCATCATTTAAAAACTGCATTTTGTGTTTACTTGTGTTATATTTGACTAATGGTTAAATGTGTTTGATGATCAGAAACATTTTGTGTGACAAACATACAAAAGAATAAGAAATCAGGAAGGGGGCAAATAGTTTTTCACACCACTGTAGTTCAAGGACCTGGGTGACTGTGGGGATCTTTGCAAGAACTGATGGATTTGCTGGGTTCATTTGTTTCAGGAGTTCCTGAAAGTGCTCTGGCCAATTATCCAAGATCTGTTGCTTGTCTATGAGGAGTGTTACACCATTTTTGGTCTGGACTGGAGCTACAGTACGTCCTTTGATGGCATTGTAGAACGTATAGGTCTAGTTCTCATCTGTGTAGTGTTAGATTTCAGCAGCTTTGTTGATCCACCAGTTGTTCTGGATTTCATGGAGCCTGTATTATATAATTGATTTAGTTTTTTTTCCACTTCTGCAGGAGGGAAACTGATGATGGATTCACAGGATGAGCTTGAAATGCTGCTTTCATGGCCTCCAAGAGGGGGAGAATCTTGGGTGTGGCCTCCTCTTGGAGAATCCTAGGGCTTTTTTGAGGAGGACTGGAAGGCTGTGAGTAGGAAGGTCCACGGTTCATCAACATCAGGATTGGTAGTCATGATGTCACGATCTATGTTTGGAATCAGGATGTATTCAAGCTGAGTGCAAAGATGACTTGTCAATGCATCTCTGGCGTCAATGGTTGAAGGGGATGCAACAATGATGTGTGGCTTGAAGTATTGTCCTCTAGTAGGTGGTCTAAGTACAGTACGGTGGATGAACTGGACAAGTCTATGGTCTGTCCAGAATTCTGCTTCTTGCATCACTTGTGTAATCAGGACATCCAGGAGATTATGCCGACGAACAAGGACATAGCCCTGTGTTTGTTGGGGAGCTGAAACATTGTGTTGGTAATAGCTAGTTAGCGCTCTTTGCAGAAGGACAAGACAAGGAGCCAGTTAACGTTCACATTTCCAGTTCCATGTTTCCTACTCACATCATTCCAGATGTCAGAGCTCTTTCCATCTAGTGCGTTGATGTCTCCGAGTAAGGCAATCTTGTCCGCAGCATTAACATTCCAGACCGCTTTACCAGGGGTAACATAGAATTTGTTCTTTTCTTACTCTGTTGATTCCAGTGTAGGATCATATGTGCTGATGAGTTTAATATGGGAATCTTTCGCCATTTGAACAAGCAGGGCCATAAAGTCTGAGCTGATGCTGACAGGAGACTCTTGAGATTTTCGGGAGGAGTTAATTCTTGACAGCAAGGACAGTTCCATGGAATGAATTGGGCTAAATGGGTGGGAAAATTTTACATTGTGTAGTGTGTCCTTGGCCAGCATCTTGTAAGATTAGGATACAGGACAACTCCTTACACAGATTTGTGGATGAAGATACTTGCTCAATGAATCATAGTTATATTAACAAACTGCACCAGCTTTTGCCATTACACCACACTGCCTACCTTCATAATACACTGGAATCCCAGACAAGTTTATTTACTGCCTTGGGCCTGAAGCTGTAATGATAGGCTCTGTCTTCTCCCCACAAGCCTAAAATAATGGGTTTTGGAAATGGAGGAACAAAACTTTATTGTTATTGTCTCTTTATTATTGTTTATTTTTCTTTAAATATGTGTATATCAATTGTGCACTTGTACAGAATGTTACTACACCACCACACAATTAAACAGTTCGGGATCCTGGTTGGCAACCCCAAGGGAAGACACACAGTCCTGTCCCACTCTTCGAAAATGACCATTTTCCTGCTACGGTCAGGTGTTACGTGGGCATTCCCTTTGTCTGTTCTAGCCACTTGGGTCCAAAACAATGAGGATCCTTTAAGCCAGATCACCCGCAGGGAATCACCCCAAATGGCGTGGTATTGCTGTAACTGATGCTCCCTCCTAATGCCTCATTTGGGAGTCTGTGAGCAACCTCTTATTCGACACAAAATCAAACCAGCGGTACCCAAGGATTCTCTGAAGAAACACAGTTCAGAAGGAGTCCAGTCTTCATCTCAGGTCACTGGACAGTGTCCATATCTCACAACCATATAGCAAAACAGGAAGCACCAGGACTCTAAAGACTTGGACCTTCGTCCTTTTCCAAAGATATTGGGAGTGCCACACACCCCTTTCCAGTGACCTCATGACCTCCCATGCTCTCCCAATCCATCTAATGACTTCATAGGAAAAGTCACTGCCGAGGTAAGTAAACCCCTCGACGAGGTAGACATTCTTTCCGCAGATAGGCACATTGTTGATGGCTATGCCCAAGAGGTCATTAAAGTCCTGGATCTTGGATTTAATCCTGGATGGTCACAAGCCCAAACACCCAGACTCTTTGCTCCGTCTCTCAAGAGCCCAGATCAGAAACTCCATTGACTATGCAAAGACCACAGCATCGTCAGCTAAGTCAAAATCAGTGAATCTTTCTTCACCAACAGATGACCCACAGGTGCTGCACCCCATGACCTGTCCCAACACCCAGTCCATGCAAGCATTGAACAGAGTAGGAGCAAGAACACTTTCCTGATGAACTCCAGAATCAAGTGTAAAAAACACAGAGGTTCTGCCTGAACTCTGCACAGCACCCACAGTACCAGTGTACAGGCCTGCCATGATATCCACCAACTTTGGAGGGATCCCATGAAGTCTGAAGATGTCCCACAGGGCACCTCAATCAACTGAGCTGAACACTTTACAAAAGTTGGCAAAGGCTACAAAGAAACTCTGCCGATACTCACTTTTGCACTTGGAGCCCTCAGTGCCAGGTTGCAGTCGATGTTAGACTTCTTAGTCATAAAAACCAAACTGCTCCAGGTGCTGGTAGGTGAGCAAGTGATCACGGATCCTATTGAGGATGAGCCTAGCTAGGAGCTTAACCGGCACGAGAGCAGTGTTATCCCCCTGTAGTTGCTGCAACCCAGGCAATCACCCTTCCCTTTCCAGATAGGGATGACAAGTCCCATTTCTCAGTCAGTTGGGATGATGCCTGTTTCCCAAATGGAAGCAAAGATTGCTTGCAATGCAAGGACGACAGCCTTTCCACCATCCTGGAGAAGTTCATCCTGGATACTACAGATCCCTGCAGTCCTCCCTATCCTGTGCTGGTTCACCACCTGTGCAATCTTTGAGATATTATGTGGTTCACAGCTAATCGGTGAATCAGCCTCAAGAACTTTGGGGATTGGTGGCAGAACTGGCATTCCAGCCACCATAGAAACTTCATTTAAGTCTGAAAACAACAGACAGGACTCCTTTCTGCTCTCCGACAGACAGGCTGCTGGCTTTATGAAGGGGATGGGGGAAAGCCCTTAGGAGCCTCCGCCCCGGAAGAGTTGAAACCACCGGAGAGACAATGGGGTTAGGCCTGTTGAGGTTTGGAACTGGTGTGGTGCTGAGGCATTGTCTGCTGCGCAGCACCACTCGGGTCCTAATTTGAGGTGGCCAATCTGGGTAGGCGCAGATAAGTATTTGGACATTTAGTTCATAATTTTGGCCACCACAATAGGTTTGAAACAAAGCAATCAAGATGTCATTGAAGAGTAGACTTTCAGATTTAATCCAAGGAGTTTACCACAAGTATCATGTGAGCCATTTAGGAATGACACACATTTTTTTACATGCCCCCCTATTTTCAGGGGTTCAAAAGTATTTGAACAAACTAACATAATCATAAATATAAAGATCATTTTCAAAATTTGGTTGAAAATCCTTTACAGTCAATGACTGCCTGAGGTCTGGAACCCATGGTCATTTCCAAGTGCTGGGTATCCATCCTAGTAATAGTTTGCCAGGCCTTTAATGCAGCTGTCTTCAGGTGCTGTATGTTCATTGGACTTTTTGCCTTCAGTTTTTTCTTCAGCATGTGAAGAGCATGTACAATTGGGTTGAGGTCAGTTGATTGACTTGGCCTTTGAAGAATCTTACACTACTTTGCATTGAAAAGCACTTGGTTTGCTTTCCCAGTATGTTTTGGCTCATTGTCCATCTGTACTGTAAAGCATCATTCTATAAGTTTTGCAGCATTTGTCTGAATTTGATCAGACACTATAGCCCTGTACATTTCAGAATTCATCCTGCTACTTCTGCCAGCAGTCACATCATCAGTAAATACGTTTGACTGACTTGCATTGGCAGTCAGGCATGCTCAAGTCATAAAACTGCCTCCGCCATGTTTCACAAATGATGTGGTATTCATTGGATCATGAGCCATTTCTTCTCTTCTCCATTCTCGTCTCTGTCCATTATTCAGGTATATATTGACCTTAATTTCCTTTGTCCATAGAAAATTGTTGTAGAACTGGACAGGCTTTTAAAAAATGATTTCTGGCAAAGTCTAATCTGCTCTTCCTATTCCCGAGTCTTTCCAGTGGTTTGCACATTGTGGTAAACCCTCTGTCTTTACTTTCATGAACTTTTCTCTTGATTGTACACTTCGGCAATGATAGGTCTACCTCCCAGAAAGTGTTCTTGATTTGGCTAAATGTTGTGAATTGTTTTTTTTTTTTTTCACCAAGGAAAAAAATCCACAATCATCTAGGACAGTTGTCTTCCATGATCGGCCAGGCCTTCAGGAGTTGCTGAGCTCACCAGTGCATTCCTCCTTTTTAAGAATGTACAAAATGGTTGATATGACCACTCCTGGTGTTTCTACTAGCTCTCTAAAGGGTTTGTTTTGTTTTCTCATCCTAATAATGGACTGTTTTTACTTAGTTAATGAACTAATGAGGGAACTGTTCACACTTGGCTGTAGAGCAGCTTGTCAGTCAAATGTCCAAATACTTTTGAGCTGCTGGAAATGGGGGGACCATGTATAAAAATGTTTGTCATTCCTAAACAACACCTACAATATTTTGGTAAGCCTCTTAAATTAAAGCTGAAAGTCTACACTTTAATCACATAATGATTGCTTTAACTCAAATCCATTGTGGTGGCATGCAAAGACAAAATTATGAAAATTGTGCCACTGTCCAAATACTAATAGATCTGACTGCATGTGATTCCATCCTAGTATGCTAGATTCATTAAGCAGTAGGACCAGCCTTTTCCCCACAGTGCCTATATGTTGCTGTTTTATTGTATTTGCTTATCTGGGCCTGTTCACACGGAAGAGCACTACACAGATTGAAATTAACTGAATTATAATAATATAGCAGCGTAACATGGCTTTAGAAGTTATATCTCTGATCTAAACCAAACCTTTCTCTGTGCTCAGCTAAACTGAAGCGGTGATTAGAATTATATCCGTACCTCTATTGTTATAACACAGGCACTATCCTTATTCTAAAAGCTGCTTCAGGTAGACAGGCGTGGCATTGCATAGCTGAAGCACAGGTTCTTTGGCGCATCAATAATTGTTTTCTTGTTATTCAAGCTCATGTCCAACTCTTAACTGTAAATCACATGGTTTACATGAAACATTGACTCCTGTTACTAAACATTTTAAAAATATGATTGGACTGCTTGAAACTTTCCTGGAAAATTTCCCTGTCATAGGTTTACTAAAAGTGAAAGAGAAAGAATGCTTCTTCGCACAGAGTGTCAATTCTGACTGCCAGGCATTGGATTTTCCAGGGCATGTACACAAGGAGCTGACCTTGGTGGTTTGTTCTGCACTGTGTTAGGAATAGGTTGCCATGAGCAACAGAATGACCAGAAAGGAGGAGTTTCATGTACCATTTTGCAGGCACATCTTTTCAAAATCCTCAGATGAAGTGCCTTCCGTGCCTTGGTGTTAGTGATGTGTGACACCTGATTAATTCCAGTGCTCTGCATAGTGATAATTCAAAGCTTGTGCACCTGTTTTCTGATTTTCGAATATTTTGTACAGTAGCTTCTTATTATTTTTTTTTCAGAATACAGTACTTGGGCTTTAATAAAATGGCACTTTAAACTTTGATTGCTTTAAGTTGGATTCTGGCTCAAAGGGCTGCCTGGTCAACACAGATCATTTTAGTTATTTTCTATTATGCTGTTAGCCAACTGAAGACACTGTTTCTGCAATGTCCTGCTAGGTAGGCATGCTTTGCTGATTTGTGGACTCTGTTAAAAATAAGACCAGGATCATTGCAGGCTAGTTTTGAGACTAAGAGTAAATGTATAACTAAAATGGCAAAGCAAACATTTCATCCTCCATGGTAACTTACCCAAGCAAAGCTCCTGACAGAAGAACTCAGAAGAGGCATTGCTGCTGAGGAAAAGATTAACTGTTGCCTTACCATCTTCCTTTATCTCAATCTATTGGGTTTTAATACATTGTTAGGACAATATTCCTCCTTCCTGAATCTGGAAGTCAGAAAGAGAGTGTGTATTCATTCTTTGTTTTTTGACTTTGTTTTTAATTCTTATTCATTTATTTTTTCATTGGTTTCTAAAAATAATGGAGGTAAAGTGTTGGGGGTTGTAGATGTCTGGTCTGATTTTCAATTTAAAATTATTTTAAAAATGTTAATACTGCAATACATGTTCCCTTGGCACCATTTTGTTTTTAGTATTGGCGGCGTCATTGTTTGCTGCTTGTAATTCAGGATTGCCAGGCTGTTGTTGGGCAAGATTCCAAAGAGTGTGTGGTGCATGATGTACTTACCTCAATGGTATAAATGTCAGCAGCATATATTCCTTTAGGCCTTGTTCACACAGGCGTTAAGTTTTTGGATAAACGAACTTGCTCTGAACGTCCTAGACGTTTATGTTGCATTTTGTGGTGGCGATCGATTGACTTCTACACCGGCGTTCGTTTGTCTCTGTCTAACGCCAGCGTGCAGCCCAAATTGTAGTTTGTGTGTTAACCTGTGGAGGCAGTGTCGGGAACTGGATATGAAAGCCCTTGTCGTTTTATTTGAGGTGCTTCCTTTCAATATGGACCATTTTGCTATGTTAGATATTAATCATCTTGTTTTAAAAATACTCGTAATACGGCGACGTAGGGAGAGAAAAAATCGCTGCCGCTACTGGGTTCATCCTCTGACTGCACAACGTCGGGTTAAAGGAAGTTTTTTTGTGCTTTATGAAGAAATGCGAAAATTTCCGCGCAAGTTTTTTAATTACTGTCGGATGTCGGTTTCCACTTTTGATTGTCTGCTGCAGCTGGTGCAATGCCACATTGCACGCCGATCAACCAATATGCGACTTGGTGTTAGCCCCGAAGAGAGACTACTTGTCACTTTGAGGTAAGGAAACAGTAGTCGAGTGTGCGCTTACACCGGTGTTATGCACTGAAATGTCCCCCCCCCCCGCCATGTATTGCCCCTCCTACATAATCGTTATCAAATATTATATTAGAACATAAATTAATAGGTTCATGGTTTACAAATTACATGAGACAATAAAATAAAATAAGCAATATGAAAATATATATGTTGTATATGAAAATATATATGTTGTATATATATATATCCGGTCCTCCGAAGCGTAAAATAAACGCGCAGAAAACGAACTAGAAGCGGTTTCCTTGCGTTCGTTGGGTTTTGAACGCCAAGAAAAAGCTGCATGCAACGTTTTTTTGATGCCGTATAAACGCGCAGCCGGACAAACGCACGTCACCAAAGCCCGTGTGAACACTCTCATTGACTCCTACGTGTAGAAAACACTCGGCGCTTGATCCGCGCTCACCGGACGCTACGAACGCAAAAAAAACGCTCGATTTTAACGCCCGTGTGAACAAGGCCTTACTGTCTGAGTTTATGTATTATCGTTCTTAAAGTTCTCTCTGGCTACAGATTGTTTTCTGTCCTCCAGATTCGATTTACGCCTTGTGTTTTGGCTTAGGTTACATGTAATGTTCTAGTTTTTGACTGTCTCCCTACATCTCTCGATTTACAATTTCGTCTTACAACCTGGCCATTGTTTATTTGATTCTCACCCTCCCGGTTTCCACTGTGGCTCATTATTACTATTATGGTCTATCTCCTGATTCTGTCCTTCTTAAAAATGATTCAGCCCTGTGCAGTCATTACACCAGTTCTGGAGTAATCTGTTAAAAATCATTTTTAGGATGAGAAAACCAAAGTATGAGCAAACCAAGGTATGCACAGAAAGTTCATGTTGAGAGACATGTGACTGACACAAACAGTGACTGAGTTGGGAACTGGAACCAAGTCCCTGGAGCTGTGAGACAGGTGTTCTAACTGCTATGCCACAATCTGCAAATTTTAAAATTTCACTGTTTCTGTAGGAAGAAAAATGTATGAACAGACAAGCAACATTTCTTTTATATAATACCTTTGATGGTCGACAACAATCCACCATTGGAGTGCTAAAATCATTAATGACTTACACAGGGTTGCTCAGTGACCATGTACTGTAGACCTGCAATTTAGTAGTGTCAGCTAGTTCCATTATCCAGGAGGCCACCCAACCCACCTGTACCATTTGTGAAAATTGTGTTATACCATATGTGGCAGCGCTTGAAGATACACGGTGGTTTAGATTTATTAGCACACATGACAACAATTAATACTACCTACAAGTAGCACCATCTGTTAAAAGAAATGTGTGTCACAGAGATTGAAATGATTAGTGGTACTGCCTTACAACTCCAGGATTTGTGTTCAGTTCCTCACCCCGGGCTCTGCCTATATGGATATTTCTGTGTATGCTCAAACTTCTTAGATTTTGGTGAGTCCAAATAGGCCTGAGGATGAGTGTGTGTCAGTCGTCTCTTGCACAGTTAGGTCTTTCCTAGCAGCTAGTACTGCTGGGATAGGCTGTGGCTCCTGATGACCTTGTCATGGAATAAGCAGGCACTATATAAAATAACAGTTGATGCACAAAGAAAATTAGAATTACTATTGTCATAATTCTGTTAAAAACCATCTTACATAATGTGATGCTTACTTCTCTGCTGGGCTAACAAAGTCTTAAAGGTTTAATTCTGTAAGTCCCTTGTGCTACTTTGTATATATGGCTACCCTGCTCAAATATTGATTGCACAGCTCATAAAGAGTTGCATAGCTATTGGTTTCCAGAAGAGAACATGGAGAGTATGTTGTAATTACATTGACAGTTCTGCAAGAAGAAGATAAGGACTACATCCCTATCATGCTCCCTAACATATCCTCATTCGCTGCTGCATAAAGCTTACATTCAGAAGGGACTGGGATATAGGATGAAACAGAACTCAGTGACATGAGTTCAATTCACTTCAAAAGAGACTAATCTTCTGGGAACATGCAATGAAAGGTCTGCTTGGTTTTCTTGGCAGTGTGCTTGAGTTGGTCTTCATTTCATTTACAAGTGCAGTTGTATATCTTGATAAACACAATGCCATGTCTCCTCCTTCCACTTAAAGGGCTTCTTTGGATATCATTTTGACAGATGCCTCTTCTTGGCCATCCTTTTCTTTTGTAGTCCTATTAGTAGCGTAACACTTTGGGTTGTATTATTAGCTTTGTCAAATCCTCTCTTCCTAAAAATTGATAATGTGCTCTTGGAAGACTTCTCTCCTCTTCTCACAGGCAATTTTAGGTACTGATTAAGGCCGTGGGTTTTATACTTAAGGGCTGAGGATTCAAATCCCTTTTCCAACTCCATCAAAATTGACTGAAGAAACTAGGGAGGCTTACTTTATTCTGTGCATTTTGCAGTGTGGAAAAGTGACACATGTTTTTATTGGTCAATCATGCAAGCAATAATTTCTATGTGCTCAGTATATATGACAGTAAGCCTGATTATACTACGTTACATTGTTTGTAAAATCAAAGCCTTAGATTTAAGAAATAGCCAGTACCACTAGGGTCCGTGTACTTTTTGGTATTTGAAATTTCATTTTAGAAGAAAAAACGAAAATGAAAGGAACTTTTAGATTTAGATTTTTGCTTAAAGAATAAAATGAGGGAAAATAAGGTAATTTTTAATTCTATGGTAACAAATAGCAGTCATAAACTTAAATTTACATATACTTTTCTGGATTTATTTGTGATTCAGATAATGAAAGTGTAATAGCTCAAAAACAACAAAACAAGACGCATTTATAGCTTTTGTCACCTCTATCTCCAAATGTGTGTCAGAGAGTCGACAGCCCAAAAACTTTCTAACATTTCTCGCAGAAAACCCTCTCGCTTCTCCGTGTTCATAAGACAGACGCTCAGATATAATTTTTGATGACAGGCCTTGTTTTGCCATCTCTGATATCACGTCTGAGTTCTGTGCCAACGTCATGATGATGGTCCAGTCTACACACCAGAGACCAGTGTTTGCTGCAAGTGGTGCATTACCTGACCAGGTTGTTAACCTACAAAAACGTCCGGCTCAGAGAAAATAAATAAAAGGGTGTTTTCTCGTTCTCGTTTCTTGCATTTCTCTTTTCTGATGTGCGAAAGAACAAAAGGAAAAAAGTAATCGTTTTGCGTTTTTCATTTCACCTTTTTAAGTTGAGAATCAAATAAGTGCCTCTTTTTCTTTTTTAAAAGATATTTTCTGAAGCGACATTTCAAATACCAAAAAGTACACGGACCCACTAGCCACCTGTATATGGTTACCAAGTTTTCCATATTAAGCCACTCGCAGTGTTATTTGCTTTCTGTGGTAGGACTGTTGCGCACACAATAAGAAACATATTGAGAAAATTAAAAACAAAAACTTATGCAATATAGCTGAGATTTGGGGAAAAGGAATGATGATCCACAAACTGATTTTTTATAGTGTATGTTGAGAATAGAAACAAAAAACAAAAAAGAAAGATTGAGGATAAAATGTTTGAATGAGTAAAAGTTATTAGGGACTTTTACTGTTTCTTGTTAGTAGACATTTATTTAAGTTCATAAATATAAGCAGGCACATAATTCTGCTTATAGGCTTTGATGCCAATGCACAGTTCTGATTTATAGCAATTTTAAATCATCTTTGAATGATTTCTAGCCATGCTTATAGCGTTACTGACTACAGCTGCTGGTGCTGTCTCTTGTAGTAGGAAGTCCTGCAGCACTCTCTGTGTATTACCACCCCAAAGTGCCTCATTCCTGGTGACCAACCCCAACTGACACATTGCAGATACTCTCCACTGCAAACACTTAACTATTCTGTGTCTCCAATATACCACCTTTCTGTGTTGTAAATATAAACATGCAGATAAGCAGTTTTACTGGATCTGTCTAATTGTAAAACATCTTGGGATAGAGTTTATATAAAATAAAGGCTGTTTACTTGATAGTTTTAAAATGCAGCTGGGAAAGATAAAAATTTGGCTCCATAAAGTCCCATCTGCCAAGGGGTCCATCTACTGTAAATTACAGGAATAACTGCTTGAAAGATCTGTCTTATCTAACGTGAGAATTGAATTCAATCTAGCACATCCCGTAAGGTGGAAGGCAGAGGCTGATGAATTTAAAATATGGGGCAGAAATGGCAGCCTTTGTGGCAGAGTTTGAGCACTACACATAGATGACGCTTTAGACGTTTTTTAGTTGTGTCTTTTGAGCTCAGAGAATATTGCATACACATTACTGACCTTTCATAACCTGATATAACAAAAGTATTTTGAGTGCCAGCCTCAGCACTGAACTCTACAGGTATTCATTATGCCAGCTGATTGAACTCAGAAGTTCTTAGCTCAGCTGGTTTAGCGGCATGAATGAAGTGAAAGTATTAGTGCAGGGTTATGAAGTCAGGTGGTGTGTGAGAAATAGCAAGCGTTAAATGTGGACCTGATCTTGGTTGCAATATGTACTGTACATTTGTCAGCCATATGAGAGGACATTCCATCATGTATGGAGGTAGTCATTCATTTTCTGAACAAACTTAATCAAATTTTAGAGCCAATACCTTTTCAATGAAACATAAAAATAAGATCAGGATGGTATGGAAAGTACATACATTCATCAACAGGTCAATTTATAGTCTTAGGAAATTGGAGTGTGTGAGAAAAATGCACAGAGACACAAGCAGAAATTGTAACCACACCACGCGGACAGCAATTTAGCCAGTGGTCAAGACCAGTGTTCTGTAGCTTTGAGATGACATTATTCTCATACTACTTGTTATTTCAGTTGATCATTTTTAGTAACCAGTAGTGACCTCCATTAGAAGCAAAAAAGGAGTCGAGTAAAATACAGTACATGGAAGCAAAATCCTGAGAGGCTACACAAGTCAATATGAAGTAATGGTCAGTGATAGAACATTGACTGGACAATACAGTAGAACCAGGGCCAGTATATTTATGTTAGCATATAGCCACTCAAAATTAAACTATTTCCTTAAATTTTTAAACATGGCCTCATCTAAGGTGAGAGTTCTAGGGGTTATGAGCCACAAAACTAAATGAGAACACACGAGAAACGCTGACATCAGGGTCTCAGGCTAATGAAAGGGAATGATAATCTGGAGTGCAAGAATCAGCAGCTTTGTCTGTTATTAGGAGAATTTTGATGATAATACTATTGTGTTCAGTATCATTGAGTCAGTGAGAAAGTGATGTGTTCCTTGTATTCAGTCCATATCAGAAGTCTCACAGTAGCATTTTGTTCTTATTATGTGGAACACAAACATATTTGAAAGTTCAGTGTTTCAAAACTTCTCTTTTTTTCTTCATCTGAACAGAGCGGATCTCTTGGAGCTGCAGTAAATCTTGTTTCTGGGTTGCTGGACAATTCATTTTCAGGACACATAACAGAAAAGCAAGAATGAAAGAACAACAAAGATTGTGAAAATGAGAGCAGTGTCCTTTTCATGGATCATGCTGTATTTCGAGTTGGACACATACAGCATAAGAACTGCAAACACCATTTGTGCTCTGTGCGCAGCTGGCTGCTGAGAGGCGATCAATAGTTGGCAGGCGGGTTTTGTATAGTATGTGGAGCTGGGGGTAGTGGGGGGCTGGGATTTGCTGTCACAGCTTGCTGAGATCAACAGATCAGATGTCAGAGAGCAGTGGGTTTGTAAAGTTTAGGCTGCAATGTCTGATTTACATGGATCGTATGGGTAGTAACAAGGCAAAATAGGGTTATGGAAAAACAGCTAGCACCCAGTAAGCAGAGGATTACGAGGCATGTCGGCTCACGTGGAAATTGGTTTCGTGGATTTCCCATTTTCATTTTCTCTTTTCAACAATTACAGTATTGTTGTCTGTGTTGTATCAGAAACCGAATCAACCAAAGTGTCCATTTTGATGATTACAAGCTCCATTGCTGGGGAATTTACTTTTAAAGATTTGCATTTTTGTAGCACGTTACATGAATGGTTTACCATCACCTGTCTTTATTTTAAAAGTGTAGTGAACACCCTAAATGAGACATAAACCCTTTAAAGGACAAACTGCCAAACTGTTGAAAATGTCATTTGGTTCTGTGTGTGATTTGCTAATGAAAAATTGTTGCTAGCATTCCCTTGGCAGTGTGTGGTAGCAATTAAAATTTAAATTTTGTTTCTGACTAGTACCAATTCTGGATCAAGCTGAAACAGATTAGCCACCTGCAATAATGAACAAATCAAACTGTAACATCAGCACACCAGTCATACTGCTCAAGAGCAAATAAGGAGAGCTTGGTGTAGGCATCTCAGCTGCAGACCCATTTTAACCAACATCTCACCGCCCCTCTGCATCAGTGCCTAATGTCTGTCCCAGGCATTCATGAACTCTGTCTCCATGGCAACAACTGCATCACTTTGTCATTTAAACAGAAAACTAGTGCCTAGAGAAAGGTTTAAACTTCAAAGCATTTTAGCAAAAAAAATAAATAAATAAATAAAAAGTAATATGTCTTACCCTATAGGAATTTCAGTCCTGAAATAAGTATATATGTGTATGTATGTCTGAGTGTGATTTTGTGTGTTAATGTATATATACATTTCATTTATACACAGACATATACAAACATACAGCTATACACATACATCCATCCATTATCCAACCCGCTATATCCTAACTACAGGGTCACAGGGGTCTGCCGAAGCCAGTCCCAGCCAACACAGGTCGCAAGGCAGGAAACAAACCCCAGGCAGGGCGCACACACCCACACACTGACACACGACAATACACCTAACCTGCATGTCTTTGGACTGTGGGAGGAAACCGGAGCACCTGGAGGAAACCCACGCAGACACAGGGAGAACAAGCAAACTCCACACAGTGAAGACCCGGGTCTCCTTACTGCGAGGCAGCAGGGCTACCATTGCACCACTGTGTCGCCCACACACACACACACACACACATATATATATACAGTACAGGCCAAAAGTTTGGACACACCTCCTCATTCAATGTGTGTTCTTTATTTTCATGACCATTTACAGCACTCCATCACTCTCCTTCTTGGTCAAATAGCCCTTACACAGCCTGGAGGTGTGTTTGGGGTCATTGTCCAGTTGAAAAATAAATGATCGTCCAACTAACCTGACTTCTGCACAACACAACTGCTGGTCCCAACCCCATTGATAAAGCAAGAAATTCCACTAAATAACCCTGATAAGGCACACCTGTGAAGTGAAAACCATTTCAGGTGACTACCTGTTGAAGCTCATCGAGAGAATGCCAAGAGTGTGCAAAGCAGTAATCAGAACAAAGGGTGGCTATTTTGAAGAAACTAGAATATAAAACATGTTTTCAGTTATTTCACCTTTTTTTGTTAAGTACATAACTCCACATGTGTTCATTCATAGTTTTGATGCCTTCAGTCATGAAAATAAAGAAAACACATTGAATGAGGAGGTGTGTCCAAACTTTTGGCCTGTACTGTATATATATATATGGTATTTGGTACACTGTTTTAATATAGATATAGTCTTGTGTAGTGACTAAGGTGCTGAACTGAGGATGTTGGTAAAGTGTCTTAGGCTGGTGTTTGGAGTAGAAAATACCCAAACATATATAGGCAGGATCAGAATGAGGGCAAACAAAAAAGAAGTAATTTTGTACTAGTTCTCATATTCTCATTGCCATGTGTACAAAGAATGTTCAAGCCAAATCAACATGTATCACGATAAAGAAGAATGTATTAAAATGTATTACTTTATCTGTGTTGCTGACAAAGTGATGTAAATTTTAAATATCTAACCCCTATTCCTATTAGAAGTGTGTCTAGTTTTATGCTGCCACAGTCCTTAGCTTTTAAAATATTCAAGTTGGACAAGGGTCAATTTGGGTTATTATTCTTACATGAAGAATAGGTACATTGATATTAGCCATGCTGTATACAATTATATCAGTAGCAGTAAGCATATTTTATGAATATAAACAATTTACTCAATAGGTACAATAGGAAAAGCTGGCTTACTACTATATAATAAGCCTGACTTTTTTTTCCACATACTATATAAATATACAGAGTCACACGTGTGTTTGGGAGACAGCTTAAGGGCTCTGGTGATGGTAGTTACCCACCAAACCCAGGGTTGGCGCTGTTTGATAATGCCTTTTCTCTTCCTCCCTCTTCAGAATGGAAGACTGAAAGCCATCCCACCTCCGATGTCACTCCATTGTCTGTCCTCCTGGACCCACTCCTTCCTGCCGGGAATCCATATTACAGGCAGCTCAGCCATCTTGAGGAAGATCTCATTTAGAAACCCATGTCTGAAAAGACTTCTCTGTATTCATTGCATGCTTTCGTTGTTTATTTCATCTTTGATTATACTGGGTCACCTGGTGGTACCCCAATCCTTTAATATTATTTTCTCTCCTTTTACAATAGCTAAATTAATTTACTATTTCTTTGTTACTTTGAAATTATACCACTATGATGTATTTGTTTTTTGTGCACATATTTTGCCCTAGTGGCTTGTTAAAATACTACATGCAAAGAGCAAATAACTAACACTTAAAAATGGTTTCCAACTCTACTGATACATGTGATACATGTGAATGCAAATTCCAGTTTGTAATGAAACTGATCACTCATTTTTTAAAACATGGAAAGCAGAAAAAAGGGAGCTAATGTAAGACACTATAAGGTCTAGTGTGGCCTCACAGCAGAAGGAAGGAGAATGAGAAAGCAGGGCACATTTTGATGGTCATAGACTTCTAAAGATGTCATTGGTGAATTTTTACGAAAATAGTTTCTACAGTTAATTGTTTTTGAATAATGTCAAGAATGTATTGTGGGAACAAATTGAGACAGGTGGGAAAACTGTAAATCTGGGCAAAACTTCATATTATTAGGAATTAAAAAAACATCTTTTCAATATGATCTGGAACACGAAGACAAGCATCCTCTTAAAAAGCACACAGTTCATTTCAAAGGCTGTGAGGGAATTATGTGAGCAGTGCTTCTCATTGATGTTGCCATGGAAACTGAAGATTCAGAGCCTAGTAACCTAGCAAGGAAAAGAAGAAATGCTCAAAGACGCATTAATTCTTCCATTCAGACTCTTTCCTTACATTTTTAAGATGCACAGTAGTCATCAGTGCAATAAATGAAAGACAAATGATAGATGGAAATGAGATACCTGCAGGCTACCGGAAATACTAGGAGTATCACAGGGCTCAGTGTCCTCCTTGTCTCTGCTTTCCGCTTTGTAGCCATTTTGGATAGGGGAAGAGCTTTTTATCTGCCACTTGCACATTAAGTTTGGGGGGAAACAAACCAAAGTCAAGCAATGATCATGGTGTTGAGCCATTATTTTCTCGACTAGAGTTCATTTTTGTTGCCTACTGATTTGCACTCCTACTGTTTAATTCCTTAATTTAGGAAACAGGGCTGCTCAGAAGTCATAAACCAGCTTTTCAGTACCGGCACTAATGAGATCTCATTTATGCAGAGGAGTTAACGTAGCAGTTAGACGCCACACTTTCAACATTTGTAACGCTGAATAAACTCTCCGTAATTAGTGTGATGGCTGCCGACATCGACTGATTTACGCATGGCACGGGTGTGAGATATGTTAGACATTACAATATATAAAAGAAGATGGAATAGCTCTGTGAATGGGATCAGGAAAATAGGACATCATGACAAGTAGTTTTGTATTTCTTCAGTTTGTTATACCAGCTTTTCCTATTCGAGTATCAAGGAAGCAGAAATATGTAACATTAACAATATGTGGCAGCTGGAAGCCAGTCATTTGTGAAGAGGGCATATTCACCCAGATTCACTCTTTAGGTCACCAATCAATTTTACAGCAAGCATTTAAATCATGAAATGCATTGGAGTCCATGAAGAAAACCAATGCAGAGCATACATACTCGGTATACAGTAGATGGTATCCCAGTGGAGAACTGAACTGAGGCCTTCTTGCTGTAAGACAGTAATTAATTTGATTTTCAAACTGTATTATCTTATGAAAATATCTACCAGTTTCCTTTTCAATGTTTCATTTGTACCCAGTCTATTTTAGTTTCCGAGCAACACTATCATCATGTTACCTTGTTAGATACCTTCGGTTCATTGTGTGTAATACTCCATGGTAATTGGGGTTACCATTATTGCACTAGTGTTTAGTGAATGCTGAAATCTTACTCTGGTACAACGGAGTATAAAGTCATGCTATCACTTAGCATACGCATGCAGTATCTTAAGTAGATGAATCTTATCATGCACAAATGCACATTCTGTAAACAAAAGCCACGAAACCTTGTAATTCTGACCTTTTGTGACACAGACAGACTTCTGAGTAGGAGTGTGGAAGTTGCCAACGCATTTGCTGTAACAGTGCTGATGCTCGCTTCAACAACAGTTTGGTCGTTTGGTTGAATTTTTTTTTTTTTTTTGCTTGGGACTTTTTCATTGTTTTGTATGGATTTGTTTTTAGATGTAAATCTAAAATTTACGGGCAAAGAATTTGTCTCCTTCTTCACTTGCTAAGTGCATTTAGGAAAAACAAAATGTCACTGACTATAATGGCCATTTCATTATATGGATTAAGGTAATTGCATGCTATGCACCAATTTGCCATGGTGTTTACTCCTGTTAGTCAAGTGCATTGAAGGCACAAGCACACCATTTCTAAGGTAAAACAAAGCAGTATAAAAGGAAACATCTTAACAATGACCTTCTTCTTCATTCAAATATGAGAAGATATACTGTGAGTGATTTGTATCACCTTGATATGCATTTAACATTTATTTTCAGGTACCAACTTCGAATTTTGAGGCTTTCAGGGAGTAGAAAGTGTTAATTGTGGGGTCTCTGACCCTTCTATATTTCACATCTTGGTGGTAGTTCCAGATTGTGCCACTTTGAATCATTCTTCATTTCACATATGAGTTCCCATTTAGTTAATGCTTCACACCAGTACTGCTAGATTCCTGGCAAGTTCAACTTTCATTTTTTTAATGGAACATTTACATTTTCAAGCTCATACAGTATGTAATAAGACAAAAAAACATTAGGCTGTATGTGCAATGCAGATATCTTGGGTTTCTCATTAATTATGACAGCTAGTAGTGAGTAAAACAGGCAAGTTTTGATTCACATACAGCTTAATGAAACTGACACTAACACAATGTCCATACTACTACATTTTCATTTAAAAAACAGCATTTTTGAATGAAAATGATCTTTGTTCACACTAACGTTTTCACATCATTTACAAAATTATCTCTGCCCACACCAAAATGACCAAAAACACATCTGTAACCATTCACCTACACTGGGCTTGCATGCATCGATGGAAATCTGAAGAGAAAGTGTCCTCTTTGAAGGAATGGTTACACTGGTAACAGCGGGATTTATCACAAAATTGTATCGACTGGCATATTGTTTTACCTTTTGCACACATATACAGCATTCAAACTGTACAAAACACCGTCTAGATGTATACAGGTAAACAACGCAACAAGCGCCATGGAAAGCAACTCCTTTGTGTCCACTGTGTTGGAATATGATTTTGTTCTGTAAAAGGTGACTTGTCCGGGAATGAGACATTGTAATGAGTAGGATCCAATCCCATCCACATTGAAATGCTGAGCTGGTGTTTTCAGAAATATTATGGCTCTAGAGAGCATTTTCAAAAGTCTCCATTTTTGGAAGGTAAAGATGCCAGGGTAGTGTGGATGAAAGGCGAAAGTGGAGACAAATGTTTGCTTTTTTAAATAAAAAGTAGTAGTGTGGATTTAGCCTAAAATTAATTTTATAGATGATTTTGCAATTGTGAAAAGCAAAACAATCCAAAAAAGGTTTTTGTTTAATGTAAAGATTTTTTGGGGTGGAAAAAACAGAATATTGTTTCCTAAAGCCTGCTGACACTTCCATGTGTATCTGTGTTGTTTCCTGCCGCTTGGTGTAACATATGTAATCTGTTACACACCAGTAAAATCAGTTGTTTTTGAGCCTCTTGTTCACATCACCAAGCACAGTGCATTTTTAAAAATGTGACATGCTGCATATCTTTCCACACAAACGCACTCTAAAATGCACTATCATCCATGTTACTGTGCTTTCTAAACAGGAAAATTTCACCGCACAAGAAACTGCCCCCTCATCTCCTCCACCTGAAACTGTTACCTAGCAACAGTCCTTTCTGTTTCTTGATTCCTTCAGAAGAGGTCGTGGATATGCACCCTTCAAGTGATGACGGGCTTCAGGTTTCTTTTCTGTTTCTGATAAATCTTAAGGATTGTGATCGCCAAGACTGTCATCGTAACTGACAAAATGGAGAATGGTAATAATAATAATAATAATAATAATAATAATAATAATTCATTACATTTATATAGCGCTTTTCTCAGTACTCAAAGCGCTATCCACACAGGGAGGAACCAGGAAGCGAACCCACAATCTTCCACTACGACAACATGTCTGGCAGTCCAACACAGTGTCTGTGAGTGGCAGGAAATGGATCTGGTGATTTTTGTTTTCTTCACTGAAGATCATTATTTAAATACTAAATGACAGACACATATTGAATTAAAGCCTGCAAATACTACCAGACAGCAATAAACATCTTTCTTCTTGTGCCAATGGCACAAGTTTCACTGGCAGTGAAGTACAATTTGATTCACACATGTATTGGTGAAGTGAAACATTGAATTTCACTCTGAATTTCTGATAAATTGTTTTGCTTATCACTACTTACATCTGCACAATCAGCCTGTCCTACTAGTGTTATCCACTGCAAATTGGTCTAAATAGAGAACCAGTTAAAGGACAATCCAAAAATAAGACACCCATAATTCCCAATTGATCTTGGAGCAAGGCTAGTGTGACCGACTCCTTGCAGGAGACACCCAGAAGTGAAGTGGCTATATCAGTTTACCCCTCACATGACAAAAAGGGTGAGGGTGAGGTGAAATGCCCTTTAGGTGACATGCATTAGTAGGATCGACTTTTCGTACCTTATCAATGGAAGCTGGAGCTTAGAATGTGAAACATAACTTCCCTGATGGGGAGACAAAGCTTGTGCAGGAGGTTGAAAAATACCAGCTTGATACAGCAATTTTAACCTCCGTTCTCAGCACTGGTTCAAGAAACAGACTTCTCAGTTAAGGGTGGTTTCTTGCCTACCCTAGAGCTGCTCCACAGGTTAGGACCTGTGTGAGTGTGGGGATAATCACTTACCTCTAGCTGCATGCAATACAGTTGAAGTTGCTGAAATGAGAAAACCTTTTTCTGTTGTTTCTACACAGCACCTAAAAAATCAGAATGCTTGGCTGGATTTAGTGCTCAAAACGATGCCACCTACTGACATTGTATTCTTATGGGAAGAATTCAGTGCCCATTTGAGAAAGCTTGGAAATGCCTGTAGAGGACAATACATGGTCAGTGTAGAGTTTGCCCATTCCTCTTGTGTTTGCCTGGGTTTTCTCTGCATTCTCCAGTTTCATCCCACATCCCATAATCTTGCAAGCTATGCTTCTGTTACATTGATTTGCTATGGGAAAATGCAAGCCAGTGGGAAACTTTATAGAACTGCCGTTTATGTGGTAGCCTCTATTTGGAAATTTCTGAGAAACTTTGTGACCTGAATTTGCAAAATTGTGACATAATTTTCACCTCATTTCCTTGTATAAAATGAAAAGATTACTAATCAAGTCAGTCAGAAATTACATATGGGGATTGCACTGTATTTGGAGCAAAGTGATGGCAGCACATCACCTTCATGAAAAGTAATTAGAGCTAGAGTGAACATATCAGAACTGGGTCCTCCAAATTAGCCCAACCGATTGTATACATTGTGGAAAGCATACCCCCGGACACAGACAGACCGACACCAGAATGTCCAAAACACACTTCTTTATTTTTCCAAAACAGCACCACAATGCCTTCATTCACCAACTCTCTTCCTTTCTTTCTTTCTCTTTCTCCTCTTCTTTCTCTTCCTCTTTATCTCATGACCTTCTCTCCCCTCCTCACAAGCTTCGTCTCCTTCCTCCCAACTCTGGCTCCTCTACTGGAGGGAGGCGGCCCCTTTTATCATGACCCGGATGAGCCCCAAGTGCTCCACCTGATGTCACTTCCTGGTGTGGCGGAAGTGTCAAGAGAGCACCTGGAAGCACTCCGGGTGTCCTTGGGATTGCTTCTGGCAGCACTTCCTGGTGTGGCGCAAGTGCTGTCATCCAGGATTCCCTAACTGTCCGGGCGCCCCCTGGCGGTGGCCACATCCTCCCGTAGAGGTGAACGTCCCAGTTCCGTTCCCATGGCCCCCAAACAGACCCGGGCAGCTGCCCTCTCATGGCCCAGGGGAGGTATTGTCCATCTCGGAGACTGTCCAGGCGTCCCGGCTGGGCAGGGTCCCCAGTCATCTGGGACAACATGTTTGTGCTCTGTAGAAGGTTAGCGTCCTATCTAGTGCTAATGCTGGGATATGCTTCAGTACTATACAGGATGAACAGCTCTATAAAATGATGATATAACTGTTTAGTCAAGTATAAAGTATTAAAGTTTGGGCCGTTTGGCAGTGGAGATGAGGTAGGATAAATGGCAATCTGCACAATCCACTTGGTGCCCTGCAAAGCCTTCACCACCTGAACACAAAAATGGAACTAGACTAAATGAAAAAACAAAAGCCTCTGGTTGTAAACTATAGCCAGGTTTCTTCTTTCTTGTTCCTAACCCTAGTACTACCCTTCACTCATCTGTTATGTGTAAAACTGCGAAGTATCAAGCTGCAAATCATTGCTATTCTACTCCGAACATTCAATAAAGGAGAGGTTAAAAAGCTTTCCAAACCAACAAGAATTGGCTCATTACACTACCCAAGGTGTCAGACACAAAATTAAATATGCTAACACAGTTTAATCATAGCATTTCTTGAGGTTATTAATTAAAATGTTAATAATAAACAGGTAAATCACTAATTAATTTGCTTTTGGACCAAAGAACATATACCGGCAGCAGTGAGCACAAAGCAGGAACCAACCCTGTACTGGACACCAGTATGATGGCATAACATGCCACACTTAAAAGCATCATTGCAAGCAGTCCACCTGTCCATTTATCAATCTCAAAAGCATTATGCTAACAAGCAATTCAGATGTAATAAACACATTTCCCTAAAAGTGCATTTTTCATTGCATGATTTTGATACATAAAACAACTTCACAATGAATCGAAAATTGAATAAACTGCTGGTTACAGCCATTCCAAGAGTCAGTTTGTATGTATATTTTGTGTAGACGGTTTCTTGTAATTGGTTCAAGTTAACTTTCAATCTGCAGTTGAATCAAAAGTTCAATACAATTCACTAGCAAAAACAGAAATAACAACAAGGGCCAAGATACTTGGCAAGTGAACCTAATTGCACTTCCTAGACAAGTCACACCTTAAGTAAATGACAGCAGGTGAAGAGTCATTTCCAGAGAATTACAGCTTGAGCTCACTTTACTCTGACTTGTCTTCATGTTATACAGACTAAGGTTGGGGATGCATAATGGGCATTTTCATGATAGGCATGATCCAGGGGGTGAAGGAATCGGTCTAAATCTATCAAGTAGGAAATTCTAATTCTATTTTATAATGCTGTCCATTTAGCAAGTCAATTAATGCTTCATTGTCCTATATAGCACCTTTCATGTCAAAGCAATTTAAATATACAACTCAAGTCCCACGTCTTCTTGCTGTCTTATTTCAGCCAGGATTTTACGCCTCACTTAAATGTGATTTCTGTGTGTTTAACCATTTGGTTGTCATTTAAATACTTTGCAGGTATTATTAGTTTTACTTTTTGTTTTCTTTTTTATGGTGCATATTTTCATGCACATTTTGTTATTCAATCTTTGTGCAGCACAGTGGCACAATGTCTCACAACAAAGAGGTTGAAGTTCGCTTCCTGGGTCCTCCCTGCCTGAAGTTTGCATGTTCTGCCCTTGTGTGTGCAGGTATTCTCTGGGTGTTCTGGTTTCCTTCCACAACCCAAATTAACATTGGAAAAACTAATTTTGCCCTAGTGTGTGTGCGTGTGTGTCAGTGTGTTCACCCTCTGATGGACTGGTGCCCTGTCCAGAGATTGTTCCTGCCCTGTGCTTTCTAGGATAGGTTTTGGCTTCTTTATGATCCTCCTCAGGATAAAGTGGGTTTGGAGGATGACTGTTTGTTTTTTGGGTGCCTTGTATTTTGTAAGTAAAGCCTAGAGAAGCTGCAGCTGGGAATGCCTCCACTGCAATTTAAGGAGAAGAAGTTGATGAGGTGGCTGCTTTGGACCTGAACGTTGTTTCAGACAATTTTGTTTCTGCTTTTTGTGATTTGCTTTGGATTTTTTCAATTTGACATATTAGTTCCTGAATGAAGGTACTGTTTCTGGTTTGTGATTTTTGGATTCATTTGCTTTTAGGTTAACCTGTTTGCCAAACCTGTTTTATTTGTGTCAATCTGTTTTGGTGTCTTCTTTAATAAATATTTAAATGTTAGAGGAACTCTGTTTTGTCCTTTTTTTATGGTTTTCCTCTCTTTGTTTTTGTGAACATTTAGCGCTGTTGAACTGTAAAGGCCTTTGCCCCATTTTTAGGCTTATGCAGACTTCACCTATGGGGATAGGCTGCCTGGGATGAAGTTTGTCTTTGGGAGTACTGGTCTAGTTTTCACCCCTTTTTTGAGCCTTTGTGTGACAGGATCACAGCACCTGCTGTATGACTGCAAAAGTATATCACTTGACACCTACATTTACTGAGCAAATTATTAGGCACACTCTACTAATACTGAGTAGAGCCTCCTTCTTAAAACAGCCTCAGTTGTCCATGGCATGGATTCATCAAGATGTTGGAAACATTCCTTAGGGATTCTGGTCCATTTTGACACGATTGTATCACACAATTTTTTTGCAGATTTGTCAGCTGCATATTCATGCTGTGAATCTCTTGTTCTACCACATCACAAATGTATTCTGTTGGATTCAGATGAAGTGACTGGAAAAGCCAATGCAAAACACGGAACTCCTCGTCATTTTCAGAAAAGTAGTTTAAGATAACTTTTTTTTTTTTTTTTATTGAGGCCATCAAGGGATGCACATGATCAGCTACAATTCTCAAGTAGGCTAGGACATTCAAGTGATGATTGATTGGTATTAATGGTCCCAATGTGTGAGAAGAAAACATTCCAGCCACCATTACAACACTACCAGAAGCCTAGAGAATTGACACAAGACAGGCTAGGTCCATGGATTTATGCTGTTAATGCCAAACTCTGACCCTATCATCTGTGTGCCTCAGCCAAAACAAAGATTCCTCAGACCAGGTTATGTTTTTCCATTGGCTATGTACACAAAAGCTTGATGAAACAAACTCTTTGCTAAGAACTTCTATTTATCAAGTCACCAAGGGCCTGTAGGGGTTTTCATCCGGCCGTGTTTACTACACTGGATGACATCAACCCTAGTGATGCTACTACCTTTCTTCCAGTCTGAGTTTGGTAAGCCTGTGCCCACTGCAGCATCAGCCTTCTGTTCCTGGCTGATAGGAGTGGGACCTGATGTGGTCATCTGCTGTTGTAGCCCATCTGCCTCAAAGTTCAACATGTTGTACATTCTGAGATGATTTACTGCTCACCACAGTTGTATAAAGTGGTTATCTGAAATATGTAGCCTTTCTGACAGCTTGAACCAGTTTGCCCATTCTCCTGTGACCTCTCTCATCAATAAGGCATTTCCAGAAGTGCCACTTACTGGATGTTTTTTGTTTCTCACACTATCTGAGTAAACTCAGAGACTGTTGAGCTTAAAAATTCCAGCAGATCTGCACTTACAGAAATAATCAAGTCAGCCCGTCTGACATTAACAATTTTGGCATGGTCAAAATCACTGAGATCACGTTTTTTCCAAATTTTGGTGTTTGTTGTAACTCCTGACCTGCATCTGCATGATTTTATGCATTTCGCTGCTGCCACATAATTGGCATATTATCTATCTATCTATCTATCTATCTATCTATCTATCTATCTATCTATCTATCTATC
>JANRMT010062849.1:9476448-9490967 GCA_026402145.1 Polypterus bichir lapradei
TCAAGAGAGGCAGATGGAATCTCCCGGGAATGGTCTACAGGAAAGAGAGAAAAAGAGTCAGTGCACTCTGCCATCTCCCAGCATGCCTCAGAACTGCTGTCACTCAAGCCCTTCAGCTGCCTCCCATGCGCATGTGTGTGACAATGTACTGTATAGTACACTCACCTAAAGGATTATTTGGAACACCATACTAATACGGTGTTTGACCCCCTTTCGCCTTCAGAACTGCCTTAATTCTACGTGGCATTGATTCAACAAGGTGCTGAAAGCATTCTTTAGAAATGTTGGCCCATATTGATAGGATAGCATCTTGCAGTTGATGGAGATTTGTGGGATGCACATCCAGGGCATGAAGCTCCCGTTCCACCACATCCCAAAGATGCTCTATTGGGTTGAGATCTGGTGACTGTGGGGGCCATTTTAGTACAGTGAACTCATTGTCATGTTCAAGAAACCAATTTGAAATGATTCGAGCTTTGTGACATGGTGCATTATCCTGCTGGAAGTAGCCATCAGAGGATGGGTACATGGTGGTCATGAAGGGATGGACATGGTCAGAAACAATGCTCAGGTAGCACGTGGCATTTAAACGATGCCCAATTGGCACTAAGGGGCCTAAAGTGTGCCAAGAAAACATCCCCCACACCATTACACCACCACCACCAGCCTGCACAGTGGTAACAAGGCATGATGGATCCATGTTCTCATTCTGTTTACGCCAAATTCTGACTCTACCATTTGAATGTCTCAACAGAAATCGAGACTCATCAGACCAGGCAACATTTTTCCAGTCTTCAACTGTCCAATTTTGGTGAGCTTGTGCAAATTGTAGCCTCTTTTTGCTATTTGTAGTGGAGATGAGTGGTACCCGCAGGGGTCTTCTGCTGTTGTAGCCCATCCGCCTCAAGGTTGTGCGTGTTGTGCTTCACAAATGCTTTGCTGCATACCTCGGTTGTAACGAGTGGTTATTTCAGTCAAAGTTGCTCTTCTATCAGCTTGAATCAGTCAGCCCATTCTCCTCTGACCTCTAGCATCAACAAGGCATTTTCGCCCACAGGACTGCCGCATACTGGATGTTTTTCCCTTTTCACACCATTCTTTGTAAACCCTAGAAATGGTTGTGCGTGAAAATCCCAGTAACTGAGCAGATTGTGAAATACTCAGACCGGCCCATCTGGCACCAACAACCATACCACGCTCAAAATTGCTTAAATCACCTTTCTTTCCCTTTCTGACATTCAGTTTGGAGTTCAGGAGATTGTCTTGACCAGGACCACACCCCTAAATGCATTGAAGCAACTGCCATGTGATTGGTTGATTAGATAATTGCATTAATGAGAAATTGAACAGGTGTTCCTAATAATCCTTTAGGTGAGTGTATATATATATATTGTAAAAAAGAGAAAGACACAGCGTAAAGGTTTGGGGTTTCCGGCCCCGTATACTGTAAACAATTTTCCAAAATCAGGTCAAAATACATAAACATAAATTTTTCATATGCGTGACGCCGTTATTGGCGTTGGCGGCCATTTTATAAAGGAGGAGCCGGAAGTGGAGGAATGCTGGGAAGGAACCGTGAGGGAAGATGAGATCGATGACGTCAGGAACAATGGTGGAGGAAGGGCGGAAGTAACGTACTGCGGGCTTATGATGGCGGAGCGTCTTTTGTTCTGCAAGAAAGTAAAGGAGAAAGGTTAGTACCCCGCCACTCCCTGCCGGCGAATCCCTTCCGAAGCGTGCTAGGGTCCGTCCGCGATCTCCTACTCGCGCGTGCGTGACACGACCCCCCCCTCAGCCCAAGACCGTCAGGTCGGGCAGACCTAACCGAGAGGTCGTGGATGCGAGAGAGGGCATCGGCGTTGGCCTGAAGGTTGCCGCGGCGATAAGTGACAGTGAACTTATACAGCTGTAAGTCCAGGAACCACCTGGTGACCCGCGGATTCGACTCCTTGTGCAGGGACATCCACTGAAGCGCAGCGTGATCAGTCACCAGAGCGAATTCGCGGCCCAACAGGTAGTAACGGAGATGGGTCACTGCCCACTTAATGGCCAAGGCTTCCCTCTCCACCGCCGCATACCTGGTCTCTCGGTCCAGCAGTTTCCGGCTTAAGTACATTATGGGGTGTTCGACACCATCGACGCTTTGGCTCAGCACGGCCCCCAGGCCTGTGTCCGAAGCGTCGGTCTGGAGAATAAAAGGGAGCCCAAAATCGGCTGTCTTTAATACAGGTGTCGACGTAAGGGCCTTTTTCAGGTCACTGAATGCGTGTTCTGCTTTGTCGTTCCATACCACGTGTAAGGGAGCGCCTTTTTTTGTTAAACAGGTCAAGGGCGCTGCCCTTTCGGAGAAACGGGGTACGAACCGGCGGTAGTACCCCGCCAGCCCCAAGAAAGCCTGCACCTGTCTCTTGGTATTCGGACGGGGCCATTCCACGATGGCTTTGATTTTCGAACATTGCGGTCTCACCTGCCCTCGTCCCACTAGGTAGCCTAAATACTTGGCCTCCTTCAAGCCAAAGAAACGCTTGCGAGGGTTAATGCGGAGACCGGCTTTAGCTAGTGTCGTGAGGACAGCAGAGACCTGCAATAGATGCTCCTCCCAGGTGCCGGAATAGATGACGACGTCATCCAGGTAGGCAGCACTATAGGACTGGTGGGGCTTCAGCACTCTATCCACCAGACGCTGGAAGGTCGCCGGGGCGCCGTGCAGCCCAAATGGGAGGACCTTGTATTGCCAATGTCCGCTAGGGATGCTAAAGGCCGTTTTTTCTTTTGCAGATGCCGTTCAAGGAATTTGCCAATACCCTTTCGTCATATCAAGAGTAGTCAAGTATCAAGCCGTACCCAGCCGTTCAAGTAGGTCATCAATGCGGGGCATCGGGTAGGCATCGAATTTGGAGACCTGATTCATACGTCTGAAGTCATTACAGAACCTCCAGGAGCCGTCCGGCTTGGAAACGAGGACGATAGGACTGGACCAGGGACTATGGCTCTCCTCGATAATGTCCATATCCAACATACGTTGCACCTCCAGTTCCACTTCAGCGCGTTTTGCCTCCGGGAGTCTATAGGGCCTCTCCCGGACGATTACTCCGGGGTCTGTGACTATATTGTGCGCAATCAGCGAGGTCCGGCCTGGCGACTCGCTCACTACTTCGGGTACGGCGTGGATTGCATGGGTTATCTCCCGCCACTGTAGGGGTGTTAGCTCGTCGCCGAGGTTAAGGGCAGTCACGCTAGAGAATAGGGAGAGGGATCTACGTGTGTTGGGAGACTCCTCCCTGTCCTTCCAAGGTTTTAATAAATTGACATGATAGATCCTCTCGCTCGGTCGACGATTAGGCTGTTTTACCAGATAGTCAACGAGCCCCTTTCTTGCCAGTGAGCCAGTAACTTGGAATGGGAGGTAGGGACGAGCACCATCACTCGGTCCCCCGGGCTGAACTCCCGGAGGACGGAGTTGCGGTTGTAACACCAAGCTAGCGCTGCCTGCGCACGCGTCACGTGCTCCTTTAGCAGTGGCCTGATTTTAGCGAGCCTGTCACGCAGTTGCGCCACATACTCCAGGATATTGGAGGAGGGAAGGGCCTCGGCCTCCCAGCCCTCTTTTAGTATGTCCAAAAGTCCACGGGTTTGTCGCCCATACAGCAACTCAAAAGGGGAGAAGCCCGTAGAGGCCTGGGGTACCTCGCGGTAGGCAAAAAGCACAAGCGGTAAGAGCTGGTCCCAATTCCTGCCATCGGCGTTGACTACTTTGCGGAGCATCTGTTTAAGCGTCTGATTAAAACGCTCTACCAGCCCGTCTGTTTGCGGGTGATAGATAGATGTCTTCGGGTGCTTTATCCGGAGTAATTTGGCCACTTCCCTGAACGTATCTGAGGTGAAGGGGGTTCCCTGGTCCGTAAGGGCTTCTTTGGGTATCCCCACTCTAGAGAATAAGTTGACTAGTTCCCGTGTGATATTTTTTGTATTAGCGGAGCGCAGGGGAACCGCCTCTGGGTATCGAGTTGCATAATCCACCATGACCAATATGTATTTATGGCAACGGTTTGAGGGCTCCAGGGGTCCTACTAAATCCACCCCTATTCTCTCAAAGGGAACGTCAATCAGGGGTATGGGGATGAGAGGAGCGCGGTCCCTCCTAGGAATCTGGTGTATCTGACATTCCGGACAGGATTGGCAGAAACGCCGGACCTCCTCGTTGACCCCGGGCCAGTAGAAGCGGAGTTTTACCCTTTCTAAAGTCTTTTCGGCCCCGAGGTGGGCGCCTAGGAGGTGAGCGTGAGCTAGTTCACATACCTCCCGCCGGAAGGTACGCGGAACTAGCAGCAACTTCCGCACCTCGCCCTCGTGGGTCGCTACCCGATACAACAGATCATTTTCGAGAACAAAAAAAGGCTCGCGTGGTATGGATTCTTCAGCTGGTGAGCTGCCTGGAAAAATAACTGCATTCCGGGCAAACCGCAGGGAATCATCATTCCACTGCTCTCTTTTAAAGGAGGTGGGCGTGGACCGGAATTGATGGTCCAAGCTGCTCAGGGGATCTTGGGAGGCGGTCATCGGGAGAGTTCCCTGGCTCGTCCCTTCACCGGCGGATAGCTCCGGCTCAGGATCCGTCGCTGGGGAAGCGTCCCCCGATGTGCCTGCGCCATTACGGCCTGCCCCAGGGCACGGCGTGGAGACCACAGGAAGGGTGCCTTGCCCCCTCATAGCCAGACCCAGTGAGGCCCCGGGAGCGGTGTGTGTCTTACCGCGTTTTCTGTGTGACCAGTCTTGTCCCAAAATTACTGGATAGGGGGGTTCGGGCAACACCGCGACCAACAACTTGGACAATTCCCCCTTCCAGGAAAGGTAGCACTCTGCGGAACGGTAAGACCTGGTCTCTCCATGCACACAAGTGACTTGCAAATGTTGTTTCAGCCACTGTCGCGGTAACACATAACGGCGAGCGACAATGGTTATGTTGATGCCGGAGTCAAACAGAGCCGCCACCGAGTGCCCATTTACCAACACCACTCCCGTGTTTGGACTCGCCAAGGGATGCGGCGGAGTACAGTACCTTTCTGTGGAGGCCCAGGTGCAATCCATCTGCTCCATGGGGGTGTTCAAGGGGCAGGTCGGAAGTAGGTGGCCTTTTCTTTGGGTTTCTGTGGCGCTTCGGCAGTGTGTCGAGAGGGCTCGGGGGTGGCCGCCCGTCCCTGTCGGTTCCCACGAGCTTGCCTTTCTGACCCCCCGGCTCGGAAAACCGCGAGCTGACGCTCCAGGACTTCCAGGAGTCCTGGCATGTCCTTGTATGGATGGTGCCGGACCTGCTGGGCGAGGGAGCTAGGCAGAGCATTAACCAGGCCCTCACAGGCCACCTGCTCCACAACCTTCCGGGCTTGGGGACCCTCGGGCCATAGCCAACGCTCCATCTTTCCCCAGAAGTCAAAGGCCTGTGCTTGGGCTGGCCTCTCAGGGTCGAACTGCCAGCTCCGCCACTCGCTCGCCTGCTGGCTCGGCGTGATGCCGTAGCGTGCCAGGGTCTCCTGTTTTAGGTGGTCGTAGTCCGCGGCCTCCTCCTCGGGGAGATCATAGTAAGCCCGCTGCGCGGGTCACTTCAGGTAGGGCGCCAGAATGGACACCCACTCGGACCGCTGCCACTCATTCCGGGTGGCCGTCCTTTCAAAAATCCCAAGGTAGGACTCCACATCGTCCGCCTCCGTCATCGGTACAAGAGGCGGAGGCTTTGGACGAGGTGGGTCGGCCCTTACCCTCTGGGCTTCTGCCAACCTCGCCTTCGTGACCTCCAATTCCTGGGTGGTAGCGGCTTGCGCTTGCTGCAGCGACTGGATCTGGGCATTCATCCCCTGCAGCACGGTGTTGAGGTCCTGTCTTTCAGTCATTTTTATTTTTCTTCTTTGGAGCAGTATCCTGCCGGCTACGCCACTGTAAAAAAGAGAAAGACACAGCGTAAAGGTTTGGGGTTTCCGGCCCCGTATACTGTAAACAATTTTCAAAAATCAGGTCAAAATACATAAACATAAATTGTTCATATGCGCGATGCCATTATTGGCGTCGGCGGCCATTTTATAAAGGAGGAGCCGGAAGTGGAGGAATGCTGGGAAGGAATCGTGAGGGAAGATGGGATCGATGACGTCAGGAACAATGGCGGAGGAAGGGCGGAAGTAACGTACTGCGGGCTTATGATGGCATAGCATCTTTTGTTCTGCAAGAAAGTAAAGGAGAAAGGTTAGTACCCCGCCACTCCCTGTCGGCGAATCCCTTCCGAAGCGTGCTAGGGTCCGTCCGCGATCTCCTACTCGCGCGTGCGTGACAATATATATATATTATATATTATACAGTACATTTTCAAAAATGAAACCCTAGTTCAAAATTGACGAATTTTCCTTTATATTCTACAGGTTTTACTAACAAAAATGCAAAAATAAAAAATTATCAATAAAGGATATGCCTAAAAGGCAAGCCCAAGCAACCAGTGCCCAGGGCATAATTCAAATTTCTTAAACTATAAAAGAGAGCCAAAGGTCACACACCAAAAAAATGAAGAAAAAGCAAATATCAAAAAAAGGTACAAATTCACCTTCTAAAAGGCTGGGGGTGGTCCTGCAGCTATGGTGTCAGGAGGGCTTCTACCTCTAGCTTAGCACCAAACACGCACAATTCACAGAACAAAAGGAGCATATAATATAAAACAATTTAAACAAAAACATAATCAATATTTGCAAAAAACAAGAAAACAAATACATAGAAAGAGAACACAATGGAGCCAGGGAATCACAGTCACATGGGTACCACCATATTGTTTACAGCAGCGGCTCTATTTTGTTAGTCTTTTGGCTGAAGTGGTGTTTGGAAGGTTGGGCTTTAAGCCCCAGATCTTTTTCTTGATCATGCGTTAGATTAATAGCGGTAACCTTTGATTTTTCTGACCATTGTATACAATTTAGCACCTGTGTGAAACCCCACAGGGGCCAATCCCCCCCCTAGTGTTTGATTCTAAATATCGATAACAACCTTGCAAAACTTGGTTTTATAACCAAGTAAGACCGTGCATGAAAATCACAGAGGTGGCTAAGACCCTAATATTTTCAAATCCTTTGAAACAAAACCTGGTGGTTGGTGGCCTGAAATTTCATTGTACCAACCCTATAGAAAGACAGTTGCATACATTCACTTATGTCCAAACTTTGCTATAACAAAGGAAGAGACTCACAAACCTCTTTCAAAGGGCATTTCATTAAAAGCAAATACATCTGTGTAAGATTTTGTTTGCTTTTGACATTTCAACTTTGAATGTTGGTTTTTCATTTTTTTATGTTTAGAAAATTTTATCTGATGATCCCTGCCTGTTTCTTGACTAACTCCTTTAAACCACAACTATTTAACTTGACCTTCCCACTACTGTAGGGACTAATCCTAAATGAACTGCACATTCAGACACACGTTTACCCAGTCACAATTTGGAGTCATGAAATAACCTAAGGCTGACATCAAACTACATGACTTTTCCAGTGATTTTCAGTTGTAGCCTTCATTGTGTAATCTTGGCAAAATCGTGGACATTTGTAATGCATGGCTGTGACCTCCAGTTGTGCAGTTTGACATCTCAGGTGACTAATTTATAGTGCTGTACAACTGTCCAGAACGCAATCCAATAGTGGGCCTTCTGTGTGTATGAGAGCTGACGTCCAATGAGGGCTCAGTTGGAAGTTCAATGTGACCACAAGAAAAGAAGCAAAGTGTGTGTTTTGAACCACACAAATAGACAGATTGGGAAAAGGATAAAGGATAAACTCACTATACCGAAAATATTTGTAAAGCTACTAGCACTTAATTGGTTGTTAAGTGTGACATGCTTTCTAACTCAACATTGTGTAGCCTGACCCTGGGCATTCCATGAGGTGATGTGGCAGGAAAACCCATTCAGGGAATGTTTAGAACCCTGAACTATGGATCTCTTAGTGCTATCAGTTGTGCAACTACAAAATAAGCTAAAATGTATGTTCCTTCATTCTCTCCTTCATATTCTTCATCTTTTCTTTTATTTTGTTTCCTTCATCCTGGCCCACTGATATTTGAGCAATAATACCTAACATTAAGCTTTCTTTTCTGTTATGACTCCCTTCTTCAATGCAGTGCTTGGGTTTGGCACTTGACTAACTCTGTTGGCCATTGCCAATTGACATTTATGAGAAGGGTGTAAGAATATTTATAATTTCAGTCATATCATTCAGTGCTATCCCTTGGCTGCCTTCCCTGCTTAATTTATTCTGTGACGCCACTTTAACTGTTTTGCAATCACTGCATTTACAGATTTATTAAGCAAAGTGCTTAAGGTGATGTTCACCATGAAAGGTACTATGTAAAATGGAGAAAGACTGATTGATGGAGTGGCTGAGCTCCTTAAATGTAGACAGATACTTGGATACAAATGCAGGGAAGCAAAGTACACTTCATATTGCCATGATCCAGATGTTAGAAAGAACTAACAGCTGTGTCAGGCAATTTTTGCTTGGTATAGGGAAAGCAACTTCTCAACAAAAACAATGGTTTGAAACCAAGCTGGAAAAGAGATTTGTGATGTGTACTTTTGAGTGTTTTTAAAAGAATAATAATACATGCAGACATTCATGGAGTGTTTATTCAAAGAGAAAGGAACATTTGGAAGCGCGGAACACACTGCATCCCTCTTTAACGTTTCTGTCAGTTGGAAGTCATCACTTCCCTTAGATATTACTAAGGGTTACCTGACATTTCTCTCTTGCCCAGTGATGAAAAATATTGCTGGGATCTGTCGTGAGATGTCTTGATGAATAGCTTTACGACGGCAAATTGAGCTTAAAGGCTGGAACCATAAGACATTAATGCTTTGTGCTGTATAGCGTCATCCAACTTGAGCTACTGCTAATAAGTATTTGGAAGAAGCTTTATAAATGAACACTTTTCAATGTGACTCAAGGGCTGCTAGCAGAAATGGATGTAAGTAGTTGTGAGGACTAAAGAGAAATTACCCAATATTCTTTGGTTTGAGGGACCATTCTGTGTATTTAATTCTGGGAGACATACCAGTGTTGACACTGCTAAGAAAATGTATCCAAGGTTCTAGTGGTTTTGACACAGGTTTGGAGGTCACAAGCATGCATGTAAAATTTGAGCCATCATGCGCAAGAACAAATCATTTCATATGGTTCCCTTCACTAAGAAACATGCAATCATTTTATATAATTAACACTGTTCCAGGCATTTTTAAGCAAGGACGACTGCGCTTTTTATGATATGAACACTGCACCACATGTTGAGTAGATTGGGCATGCTGAACCTTACCTATTAGGCCAAACTGCTTGTCTGCAAAAGATGAGAAGAAAAAGCAGGGCAAACATAGAGTGAGAGGATACAGAAAACTGTTTTGGTTTTCAGGTACTTGCACATTGCAGTTGCTGTTATTGTCCTGAGCTACATGCAAAGCACAATCATCTTAGAGGTTGTGATGGTCATCTAAGGCAACATAGCTGATGGTCCGAGTCAGGTCCTGAACGTTGTAGTCAATCAGGCCTTGAAAAGGAACCTGGCATATAAGTACCATGATACAATTACTTACACTATTGACAGGGTGGCTGCTGCTTCTATAAACTCAACAATTTTGCAAATATGTATTTTCCAAAACATTTTTAGAAGTAATTGACTTTTTAGTTAGTTGAACTACCAGCCAAGTTGTGCTTTTCTTTTGAATGTATGTAACATGTGCATGCATGATGGGCAATGGCCAGTGATGACCATCAATCATGTTAATAGAAGAAGGTGTATGAAGAGGTGGTCACTGGAGCCAATTATTTCCACTAAAACCAGACATTGTGCCTTTCTCCTAATGCCTCAGTTGCTTCTATAAGGCTGCACGCTCCACTTATGACGGCAGTAAGTGGACAGCAAAGCCTCTCTAAAATCAAATGGATTCATAGTTACCTTTATGTGGAAATAATACAACACTGAATTCAAAGAGAGACCACAAAACCAATTGGACTGGCAGAGCAACGGCATCTTATGCAAGGTTTACTACAAACATGGGTAGATGAATGAATTGTCTCAAACACGTGGAACATCCAGGTGACAATTCGAAGGTAAGAATTTGAATCTTGGCCTCTGGAAAATGCAGCTGCAAACAGCCTCTTCACCTTCACCTGCAGGACAGATGATCAAGCCCCACAGGCGATTTAAAGACTGAAAGTCCAGGAAGTTGGAGTTCATGAACCAACCAGATTCAAAAGCACTAAGACCTCCAAGAACTCAGAAAGGCAGAGAGAGACATACAATGTCTACTATTCCTTTTGAATTTTCTTTGTCATTTTAAACGGGGCAACCCTTCATTATTTCTGTCTTGTTTCCCTTACAAATTTATAGAATTTTTAAACAGTAACATATTAAGTTTATAGTAAAATGGCTACTGTGAGCTTAAAGAAAGACTCATGAGCTTCATTTCAGGGGCTGGCAAGTTTCTTAAGATATAAACTCTTTTGGATGAGAGTGTAATTGTTATGAATCCTTGATATGGCACCTTTGAATGTCATATGTCTCATTTTTGGATGATTTCTGTCCATTTCTCAACATTATTTAATATTTGTATCTTCCTGGTGGTAATATCATGTTGATTGTATTTTAGGATTGACTAATTTATCATGGGCACCACCATTCTAAATCTTTGTGATGGATTTGGATATTTTGTTTATTGATGATATGCCTATTGCCAGTCATGTGAGAGATCCTATGATGCAACGTGATATTACACCCCACCCACCAGTCCTCCACCCCATTTATACAGCAACTTGTTATCCTAATGTCAGATCAAAAAATGAAAACAAAAGGAAATGTCTTGAAGAATTAGCTTAGTTGCAGCCAGCTATCCACCTTTACATCAATCATGCATCCATCCATCATATGTTCACCTCTCCGACCATCCATTTAATTTTATTTATTAGAAGATTTTATCAAACATTATTTCTTGTTTAGCAATTGTACTAAGGGTATAATATTTTTCATGTATCAACCCATCTTTCCAGGAGTTCACCTGTCCATTTATCGTTCCATTTTCTGAACTCCCTTTCTTTGCTGTAGGAGCACCTTTGATTAGAATATCAATGCTTTACTGAACTGAATACTACTGGCACCGCATTACAGTTTTTGTGCCATAAATGGCAGTTGTCGACACAACTTTGCAATGTTCTCTTAATAATATGTCATTGCCAATTCAGTTTCAAAGTTATTAATTCCATGTAAAATATTTTGTCTGTAGCAGTAGGTTGGTGCTCATATTTTCTAAATCTCTTAAGGTGAGTTACATTTGTGTACACATAGAAAGAACAACCCAGAATGTGGCAGCCTGGGCCTGAACTCTGGTCACCCTGTGGGTGTATTAATGAACATAAGAGGTTTGACAAGTAAGAGATGAAGTGTTTCCTGGCCTCATCTTCATTCTGCTGAGCCAACTTGTGTTTGAGAAGTCTGCCGACCAGCATTGCCTTCTCTGCTTAAAATTAGAGGTGTAGTTAATTAATTAAGACAACAACCAACTTCTTTTTTATCTGCTCATGATGTAATTGTTATGTGTTTTTATGCTGTAATTACAAAAGTCCAAATAAGTGGTGTATTTTTAAATTCTCAATCACACTGCACATATGACCACGTGTTTTTCTTTTCCACTAACGCTGGTACCTTTAACTTAAGATATGGTTTCACTTCTCTAACATCTATTTAGTTTTAAACCTGGCATTTCCATGTAGCCCTGGAGTCATATGTTTTCAATCAGATTTCATCCATTGTTGTTCATTTCAGGCACAAGCTGATGTTGCTAATGAGCTATGTTGCACAGAGAACAACTTAAAAGAAAAACATTTTAGCTTCAGAAGTCTGGGCAGCATTCTGAAAATTGGAATTGTACTGGCATTGAAGACCACATACGGATCTGGGTCTTGATTATGATTCAGGGATCAGGTTTTTGGTGATCATACAACAAAAATAGAAAGTCACGTACAGTGGTGTTAATGTTCGGTCAGGTCCATAAGTATTTGGACAATGACGCAATTTTCATGATTTTGTCTCTGTACACCACCACAATGGATTTGAAATTAAGCAATCATTATGCAATTGAAGTGTAAACCTTCAGCTTTATTTCAAGGGGTTTAAAAAAAATATTCCATTTAGGAATGACAGACATTTTTATACATGGTCCCTCTATTTTCAGGAACTGAAAATTATTTGGACATTTTAACATAATCATAAATATAGTGATCATTTTCAATATGTGCTTGAAAATCCTTTATAGTCGATGATTGCCTGAAGTCTGGAACCCATGGCCATCTCCAAGTGCTGCGTATCCTCCCTAGTGATACTTTGCCAGACCTTTACTGCAGCTGTCTTCAGTTAGTGCTTGTTCATTGGACTTTCTGCCATTAGTTTTGTCTTATGCAAGTAAAATGCTTGTATAATTAGGTTGAGGTCAGTTGATTGACTTGGCCTTGGAAGAAAATTCTACTACATTCCATTGAAAAACACTTGGTTTGCTTTCACAGTATGATTTGTGTCATTGTCCATCTGTACAGTGAGATGTTGTCATTTTTGCAGCATTTGGCTGAATATGAGCAGATAGTGCAGCCTGATACACTTCAGAATTCACAACCTGTTACTTCTGCCAGCAGTCATATCATTAATAAACATACTATAAAACTGCCTCCACCATTTATCACAGATGATGTGGTATCCATCAGATCATGAGCCATTCCTTCTCTTCTCCATACTCTTTTCTTTGCAGCATTCTGGTATATATTGGTCTTAGTTTTCTTTGACCACAGAAAATTGTTCCAGAACTGGACAGGCTTTTCAAAATTGTTTTCTGGCAAAGTCTATCCTGTCCTTCCTATGCTTGAGGTTTATCAATGGTTTGCCCCTTGTGGTAAACTCTCTGTCTTTATTTTCATGAAGTCTTCTCTTGATGGTAGACTTTGGCAATGATAGGTTGACCACCCGTAGTGTTCTTAGTTTGGCTAGATGTTATGAAGGGGTTCTTTTTCACAAAGGACAGAATTCTGCAATCATCCATAGCAGTTGTCTTCTGCTTTTTATTCCAGGCCTTCTGGTATTGCTGAGCTCACCAGTGTGTTCCTTCTTTTTAAGAATTTACCAAATGGTTGATTTGACCACTCCTGGTGTTTCTGCTAGCTCTCTAAAGGGTTTGTTTTGTTTTCTCAGCCTAATGATGGATTGTTTTTACTTGCATGGACAGCTCATATTGAGAGTTCACAGTGACAGCTTCCAAATGCAAATTCCACACTTGGAATCAATTCCAGACCTTTTACCTGCTTAATAGTTAATGAACTAATGAGGGAACTGCTCACACCTGGCCGTAGAACAGCTTGTCAGTCAAATGTACAAATACTTTGAGCCCCTGGAAATGGGGGGGCTATGCCAAAAAATGGCCATCATTCTTTAATGGCTCATGTGATATTTTTGGTAAACCCCTTAATTTAAAGCTGAAGTCTGCACTTCAATCACATAGTGGTTGCTTTATTTCGAATCAATTGTGGAGGCGTACAGAGCCAAAATTATGAAAATTGTGTCACTGTCCAAATTATTATGGATCTGTCTGTAGATTTAAGCACAGAGATTCTGCTAGGAATCTCCAATAAAATCCTTTCATGGTCTGACTTTAGGGTCTCGGTCCTGAATTTATTTTTGCAAAGAAATAATTCAAATAATGTATATACAAAGTACACCTCCTTGCAGACACACTTACCAGCTTCAGGCCTGTTATGGCAGCACCACACCAGGAGCAGGGGGCCAGGTAGTAACTTTACAGGGCAGGCCATAGTCATGCACAAATTAACTTAAGCAGTGTATTGTTGCATTATGGAAAAAAAACCAAACAGAGTCTCCAGAACATCACTTGAACATGTGGAGACTCAGCAAAGTGCCTTATTAACTATTTGTAGTAAGTTAGCTAAATATTACTGAGTTAAGATATGGGGTTTCTCAATGTGCTGCTCGCAACTAAACTACTTGTGAACTTTTTCCACATAATCCCAGTTCTCTCTATGGGAAAAAAAATTTCTAACATTCCTACAAAATACATCCTTCTGTGCCACCATGTTCTTGCAAAAAAATTGACCTTATGTAACAGCTGCCATTCATCATACTTCTTTTTTTTTTCCTAAATTTAAATCCATTGATTTTTTGCCTCATAATCTTCACATGTTGTCTGGCCCTTCTGGCAGGATTTAAACTCAGACCCAGGCACTGTTCGGTAGTTACTTTTCCTACTATTATGCTACTAATATCCTACTTATTATCTGACATTTCCTTTGCAATTTTGTTATACTGTTGTGATACTGTTACTAGACTGTTGATGTGCTGCTTTATCCATCCATCCATCCATCCATCCATCCATCCATTTGTCCATCCATCCATTTCCAATGGAATTGGATGTCTATCTATCTATCTATCTATCTATCTATCTATCTATCTATCTATCT
>JANRMT010062849.1:9490977-9506296 GCA_026402145.1 Polypterus bichir lapradei
TCTATCTATCTATCTATCTATCTATCTATCTATCTATCTATCTATCTATCTATCTATCTATCTAAACATTTTGAACTTATAAAAGTTAAAAAAAAGTAAAGCAATTTTACTGTACTGTAAATCACAAAACACTTAGTAGACATTTGAATCATGAATATGTCAAACATATGCTTGAGCATCCTGCAGTTTTTAATGATAGAATACCTCATGGAGTTGGAAAAGCACGTCCTGTTTGTTTCCTTGCTGTTGTGAAGTGCTGGCTTAATGTAGTGTGAAACAACACTTTCCATGAAAAGCCACTGTAAAGCGTTGACTATGAGACAATGCAAACGAAGCACAAAGGACTAAAAATGGTGACAAAGTATGTATTATGCTACACCTCAACCTAAGTAATGGTTGTTTTATATTCATCTGTGTCAAACTAGTTTGCTTCTTTTGTAAGTAATAAATGGAAGTTGCTGATTGAAAATAAATTGAAATTCAGTTGAAAAGAAAAATGATTAGGTTTGATTTGCTCATTTGCATCTGTGGATCGCTGTAACCTGAGATTCACCTCTACATGACATGTTTCATGTGTACACTTTCAAGGGTTATGTTAACAGTGCCAGTTTGGCGGCTTCCATGCCTATTCTTTTTATTTTATTCCTGTTGCTTCTATTCCTGCTCCCTAACCAATGTGTAATTGGTAATTCATGCCTTCAAGCATATTCTTGATAATCTGTAATGGGTAGAGGTGACAAATCACCCATCCATTGATTGTTAATCCCTCTTTACCCATTTGTGGAGTTACAGTTAGCTGACACCTATCTTTGCAACGGTGGGTACAAAGCAGTAAACCCGCCACTGATGGAGCATCATTGGTGACAAATCTACAGTACCAGTTTTTTGTAGTTATTATATTGCAATTAAAAGGGCATCGCACAAGTGACAATTAACTAGAAGTGGCAGACATAGTGGAGAAGCAGTGTGTTTTTAGACCCCAGCACAGCTGACTTCTGGTTAAGGTGACTTCTCTGTGGGTTTTGTATGCTCGCTATGTGTTCTGACCCTTTCCATAGTCTAATGTGGTTGTATGGTGTGTCTGTCATGGGTGCATGTGTGTGTTTAATTGTTCCCTTTCATATGTAGCTCCTGTCCTGCTCCTATTGCTTCTGGCATAGCTTTCAACTTTCTGTGACCCTGATGGTTACTGGTTTAGAAAATCGTCCGATGGTCTTAGAGAGAATATTCACTGCTCATTCTTTAATCAATAAACTTAGAAAATACATTTTTGCAATAACACAAAGATTTTCAAACCCCACCCTACAAGCGGAAAAAAGCCCTTATATTTTAATCAATGTGTGGGTTGACTGGTACCTAAGTGTGAGTGCCAGCATGTTCAGATCTCCCACACACAGTGTGTCATAAGGAAAATTGCTATTTCCTTGCCATGATGAAACCTTCTTTAATGGAGTTCTCCTTTACTTAAGGGTGCCGACTATGAACCTTAGAAAACCATTTTAGATTTGAGGATTTTAAACAGGAAAAGAGCATTTATACACAGCATCACAATAACAGAGCAGGAAGGTAATACAGCAGTTAGTACAGATCTGGGTTTTGCAGTATTCATGGGACAGATCTCACACTGCGTTCTGTCTGTGTTGAATCAGCACGTTCTTCTTGCATGTAATGATGCAGTGGTAGTTCTTCCTCATAGATGCAGCATTCTGGATTCAAATCCCACACCACTTTGCTGTCTGTGTCTGTCTGTAAGAAAAGCCACACAGGCATGGAAAGAACATGCCAACTCCACACAGCAGGTGATTGTGATTTGACAACAGGATTGTATGTTGTTACTGGCAGGTACAGACTAAAAGTAGAATGCAGAATGTTCTGTTGGGTCACCAGGTTTTTATGAGTGATAGAGTGATAAAAAGCTAAAAAACCAGAGCACATGGAGTGTACTGCTCTGTCCTGGCCTGAAAAATTGGAACCTGAAATGGAGAGCTTGTGTCACTCCCTGACTCTGTGTGTTTAATTGTGAGCACATTCTATTTTAGGTATCTCCTAATGGAAAAGAAAAAAACATCTCATTGTTTCCAAAAAAGGCAAACTGCCTTAAGCATGCAAATGAACAAAAGACTATAATGTCCTTAAAAAATACTAAAGAAAATAACCTGCAGATGCTTTAGAATTTGCAGAAAATTGCACATGAAAAACAGACAGTTTGTCAGTTTTAAATGATGAAAGACAAGATGAAAGACTTACCCTGCTCCATGTCTGCTTTATCGTTAACTGAAAGTTGTCACTGGGACATCCCAAGTACACCACCGTGACATCACACACAGCCTGTGCTTCTCCAGTACTCATAACCTGCGATCGCAAATTCATTCATCATCCACTCTGCTTCTGCTCTAATGGACTTTTGTTGGCCTTACTCCATCATGAGCTGATCTTCCACCCATGCTGTGTTGTATGCATTTCCATCCTGTTGGTCTACACAGTTTATTATATTCTTAGAGCTCTTAGCTTGGGTGAGCAGATTTGTCAAAGTAACTAAACTTAATCCTTCTGCAGTACTTCATGATTCTTCTGTACTTTGGCCTTCTTATTATTCTCCATTGCGTTTTTCACATTGCATCTTTCCTCCAATTCCATCTCATTTTCCTGTGCATTTCTCTATTTTTCTTGTTTGATTCTTGTTTTTGCCATTCCCAACCCACATGATTAAAATTTTGGACCACAACCAAACCAAAAAAATAAAAAAATAAATAGCAAGTCCTAAAATTTGCCTATCACAGAGATTCTGTGGGGGACTTAATGTAGGATTCTACTTTACTGCATTTTACAAGGTTATATGCACTTGCTGAAATTCATAACTGTATAAAATAAGATCATTTGGAGCTGCATTAGTGGCCATGAGGTGGTCCACATTGTAGAACTGCCACCTTGCAACTTTACTGTTCTGTCTTGATGTTGTCTCTTTATAGCTAGCACATTCTCTACGAGGGTGGCATGGCAGTGCATTGGTAGCATTGTCCCTTTGCAGTAAGGAGACCAGGGTTCACATCCTGGGTTCTCACTGGATGGAGTTTGCATGTTCTCCACATGGGTTTCCTCCAGGAGCTCTGTTTTCCTCTCACTGTTACGTTCATGTTAGGTGAATTGGCTTTGCTATATTAGCCCTAGTGAGTGTGTGTGTGTGTGGGGCTGTTCCCTGCAATGGAATGGTATCCTGTTCAGGGTTTGTTCCTCCATTGTGCCCTACGCTAGCTGGGATAGGCTCCAGCCTTCCCGCTATCCTGGTTTGGATTAAATGGGCTGGAAAATGACTTGACATCCTCTCTTTATTGGCATGGGGTTTCCTCTGGGTACTGCCCACATCTCCAAAGACACCCAGGTCTGCTAACTGGAGATTTCAAATTGATCCTGGTATGATTTTGATATTTTGGATAAGATAAATTGCAGTTTTGTACTTTTGCTTTCATTTTGACTATGCAATTACTTTGATTATCATTTTCTTCTTGTTTTCTAGCTGCAAGGTTGAGTCTCATTTCTTATCACTGCCACTGGACTGTGTTGGTGCCAGCAACCATCTTCTCTTGCTACCCATCATTACTGTGTGTGACTTCATCGACCTTTAAGATGGCAGTATGTTGTTATGGTGTCCAAGCTTTTGGATTTGTGAAACAAAACTTGGAGTGTTCCTAGCCATTATAAAAGAACTTTAGGGAAAACATGTTGTTTTTGACTCATTTTTGGCATTTCTTGTGTTTGACTCACTTTTGGCCTTTCTTTTGTGCTCTGGTATTTGTGGTGTTGATTGAGTGCCCAACTTCTGACATCTGCCCATTATTTTTACTTTGTTTAAGTCTTCAAATGCTGGTTCCTTTGGGCCTGCCAAATCCAGCTTTGGCAGTACAGGCTTGAGTATGAGTGTGACTGGGAGATTCATTGCTGCTCTGTCCAGTGCTGTCTCCTGCCTTGTGCTTAGTGTTTAGGTGCCCTGAACCTGAGCACTAAATATCTCAGGTGTCCCCCACAATCCTGAATTGGATTAAGCACGTTTAAGACCGAGATGAGATAAATGATTATTGATTTAATGGTATGCCTTGAGACACTTTGCTCACTTAGATGTGATTTGTTTTATGTTTAAGTACATTTAAACTTAAATCATAACCAACTTTTTTCCACCAGAAGTAGATATTCACTTCCACACTCCATTTTATGAAAGTGGGTTTCCTCTGTTCCTGCAGAAACAAAAGGCGTATGTGCAGCATGCTTTGAAAATAAGCAGACATTTCAGATTAAATCTGAGCACTCTGCTTTTGTTGTGCTATTAACAGTTTATGGCTGTGAAGCAGTGTAGTAAATAAAAACCTCTGGTTGTAGACAGAATTTACATGGCCGAGATTTGGAGTTATTTACTCCCCTATGATTGCTTTCCATGTCAGCTTCCCAAATGAATCCACTTCAATCAGTGCCAACCCTCTTCCAAATCAGTTAGGTGGCTTCACACTACATGAAGCTACAACCCTGGGAAAGAAAATAATTGAATCAATGAAATTGTGGAGCAAACTTATTAGTGGTCATCCTGTAATGTACCTGTGTTCGTTTTGAAAGGTCTCATTCTCTCATTCTGCTTTTCTCCACAATTATCCTTCCAGGCCGCTCATTGACTTTCCAAAAACACACTGATAAGTGGTTAGGGAAGCTCTGATGTTTTAAGTAGCTCAGACCTGGACAGGATAGCAGATTGAACGTCAAGCTGTCATTACTAGTGAAGGGCAAAACAATTTGGGCAAAATTAAATTCACAAGAAACTCAGTGTTTTCCATTGCAAATAATTTTGTAAAACAAATTGCTTTTCACTTTTAGTGACATTTGTGTCATTAACAAAAAAATAGATGGTCAGTTTACATTTACATTTACATGCTTTAAGTCTGCATGTGTCTGCCTTTCATTTAGTATTTAATTAAAGGGCTCCAGTGAAAAATAAAAATCACCAGAATCATTTCCATGTAAACATTTTGTTCAGCCGCCAGATGTGTTCATAACTTAGCCAGTAACGAAGACAGTCTCAGTTATCACAATCCTAAAGATGTATCAGAGACAGAAAAATAACTTGAAGTTCCACAAACTTTGGACAGATGCATATCCACAACCTCTTCTACAGGAATCAAGATACAAAAAAGAGCCTTTGCTCAGTGGTGGGGCCGGGGCTTTTGCATAGTGAGAATTTCAATTGGCGTAAACACAGTAACATGCACAATGGTGCATGCATTGTTGTGTTGTCATCTGGAAAATATGCAATATATCATCTCTCTATTATAAAAGGAAATCCTGGGACAACCATATTCAACCACGCACATGGTCCAATCACCTCTCATTTGTGTGAATGCTTTTGTCAGACACACTTCTTGAGCTCTCAGCTCTTATAAATTTTTATGTTTTCCTCATTTTAATGCAAGACATGCAATCTATTTGTTTCCTAATTTATAGTCCATTTCTGGACAATAATTCTATATGTTGTAGATGACATGTTAATGACTAAGTGAAGAAGAAAAGGCAGTGCATCGAAAAGAGGCCCAAAAGTGTAATGTAAGTGCAAATTCGGAAAATCAGGAAAGTAATAATAAGTCCGGACCAAATGAAATTGAAAACCTAGCAGCTCCAAGCGGGAACAGAAATAAAAGACAAAGAGTAGAAGACAAAGTAGAATGTCGTAAAGATGTTCAAAAGTATGAAAGTAGCAAAATTCAAAAGGTATGAAAAACTGATAGTAAAGATTGCATTAGCGCTAACAAATGGAAATTATTACTCAGTGAAATAACAGAACAGTGAAAAGAGATTGAATATATGGACATAGGTGATATGACAGAAGTATGTAAGATATTGTTCGGCTTTAAGTCAGAAACTTTTGGATCGTCAAATTCATGTTAACATCAGGGAAAAGTAGTGTTCCTTCCCAATGAAGAAGCGTATCCACGAGATTTAAAAGATGTGTTGTTTGGCATATGTTTTTACTGAAGTGTTACAGTAAAAGTGTAGTTTAAAAAGTATTTGCCTGTTAATTTCAAAGCCAAACAGAATGAAAACGTATAACTCAACGAATACCTCTAACGCAACATGAAAGATAATTTTCTTTCAATTTATTACGTTTTACTATTTTTTACTATGGTTATTTACTCGCTGTAATGTAAAAAGTTGGTCTATTTATTAGAGATAAAGAAACAATATTCACTCACTGGCAGTTGCGTTGTCATGATGTAAGTCCAAACATGGAATCAAAATTCAATGTGATATTGAAGTTGATTCCAAATATTGTTTTTACTGAAGTGTTACAGTAAAAGTGTAAGTTTATAAAGTATTTGTGAGTTAATTTCAAAGCCAAACAGAACAAAAACGTTTGACTCAACGAAAATCTCTAATGCAACATGAAACATAAATTTCTTTCAAATTATTACATTTTACTATTTTTCACTATGGTTAATTACTCGCTGTAATGTAAAATAGTTAGTTCTATTATGCATATGTAAAAGTTCCCATTAAAATAACAATCGGTTTAAATTGTACATCCGGTTACTCATACCCGGGGGTTGGCGAGCAAAGCGAGCAGGGGGCAGAGCCCCCTAGTATTTTTCAAAAACACACTGTGCTTCTGTCATATCTCAGCCGTGGGCTCTAAGCGTATTTAAAGTTCCATGTGTTTTGTAGATGGTCACATGTCAATCACTGCTAAGAACCGCCCTCCTCCTTATAAATTTGGAGGGCCTCCCTCAGTTCCTAGGGGGTTAAGGTGAATGCATTTTGGAGCTTATGAGTTCTTGTGCCTTCTTCTAATCTTATGTTAAATTATTGGATTTTTTTGACCTTTTTGCTCTGTTTGTTGACCATGCCTTGGATTGGGACTTTGTTTGACTTGGATTGCCTTTGCTGCTGGCAACTCCTTTTGCCTTTTGTGCTGTACACAGCTTGCTTTTGCTACAAAGCACTGTGTTAAGGATACAACTTTTTTTAATAAGATCCTGTATTTGACCTTTTTCCTATTTGCGGTTTGACTATGGTATTCTCCTTCTAATGGGTGTATTTGGAAGTGCTTTTGGAACTTATTGGGACTTACGTGCTTTAGGATGCCTAGTTCATGACAGCTTCTTTGTATTTACGTAAATGAAAGACTTATATAGAATTGATTATACTAGTGTGTGACTGATTACATGCATTGCATAGCTGTAGAAATAAACACATGTAAAAACTGAACTTTACAGAGCAATATTCCTTGTTTTCCACCCCCAAAAAGCTTTTAAAACCTCAAAAGTTTTTTTTGATTGCAAAAATCATTGGTGAAATTAATTTTAGTTGTCAGTTTTGCAAAACTGTATGTAAATTGAAACTTGCCTATTTTTGCTCATCACTAGTTAATAGAATTCGAGAAAATGCCAGCAATGCTGCCAAAGAGGCTGACAAACACTGATGATCCTACATACAGTATGTGTCACAAAAACATCCCACTGACCTTACTGCTGGCCTGGTAGGACAGGCAGTAGGAAAGGGAAAGATATCAATGTTCAAGATGTCAGTGACTTTGTAACTAGCATGTGAAAAGAAGAGTTACGGAGACTGTAGAGGACCATCGCCTGAGCTGCTTTAAGATTCAACCTTCTGGGAAGACAGCCATATCCATCCTTTATTCAGATCTGTTTATTGCAGTTCAGGGCAATTCCATCCAGAGTTGCTTCCCTCATATACCCTATGCTGCTGCAAAGACATGTTTCTACAGTATAATAGAGAGCAAACAGAAGCAAGAGACACATTAGTCCCTGTCACAACTAAAACCGTCAATCAGGTGGCTGGGACATGGGAATACCTACTGAACACTCAGCTGACTACAACACCCTTAGTGTGTTTGCAAGAAATGGACACATTTTGACCATCTGTTTATGTTGTCTCCTTCCTTACATACTGATGAGCTGATTGACTTTATGTCTGAGTCTATAAGCTTTTTAGACATTTAACCTAAATGACTCATGGTTGTTATCACTAGAAATGGGACTTCCATCAAGTACTGACTCATAGTTGATGGTGTCTTTGACAACCAAGTCTGTCTATTTATTTTGTATATGGTTTATTAGTTTTCTCTTAACTTGGTGACAGTTGTCCTCAGATCATTCAGTATCATCTTCTGACCTGCTCTCTTTCCCTGTCTTTATAACCTCATGCCACCAGAAATCTCTCATCTCTGCCTCTTTTAGATGTAGTTATTCCAATATTTAGACAGAACCCATCAGTAAGTGGACCTTAGACCTCTGGCTGCTGCTTGGATTTTAGGTTTGCTTGATTGGACTGACCAAGCTTTTGACTCCATGCCAGCCATCCTACTACTGAAAATCTACTGTTTGTGTCCCTGAACATGACATGACATGGATGAATAGGTAGCCATCATCTACCAAATGTCTCCCAAACTGGAAACATCAAAATAAGAAGATTTTGAACTAATACTTTATGTAGTAATATAATTGGAGAGGTCTGGAAATATTTAACAATAAACTATCCAAATAAGTGAGACTTTTCTAAAGTGTAGGTGGCACAGTGGCCAGCATGTTTCACACTCCTGTTTTTGACTGCCCAATCAGTCCTATTCTCCATGAATGTGTGGAAATCAGTAGTCTTCCCTTTCAAGTTGGTGTGAAAATAAAGTAATTTCAGTACACCTTTGTCAAGACTAACTTGTGCTTCTCACCTCGCTTCAAACACCACAACACAGCGCAACATGCAAAAGTGTGCAGGCATGAGCTTGAGGGTGAGAAGAATGGCTTCCTGAAACAACCAAACTTGTGCAGCTGCTCATGTGCAGCAGTGAACGCCACTGGACTGCAAGGTGCAAGCTTTGTTGTCTGTCCTTGGAGGTTAAATACGGCATGTGCACATAGAATCACAAGCCGGCTACCTCCAAGACTGAGAGCAAAATAAAGGATCATCAGAATGGCCCTGTCCTAAACTGACATTCTGCTTTGGCGATTTTTTAAAACTATTGCCTTTTACAGAGGTGGGCAGTCCTGAGTGCTGACATCTCACAACTCCTGAGTCCTGGGATTAAATCTGACCTGCTCACTGTCTGAACACAATGTGCATATTCTCCTTGTTTTCATGTAGGCTAGAAGTGACTCTGCTCTTTTGGGCCCGTGGGCAAGGCCCTTAACCTGCAAATCCTGGGTATGACGTTAACCTACATCCAGCCCTGCAAGTAGGAGGGAAATTTGGGGGTTATTTGCAGGACTGGCAAACCAGCCACTGTAAAAAAACTCACACTGTTCCAGTGTGGTGCTGAGGTGTCACCTGTTGCATGGCTGCCCTCGGGTCCCAATCCGAGTGGTTCATTGTATGGTGGGTGCGGCAACATGCTGTAATCAGCGCATGCTCGCAACCTCTCTCTTCTGTATTGCAAAAACACCTCAGTTAGGTTTCTTGGAGACTCTAAATCAGCTTGATGTTAATATTATGCCCTGTGATGGATTGACATCCAAGTTTGGTTCCTGCTGTGTGGTTGATATTGCTAGGATTGGCTGCTGCATCCATGACCCTATACCTGGCTTAAAATGGTGAATGTTTTTAAATGTATTATCCGTTGTTGTTTTTTATTTAAGCCTGTCGCTCATTTCTGAAGCATAGGCCATTGATGATAGTTTTCCTGTGCTATCTGCTCTGTATTGCCATTACCAACTGTCTCCACCCAAGTCCTGTTAACTTAATGTCATCATTCAGGTTCCCTCTCCAAGGGCCACATGTATAAATGGTGCGTACGCACAAAAATATTACATACGAATGTTTCCACATTCAAATCGTGATGTATAAAACCTAAACTTGGCATAAAGCCATGCACATTTTCACGGTAGCTCCAACCTTGGCGTACGCAAGTTCTCCAGTCATTTTTGCAAACTGGTGGCACCCAGCATCAAAGCAGTGCTACTGTTCCAGTGTGGTTTCCCTTTATTTTTTAGATCCACATCCCTGACGCGGTTTTATAAATACACTGAAATTAACTGAGCATTGTTTATTAGTTTAATGCATCTGATTGTAATTAACCTGTAACAATATAATGGTCCACAGAATGGTTAAACTATTCTAAATACAATTGCTGCTTTAGCGTTGTTACTCTCATTGCACCTTCTTCTTCTTTCAGCTGCTCCCGTTAGGGGTTGCTACAGCGGATCATCTTTTTCCATATTACTCTCACTGCACCACTCGGAGTATTTATATCACTGTATCTGAGTGTGGAATCACAGCTCTACAGTAGCTGACTGGAAAGAGAATTATCGGTGTACAGCATTCAGCACACACTGCCTCAGCCATGCTGTCTATTGAACTGCTCTCATAATGCAAACCGCTTCAGAGCCTTTCCTCACGGTTCAGAAACATTTTCATCCCAAGAACTATAAACACACTCAATCAGTCCATCAATTGCTCCTTGTAGAACCCTTTGTACTTATTAGTACAATCACCTCACTGTAAACTTGCGATACAGTTATAATATTGCACAACCTGAGCCACTTTATAAAGCGTGTATTTACATATGATGACAATATCATTTTTAAGATGAAATGCAGCAAAATGTGTTTATTATATTAAACAGATAAAACTTTAATTTCATATAAATAATCTATATTGTTAATAATTAAACATGTTAGGACACCGTGCCGCAGCGCTAGCGAGGAGCTGGTGCACCGTTCACAGATTGTTCCTGCCTCACGCTGTATTCTTGCTGGGGCTGGTGCGACAAGGGAAGGATAGATAAATGGAATAATTAAACATGTACTACGAAGATATTTCAATGTTCCTTGAAAGTTTTGAAGAATCTACGTTCTAAGCTTACAGATGGCTTAACGTCTATTACAGAGCTGATTGTGTGGCGATTGGTTACTTGGAGAAAGAAAAGGAAGGACAGAATTGGAGGTTAGTACGTTTGAAAGAGACAGTACTGCTGCAATAAATTATTTCATCGAAGATCGTGCAGGAAGCATCTTGTGTGAGGCATGAACAATCACTGCGCCACCATGGTCCCATGTTTAATAACATGCTTTAACTCCTATCATCTTGCCTGAAGAAGAGGCCTGAGTTGGTTTGAAAGCATGCATATTGTAATCTTTTTAGTTAGCCAATAATAGGTGTCATTTTGCTTGGCTTTTTTCTACTCCTATCATCATGAAAATGATATCAAGTATACACTTCAGTATTTTAATTATTCAGAGAGCTGTAATATTACGAATGTAATGGATTCTGTGTCCTGTCGGAGGAAGAGAAAGCCTGTTTAAGAAGCACGTAGTGATTCACACACATAGAGCACATAGAAGATCAAATACAAAACAAAGCATTTAACGTGCTACTTTAGTTACGATGGGATTTGAGAAACTAGTAAATTAAACGATTTTAAAATAAAGCTTATGATGTTCTACTTTGATGACAAAATAAACTACTTGATTAAAATGGAAATTTCGAGATTAAAGTTGACATCTCGTCCTTTTTTCCCACTGTGTGCCTATTTTTTTTCTCTGTACCCTAATAAGCTTTCATATGACACTCAGAAGGTGGGCTACGACTCACCTTTTTGCGGCGATATCTGACCACTTCTTTTTTATTTTGGGCACTGTGCACCTTTGTGAACTTGAGCTTCGAGTTTCTCTGATACTCTATGTCACTCGATTAACTTCCTTTTGTTGTTTATACCACTGTTTAAACCAACAAATAGTATGTTTTTTCCTTGCCTCCACTTGGTATTTGCTGAAATTCTTCTATTTCCCCTCGTGCTTTTGCCATTGCCTTTTCACAGAACGCTGAGTTTAAGGGCTATTTATGTTGATTTGCATATTCAAAGAGGCGTAATTCTGGGAGGAGATGGGGTGGGACAGCACGTGCACGTGCGTTACTTTTCACGCTGACCAGGATTTATGGAGCGGAAGAACGTGGAAGTTGGCGTTCGCACAGATTTATGCATCTGGATTTTTTTGTGCATAAGCACATTTCTGCTTTTGTCCGTATGCCATGTTTTAGTGTGGATTCTATGCACGGCATTATGCATGAAACCCCAGGTGTTTCACCCTCACTGACTATTCATTTTTGGGTTTCAGGTTAAGGCCTACCTAGTGACTTTGCCTGCAGATTTCCTTAAAGTGTGTCTTAGCCATTCCCACCGTATCCTCAAGATCTCTGAGTCTTGGGTGCATCTGTTGTAATAGGTCAGCGTTGTTGATGGTTTTCAGCCAGGACATACAAGGATTCAGTGAAGACCTGATTTATGAAACTCTGGATCTTCTTTATGGTAGCCTTTGTGGTTTTCCGTGTTTCTGTTCTGCACAGCATTACCAACTTAACATTTGTGTTACATAGCTTTATATTTGTATTGCAGCCGATTTCTTTGGAGCTCCAGAAGTTTCTGAGCTGGAGAAATGCTACTCTACCAAAGCTGATCCACATTGTGACATCAGCATCTGTTCTCACTTTTTGTCTTTTGCCAAGATAAGATAAGACACTGCCAAGACAAGTGAAGGACTTTACCTCTTCTGGGCTTCTTCCTTAATTCTTTTTGGTTTGTCACTGCTGGTGTTGACTTTCAGGACTTCTGACATTCCTTTGTTGATGCTTAGTCCCAGCTGGGCCAAGAATTTATGCAGGTCTGATGATCTGTTGGTGGCTGTGTGAGAGAAGGGCATTATTGTCTGCAAAATGAAGGTTTTCAAATTGGGTCCATAGGTTGCACTGGATTTCACTTTTTTTTCCTTGCTCATAACAGGCATCATAATTGAGTCAATGGTCAGAAAGAACTGAAAAGGACATAGTGAGCATATTTGTCTTATTCTTGTCTATCTACTGTGATCAATCTAGGTACTCTGGGGACCCAAGGTAAAAAAAAATCCATGGGGCCCTCCCTCAACATGATAACATTTATTAACATTATTTTAGCTGAAAGTCTAAATTAATAATCAAGTCAATAGTGATAGGAACAGTTGGGACAGCTGAGAAACTAAATTTTGACTTCTTAGAACTCCATCTCACTGTTACCTTGACCTTGTGGCTGAACTGGGGAAGTTGAATTTGGCTGCACAATGACTGCAGTGGGGCCTGGAGTGACTGACTGAAGCCGATTCAGAAATGGCCAATTTGTCTAAAAAAACAAGTCAATCCAATTTTTGCTTCAACACATATAAATCCTCTTCATGATGATTTATGAAATCAGTTCTGATTACATTTAATGTTACTAAAAAATTAATATTGTTCAGAATGGAGATAGGGGTCCTTATTATCAACTGTGTCATTGTAGTATATCGGTGCTATATGTGAAGGTGGGTTCCCACAGATTTATTGTTACCCATTTAAACAGATACCATTGGCGCACCCCTCCTAGTGTTGGGGTCCTAGGCAATTCACTGCCTTGCGTGTTCTGTCTCTATACTTATAACTTATATCAAAGTGTTCCATTTATGTCAAGCACGTGCAATTGTGACACACACAAATGTTCCTTTATAAGATGCATAGAATGTACATTTTATTTATGTAGCCTTTATGCTAATTACAGACTGTTCATCTGAGCAGTGTGACCTGCTGCCTCTCCAGCCTGACAAAGAAGACATGTTGTTAGCTTCACTGAATAGCAGTCAAAGAAGAAACCCTTTTACAATTACTGATGAGTCCCATTACATCAGATTTTCTAGGAAGACGTACCATACCAATAACAAATAACTTTGTCGCATTTATGCACTGTAGGAAGTCCAGGAAGAACAGGGAATTTTTTTTTTTGGCCTTGGAAGTCCTAGAAGTTAATTTTCTTCAGAATCTTTGTGGCGGGAGTTTTTGTTTAAATCTTCTCTCTGGCAATCTGACCACAGCATATGCTATCATATTGTTCTCTGACTTTTGCCCTTATAGCTTTTAATAGGCTTAAAGGCAGAGATTTAATGAAAGAAGGAAATAATGAAGCAGGGAGCCAAAAAAAGTCGGGGTGCCAAATGGGTCACCCCATTTACTGCCAATATCCATAAAATTGAACAGAAATTAGCGTGTTATGGCACAACAGAAAAATAGGCACAAAATCATCCTTTTAAGCCTCAACAGCTTCTCTAAAGTTTCAGCTCTATCGAGTAAGTTATTTTTGGATTTATACCGTCCTCACCAGAATAGAATTGGCTTTGTTGAGTGGGGATGTGACTGGGGTGCCCTAAGGAGGAGAAAAGAGAGGGTATTATTAGTGTTGGTGCCCCCTGTTGTCCCAGCAGGTTATTGCATACTTTATCTGAGTCTGGAAGGTGAATCTTAGATGCCCATGCATGACTCTATTTGCTTAAGTCTAATCTTATCTTTGCAATTGTCCTTTGTTCTATTACCTTTTTATAAGCATTATATTTTTGAATGGTATACTTTTAAAGCTACCCTTTGTGTAAGAAGAGTGCTAAATATTAAGTGTTGTTGTCACATGCTTTAAGGACACTCCAGGATTTTGAAACATTCTAACAATGCATAATAGAAGTCACGTACACTTTGAAGGAGCCGTAATTCAGCTAGCAGGTTCACTTCATGTAAAGCCTTGCAGAATTTGCAACATTTTTGCTGAATGAGGGATTCACAACATTGCACAACCAACGAAAAAAAAACATAAGTACTGAAACACTGTAGTAATACAAGAGCTAAAAATAACAAATGAGCGTATATTCAAATAATGGAGAAATGTTTCTGGGAAATATGCACATGAAAAGTACTACAAACTAAGAAGAGGGAATCCCCAAAGAGAGAAAGTGATGAAATGAAAAGTTTTACACAAAAGGAAGATGCAGCAGTTTATGTTCTCAGTTACCATCCATCCAGCTACTCATTCATCTATTACCAGAATTATGGGGAGCTAGGGACAGTGAACATATGGCAGGAACCAGCCATGAAAAAGAGGATATTTTCTCCATAAGACTAATCATCTTGCAGTCGCTGTTAGATCAAGTTCACTCTCTTAAGTTAGTTGTGGTGCAAGTGAGTGTTTATCTATTTGTGGGCACCGTGAGACTGTTTACCATTCACTACAAGGCTGATGCATTGTTGGCAAGATAGATATTGGCTTACCATGATCTTGAATGCAATGAGACAGCTGTAAAAATGAATGCATGGATAAAGTGATGGGTTCATCTTGTCTTCATGATATTCTGCTATCCTGTATCTGCTTGTCTATTCAATATATTGTTTAAATCCTGGGATTAGAAATGATTTATATGACATGTGGTGACAGCTCTCACAGTAAGATATGATGATAGATAAAACACCTATCTATCTATCTATCTATCTATCTATCTATCTATCTATCTATCTA
>JANRMT010062849.1:9506801-9549140 GCA_026402145.1 Polypterus bichir lapradei
TCTATCTATCTATCTATCTATCTATCTATCTATCTATCTATCTATCTATCTATCTATCTATCTATCTATCTATCTATCTAATATTGTAAACAAATTAAAACAAAATAAGTTCACAATCCCAAAAACTAGCACAAGAGTCCAAAAACCTTAAAATCAAAAGAACATACTGTTTCACGGACTGCTGAACTCTTAACCACACCAGATACATTCCCTAGCTGCATTGTCAGGGGACCCACCATGTTAAAAATCCAGAAAATAAGGAACATAACTTACTTAACATAATTTACAATAACATGACCTGAAAATCAAAATATATAAAAAGAAACTAACAAAACACATCAATATTGCAAAATAATCAAAAATTAAAGAGCATAACATAGCAAAACATACAAACTCAATGATATAAATTGGAGACCAGGGACAGAGGCCTGGCAAAAACCATTGCACTTTAACTATGAAATGGCCAAAAATTTGCTGGGACATCTTGAACCACATGAAGAAGCTCTACGAAGAGGAGCCTGGAACTTCAACAATATGTTCCTGACCCAAGTGAGAAGTCAAGTAAAATGACACCTTTTATTGGCTAACTAAAAAAGATTACAATATGAAAACCCTTTCTTAGTTGCCTTTAAAGCGTGCATATTGTAATCTTTTTAGTTAGCCAATAAAAGGTGTCATTTTGCTTGACTTCTCACTACATTCATAATGGCTAACACAGTACAACACCCTAGCATTCCTGACCCCACAAAGAGTTATGGGATTGCCCTGGAGGTAAGCTGAGCCTGGGTGATTTTACCTTTACTAGATAAGAGAGCTTTAAATCAAGAGGTAGTTCAGGGTAAGGTGGTAGAAATGCCAGAGCAGAATGGAGAAGGTACTGGCAGTTACATGACAGAATTTTGTCTTGAAATGTCAAAATCATATAAACCATTTTGGAATGCAGGCATACTTTGGTGTTTAAGGTCCTGGAAAGTGGTTTGGTTGTCTACAGTACTCTGGTTTCCTGGAGGGCTTTAGGCTTCTTTAGAGATAACACTAGTTCTATGTGGATGTGATAAGCTGTTGGATTTGACAGTCAGTGGGGTTAATGAGTGTTAGTGTGTTTGCAGTTGGCAGCCTAGACCTCATAAGATCTTATTTGTTTAGTTGCTATGGTTTTATGGGGGCTAATGTGCCACTTTATGGTTGTTTATCTGTAAGATAAGCTTGACTAACAATGCCTAAGACAGCAAGGAGACAAGGCAAGCAGGCATCATGGATCATAGCTGTAGGTTTCTATTCAAAGCCATACCATCTACTGAATGTAAGTTTATGCTTTCAGGGAGAAATATTGTGCTGGGCAAAATCATTACAGTATATGAGCACCTTGTTTGATGTTTGCATTTTGGAATCATGCAGTCCTTGATCATTAGTTGGTTTGGTGTTATCCAAATTTCATACTTAAAACATTTTAGGGATCACATACAAATGCAGTATTCTACAGAATCTTTTACTTTTGTCCACATTAAATATTCTGCATTTCCAGTTAACCCATATCTTGCAAAACAGTTCCCACTTTTGAATTAGGAATGCTTTTCATGCAGCATTTTCAAATTTCATTTCTAATTGCCCATGTCCACAGGAGATCAGCAGTGATTAGAAACTGAATGTAAACATTTTTTTGTTGAGAAAAACCTCACAAGTTTTAAAGAAACAATAATGAAAAGAATAACAGCATGAGTAGCTCTCGTCTTACATATTATAAGCACCAGATTCCTGAAATACTGGTTTGGAGAAAATAAGTTAATAGGTACTCTTCAGTTTTGGGATGACCTGGCATCCTGTCCAGGGTTGGCTCCTACCTTCACCGTGACCCAGAACTCAGAAGTGTGGGATTTGGAAAAAGGGTTGAATCGGAAACAGACAAACCTCATCCCTGTCACCACAGGGTTTAATAATCAGTGGATGGAATGGATGGATGGGAGAAATCCTATCTATGGCACATAAGCGAGTAACTGCTGTATGCCACTATTCTTCTCTTTTATGAGCACAATGTGTTCCTGAAAAATCCCTTGTAAGATGAACTTTCATAAATGTATTCCCCGTACTTCCAACGTCAAAAAATGTGTTTGTCGTTGTGCTCCACAACTGACTCTCATTTTTCCTAATCTAACACAAACTTCAGTTAATATGAACAGAATCACTGCAGAAGTTAATAACAATTATCAAGACACACTCTACAAAAGGCATTTCCCTTTATTAATGACTCAATAATACCATTAAGATTGTTTGTAGCTGGTGCATTACACACATGATGCTCATCATTCTTGTGCACAGTTTTTGTCCTTCAATTAAAGAAGCAACAGCAAAACAGTAACTGCACAGTAAAAATAATCCACTTGGCAAACAAATTGAAGATGGGGAGGTGGCAGCATTATTTCTGCAAGCTGGTTGGTAGTTGTGGTTGCAAGTGAAAATGTATGCATGATTTTTCTTAACTAATTTGAATTTGTTTTTCTTTGCATGTAATTACTTCTTTGACATCTTGTAAAGTACTTAGAGCTACATGCTCCGTATGAAAATGTGCTTTAGAAATTAATGTTGTTGTTGTTGTTGGAAACGCAATGGAGAAGGAGCGGATGAAGAGAAGAGACACCAAGTACTTAAATATCTAATGCTGGATCATTCTGTTTTCTGCCTCTTTCTCTTCCATTGCAACAAGAGGACAAGGGAGGCAAGAAGTTGAAAGTGGGGTCCCAGATACTGTAGCAAAAGGTGGCTTAGTTGCACGAAAGATTGCTAAGATGATGGACTGCCTGACTTCTCATGTCTTTCTTTCATAAAGTTGCCAGTAACTAAGCAGAAAATACCAAACTGATTTTTTGTCATAACTTTAAAGAAGGCACCTCTTAACTTGAAAAGGGGCAATAAATGACATAACCTTGAAAACAGAAAAATACTTACACTGTCACAAAGAAGTATTTACCCTCTTCCTGACTTCTTCTATTTTCGTTTATTCATAACACCTAATTGTTTCTAATCTCCAAATAAATTAGCATAATACAAAAGGCAGTCTGAGTAAACACCATACACAGTTTTTAAATGATCATTTGATTTATTAAAGGGAAAAAAGCTTCACCAACCCCTGTACCATGCATGTGAAAAAGTAGTTGCCCCCTAGTCACTCAATGCTAACAGGTGTGCAAGACAGCTCGGACACACTCCAGACAGACAACGGCAAGTTCTTAAAACACAAGCGTTTATTAAAGATACGGTCCTCAAACACAATGTCCCCGCACACACACAGTGCTCCAGCACCATTTACCCTTTTTATTAGTCCTTTCTGGGCCGCCTTTCCTCCTTACTCCCAAGCGTTGCCTTCTTCCACCCAGCTCCGGCTGTCTGATCGAAGGAAGGAAGTCCCCTTTTATCCCAACCCGGATGTGATCAGGGTGCCTCCAATGGACTTCCGGCGGCACTACCTGGTGTAGCGGAAGTACCGCACAATCACCCGGAAGCAGTTCGGGTGACCCTGGAACTCCTCAAGCCAGCACTTCCTTGTGTGGTGGGAGTGCTGGTTTCCAGGGCTCTAGGATTCTCCAGGCGCCCCCTGGCAGTGACCACGGGCCCCAGTAGGGTTGAGCTTCCAAGCTCGGTTGCCGTGGTCGCCATACTAACCAGGGTGGCAGCCCTCTCATGGTCCAGGGGAGGTATAGTCCCTCTCCTGGTCCTTCCAGGCGTCCCAGCTGGGTTTGGTGCCCAGCCGCCTGCCACACAGGTTAAATTAGACCAGACACACCCAAACTTGACCACTGCACCCAGCCCTATTAAATCTTAACATCACATCAATACGACTTTTCAAGTAATGTGAACTTGGTTAAAAGGTCCCAACAAGCAGTAACCCATGCCTTGATCAAAAGAAATTCCAGAAGACATGAGAAAGAAATTAACTGGAATATATCAGTCAGGACAGGGTTACAAAGCAATCCCTAAAACTCTCCAGTGAATCACTGTGGCAGCCATCATCTCCAAAAGGTGTGCATCATCTCCATGAGTGCAGAGAAAACTCATCTGGGAAGTCACAGAAGACAGCAGACGAACATCTTAGGAACTGCAGGCCTCTCTCAGCTCAGTTAATGTCAACGTTCATGATTCCACCTTTGGGAAGACACTGGGCAAAAATTGCATCCATGGGAGAGTTGCAATGCAAAAAACCACTGCAAAACAAGTAGACCATAAAGGCTTTTTAACATTTGCCAAATAAATACCTCGATTTCCCTCTAAACATTTGGGATAATGTTCTATGGACTAATGAGTCAAAAATGGAACCTTGGGTTCTGGTACATCTGGTATAAAACTAACACATCTCTCCAAAATAAGAACATCATGCCCAGTATCATAAATGGTGATGGTAGTGTGATGGTGTGGGAATGCTTTGGTGCTTCAGGGCTTGGGTATCTTGCCATAGTTGTGGGAAGACTGAATTCAGCTCTAACAGAAAGTACTGAAGGAGAATGTTAATTATTAGTCTGTGATCTAAAGCTTAAGCACATTTGGTTATGATCTGAAGTGCAATAACAAGCTCTCCTTGTGGCAGACGACCAGGGATCTTGCCTCACCGGGACGCCTGGAAGAAGGTCGGACTACGAGAGGGACACTGTTTTTCCCTGGGCGTAAAAGGGCAGCCTCCCTGGATTCCATCAGGGCCACGGAGAAGGAGCTGGGGAGCTCAACCCTGTCGGGACCCATGGCCACCACCAGAGGGCGCCTGGATAGTTCTGAAGCCCTGGAGGACAGCACTTCCGCCACACCAGAATACACTACTAAACCAGGAAGCAGATACACCCGGTGCCCATGCAGCACTTCCGCCACACCAGGAAGAGCTGCGGGGAGATCATTGGGAGCACCTGGAGCACATCCGGGTGCATTATAAAAGGGGCCGGCTCACTCCATTCAGGGAGCCGGAGTTGGGTGGAAGAGGACAGAACTTGTGAGAGAGGAATGGAGGGGGCTGAAGGAAAGAACTGTGTGTAAATTAACGGACCTGGATTGTGCACTGTAAATATTGTAAATAAACTGTGTGTGTTGTGGACATCTGGTGTCATGTCTGTCTGTGGCTGGCTATCTTTTATAACCTCTAAATTGCATAAAAAAAGGTTTTTGGAGTGGCCTAGTCAAAGTCCTGAGATGTGATGTTGTGGTGGGCCTTAACTTCTTCATAGTTGAAGAACCTCCAATGTAGCAGAATTAAAATAATTCTGCTGAGAAGGGTGGGCAAAAAGTACACCACAGCAATGCCAAAGACTGACCTCTTGTTACCAGAAGTGTTTAGATCATACTTGTTAGATAGAATGCCTAGTGCGGGGTGGTTGGTCTCATGGCCTTGGAACCCCTGCAGATTTTGTGTTTTTCTCCAGCCTCTAGAGTTTTTTATTTCTGTCCTCCCTAGCCATCAGACCTTAATTTATTTTTTGTTAATTAGTCATTTTTTCTTTTTTATTTCTTCATCTTGTAAAGCACTTTGAGCTATATCATTTGTATGAAAATGTGCTCTAGAAATAAATGTTGTTGTTGTTTGGTTGCAGTTGTTGTTGCTAAAAGTGGCCCAACCAAATATATTTAGCTGGAAGTTCCTTTTTCACATTAGTGATATAGGTGTTGGTGACCTTTTTTCTCCAAAATATCAGCAACAACAACAACAACATTTATTTCTATAGCACATTTTTATACAAATAATGTAGCTCAAGGTGCTTTACATGATGAAGAAAGAGAAAAAAAGACAAAGTAAGAATTAAAATAAGAACACTAATTAACATAGAATAAAAGTAAGGTCCGATGGCCAGGGAGGACAGAAAAAACAAAAAAACCCGAGATGGCTGGAGAAAAAATAAAATCTGCAGGGGCTCCAGGCCACGAGACTGCCCAGCACCCTCTAGGCATTCTACCTAACATAAATGATCAGGTCTCATTGTATTCAGGGTTCTCATGGAAGGACTTGATGATGACGGTCATGTGGACTTCTGGCCTGTAATCCATCAATGTAGGGACATCACGGTGCTTTGATTAGGTGGTGATGGCGCAGATCACCACCACAGAAACCCGAAAAAAGAACAGAAGAGAGAGTAGGGGTTAGTACGGATTTTGGAGCCACCATGAATAGTAATGATGATTAACTGAATACAGTATACAGAGCATCAGTTATGAAGTTATGAGAAGGTCATGTTAAACTAATGTGTTTTTAGCAGTTTTTAAAGTGCTCCACTGTATTGGCCTGGAGAATTCCTATTGGCAGGCTATTCCAGATTTTAGCTGCATAACACCAGAATGCTGCCTCACCACCTCTTTTAAGTTTAGCTCTTGGAATTCTAAGCAGACACTCATTTGAAGATCATTTAAAAAATGCATATTGTGTTTACTCAGGTTATCTTTTGTATTATAGTAAATTTATTTGGACATCAGAAGCAAGAGTTAAGAATAAGCAAAAATAGAAGAAATCCGAAAGGGGGCAAATACTTTTTCACCTGTCGTGGAACCTGTACCAATAGTGCAGGGAACGTCAGTGAAGGCTTGATCCACGAGAACGCCAAAATCAATACATGGAAAAAGACTCCAGACAAACTCTTAAGTCATTACAGTGTACTGTTAGAGTTTTAACGTTCTTATCTGTAGCTGTGTGTTCTGATACATACCACATCTTCTCTCTTAGCTTATGCTTTTTTATCTGTGGAAAATGTTGTTTTTTTGCACATTCCTGCTGCAAAGAAATTTCTCCCTGGGGTGATAAAGTCAACCTAAACCTAATTAATGTATTCTGATGAGAGAAGGAGGACATAATGTCCAGTGAGCTTTCCTCTCTGTTTAGTATCCCCAAGAGTTCAAGTTCACCTATTTGAGTAGAACTTTTCCATTTTTTAGTCAACTGTTGAAGCAGTGAACCCTGCTGCTTTTCTTTTACTTTTTATTTTATTTAATGACTCATTTATTCTGTTTCTGAACCTGTTGCTTTTCTGCTGCAAGGTCACAATCATTTTGACAAATGTTAGAAATCGATATGCTTACTGTAAATGTTCTCTCAGCCAGGACGAACTGCAGTTCCACTGTATCTCCACCTTGACAGGGAGAGTAAACATAGAAACCCAACTATTCTGAAACTTGTATTTACAAGTTTACATTTTCAATTACTGATTACAGTTTGTTACAGTGGATGAGGTTACTGACCTTGAAAGAACTTGGATCCCATTTCATCTGTCATACTGGTTTGGTGCCCACAGTTGGCCACCACAGTCTCATCCAGAATCATTCTTAAACTTGAACTCCTTCAGTATAGAGATGTTCCAGCCCCTGACCTTAAAAGTACAAATAAGTCTTTCCCAGAAAACATCTTCTTTGGGGTGCTGACTCCAACTGTGTCACATTCATAACCCATATGCGCCCATGTTAAGGATTATACTCTAACTGCGCCATCGCATGCTCACATGCTGCACAGTTACACTCACCACCTTTTAAATCAGCCATCCTTGGTGAAAGGCCAACTTTTGACACCTTTGTAAACCATAGCAGGTTAGCCATTGGTGCCAAATAGGAATCAGCCCGACAGGGACAGGCTGAGCTAAATATCATATCCCATAGCATGGGTGGCTAGCATCACCATATTATTTCATATAAAAAAGTATATTATGCACTTCAATTTATTTGTGTTGCAACCTGTAAAATGAGGTGGCAAGAATTTAATGGCTTTTGATTAAATATGCACTTAACCAGCTGCCACAGAGCACACAGAACAGATTTCAGCACATTTGCTCATTTTCAGCGCTTAGGGAGCCAGAGCAAATCCTGGCAGCAAACAACCTGACATGCTCATCTTTTGGAGGAAGCCAAGGTAACCAGAGATGACCAACTTCTACTCAGAAAGAGCTGGCTTACCTTATGCAATGGGTAAGTTGAGACTTGAACCCAGGGGTCCTGGGCCACTACCAGCCTGTCATTTTTAGACATGTAAATGAGGCTTAACAAGGGCTGTTAGAATTTTATATTTTTCTGAAACAAAAAAAAAAAACAGATAGCAATGGGTGAGTCCCAGTGAATCTTGCTGTGTGTGGCTAGCTGTAACCAGATTTTGGATGAAAATGAGTTTGAAAAGGCCAACCTGATGATTTGTAGTTTATAAGGTCATTTTCACCAACGCGGCAGTTTTAACCGACTGAAAACAACCCAGTACACGTGACATCATTATCTGCACATCAAGGTGATTATATTTTTAAAAAATGATCTGTCTATTGTTTTGAGGCTCTCATGGTGCCCTGTTCATTGCTCAAGTGGACTTTCCCAGCTGAAAGGGCATGGTGACTCATTTTTTTTACACTTCTTGCTCGGTGGATACTTGAATTGTTTATGTCATGGTGTGCACCCCACACATCGTGAGCAAGCTGGGCTTGGTGAAACGACATGCCTTACTGCACAACAAAAAGAAAAGAATTGTAAGTCTGCTTGTGGATGACCTTGAAACATCAATTATAATTCACTTTAAAATTCAGAGGGTCAGGCGCCCCATTGGTTAACACTGCTGCTTCACAGCCGGGTGACAACTGAGTCTGATTCCCAGTACACTCACTCCCTGTGTGGATGTTGCATTTCTCCATGTCTGTATGGGTTTTGTGCCACATCCATCCCAAAGAAATCGATGTTAGCTTAACACAGGGGTCTTCCATCTCTGACGATGTGTAAATTTGGCATGGAGGTTGACCAAGCCAGGACTTGAACCTTGTAGGCATTTAGCTATGAGGCCTCAGTGCTAACCAACCTGTGTTTCATGAACTCCTAGCATTCTGGCTCCCACCCTCATATTTTCGTTTTGTATGCAGGTCAGGTCAGGTCAGGGTTAAGATCACACAATGAAGTTGCTTTTTTTGTTTTTTTTTGTACCTATCACACATGCTCAAAGGCACTGATCCCTAAAACCAAGGGCACTGATCCCTATATCAGACCAAGAGTGCATGCATTGTCCCCCAGCATTTGAATGTCCTTACTTCTAAGACAGTAAATCTATGTATAAAACAAGCTAATATCGGTCTCTCTGTCACACGGTTACTCGCAAACCGATGGGACTAGAACCTTGATCTTGGCCTTATGACCGGATGCGTTTTGAAAATTCAAAAAATTTTAGGTGATAAAAGGCAATTTTATTCTAGGACTGTAGTTTCCATATGCTTCATTTGCCCTGATATATTTTTCATTTCTTGGAACCCAGTGCAGGTCATTAATTAACAATACACAAGACCATAAAAACCAATGTCCAATATGAAGGATTAAACTAATCCTTAACAGATAAAAAAGACAATCTATTTAAAAGTAGACAGTTAAACCTGTCTCTCTTTCTTTTGAGGCCCAGTGCCTCTCTTCTCTTCCTCTCAGCTCCAGCACACCTCTTACAGTATACTCAGCTGGAAGCCGAGACACTTTTCAAGTGGCTTGCAACGAACCCACCTTCCTCTGTCTCAGCCAGAGTGAACAAGCCTGACCCCATCGTCCCACCACCATCCTCTCACTGACGTCCATAGGATATTTCCCAAAGCCCATTTGGTCAATCCTCCTCCCCGGAAATGACCTACCCTCAAAGAGTCAGCATCTCACTCCCAGCAGGGCCAACTCCCGATCGCCATACCTTCTGTCCGCCGAACTAACTCATTCACTTGACCTCCTTTCATGCCTCCCTGTCCTCTCACTCTGCCTCTCCATCCTTTTATCTTTTTGTTTCTTTTTTTCTCCTCTCTACTCCACAAATCCTCCGTATTATGAATCTGTGGGTGCGGAGTGTTGATGGGAAACATGTGAGCTAATTTATCAGCAGCTAGCTGTTCACACCGAAACCCCGTGGCAGCACACTGTCCACAGAGCCTGAGCATATGGTTTTTATTAACCCAAATACACATGCCACCATGAATCCTAACATGCCTTGCCACAGTCCCTCTTCTGCAAAGTTGCGGTTGCTGTTTTTTGGCTTTTTGCTTTCCTCTTCTCTGCTAAACTTTAACTGTTTGCCATTTTCCTTTGTAGCCCCTTATGATGGTTTGCAATGTTGAAAGTGGCAAGCAGTGATGTGAAATAAAGGCCGAGGTGATCACTGATGTTAAATATCTGGGTGTTGACATTTTGTCTTTTTCAAAGACATTGCAGCATCTAATTATCGAAGAGCGTTATGAGTTATCAAAAAGACTTAAACCAATTGTCTTCCATTAACCTCTCTATTCCATCCTACAAAGTGGTCGTGAAAATGAATGTTTCATTTTATCAGCTCGATAATTCTTGTCCTCTCACCAAAAGACTACTCTCTTAATGTCAGATCTTGTCTTTCAAAATTTATCTGGAAATGACAAAACAATCCCAGTTAGAACATAATATGATTATTCATCCCAGGGACAAGGCTGGCTTAGCCATATTGGACATGGAGCTTTATCACTTGCTATGGCTTATTAAATTCTGGTATGAGTCTTATTCCCAGCCCTCTTGGCTAGCGATGGAGATGATATTGGTTTCTCCCTATCTTCTCTATGAGAAGGTTTTTGTTAAAATGAATTAAAAAAAAGGAAAATTCTCGTTGTTTCCATTTTATAATATAATCATCAGGTCTGGCACAGTGTAGAAAGATGGAAAGGCTGCAACTGGAAATGGCAAACTTTTACTCTAGTTAAGCACATCTCCTACTTGTTCGCTAAAGGACAGCCATGCATCTGTTCCACTTTGGTTTGTGGCATGCGGCTGGGGGTGGTACCCAGCTGGGATGCCAAAGAGGACTGGAGGAGGGCTTGCGCCTCCTCCAGACGATGAGGGGGCAACTGCCCTGGTTGCGTTGGGGACCACGGGTGCAGAGCTTGGAAGCTCAACCCTGTAGGGGCCCGTGGTCACCGCCAGGGGGCACCCCAGTGCCTGGAGAGCCCTGGAACTCGGCACTTCCGCCACACCCGGAAATGCTGGGGGGTAAGAAGACTGCGGACACCCGGAGTGCTTCCAGGTGCGCAGCTGGCACTTCTGCCACACAGGGGAGTGTCTGTGGAGGAATGTTGGGAAGCAACCGGAGCCCATCCGGGCTTGTATAAAAGGGGTCACCTCCCTTCAGACGATGACTGGAGTCAGGCGAGGAGTGGACAAAGTCTTGCTGGAGAGGAGTGAAGGCGGCCTGAAGAAGGCAGGCACTGTAGAGAGAGGTCTGGACTTTGGGGAATTGGTGCTGGAGGCACTGGGTTGTGCACGTGACTGTAAATATTGTTGTAAATAAATGTGTGTGTTGGGTGACCAAGTGATCTCCGTCTGTCTGTGTCCGGGCCTCGTTCCACAGGTTAAATATCTGTACTTGCAAACTGGCTCATCTGTTCAGTGAGGATGCTGGGCTGTACATGTTTCAGGAGAGAAAACGTTGGGGTGATATTCCTGCCATCTCCTTTTTCCTTTTCCTGCAAGTATGACCTGTTCTAAAATCATGTGCTATACCATTTAATTCCCCGTTATCTGTTCATCACGCCTTTACTGTTGTATTCCACCCTGGCATACAGTTTCCTTCTAATATTCAATGCTTCACAACTCTTCATGTAATGATGTATGTATTCCTCAGATTTGATCCCATAATCTTGCAATCGAAAATACTCATCACTTTTACTTCTGGGGTACAATATTTAAAAACATTATACTATGGTCAAGAAAAATCTCTACCAGTATACACAACTTCAAATGATTACACAGGTTACATACCCTCACTAGATAAAGGTTTTATATAAAACTCTCTCCTCTTCCAATTTCCAATCTCCCAAGGACCTTTTTTTTGCACATTTTCTTACTTTAGCCCCCTGGTACTCTACATTTGGAAATGTATTTCCCAGACTCTATCTAATATGATTAATCATAATTGTCCTTGAATTCCTCACATCTTTGTCTTGCTAGATACTTCAGCACCAGCTCGTGTTACCCTCCAAATGCAGATATTGTGGCTGGGCAGTGTTGCCTCCAAACTTCTCACTGCCTCTCAATGGAAGTCCTCGTATAATCTGGTCGTCTAGCAGTGGTGTGCCCAGTTTTATGAAGTAGTTCATTTAGAGTTCAGCTCAGCTAGAATTAACAGTGCTTCCCTGAGATGTCTCAACTGTTGGTATTATAAATAAAAATAATAAAATTTCTAAAAGGAAACATAGATACCATTTAACATTTAACGTTCCCCTTTCTTTTTTTTCTTTTCTCTTGGTGCTCCAGATCAAATGTGTGCGTTGCATGAGTGTTGTGATGGTCATGGTTGGTTGGGTTAAATCCTATTTTATGTTATCCTCACTGCCTGATTGATCTGTTAGCAAGATAATAATTCCAATTCTATCTGTTTTGCAATTTACTTGAAAAAAAACCAAAAAAACTGAGTGAATAATTGAAGGTTAAGACAGGAGAAGCTTGATGGGTGTCAGCTTAGAAACAGAAACCGGGAGCCAGTGAAGGTCAGGTAGGAAAGCTTCAGAAACATAAAATGACAGCAGGCTAACAAAAACAAACCACGTCTACAAATGAACCGTCCATAGCTGAATCTGTTTAAGCCTATGCTGGCATAACTGGGTGCATGGCAGGAGGTACAGTATATCTGGAGGCAATGCAGTGCATTTCATGGGACATAATTATAATATTAAAATCACTCCAAAATTCATCCATCCATACGTTCATTCAGCCATCAATTTCCTAACATGATTCCTCCATTGCAGACAGTATAAGAGTATCTGTGGAGCATAAGGTCAAACAAAGGCTGAAGGTAAACCCAGTCCATCAAACTAAGCAGATCTAATTGTAGTATTAAAATCAATCAATTTTTGGTTTTTGAAGTGCCGTGCAAAGCAGGCACTTGTATGAGACAGAACAAATGAGTTTTCTGTACAGTATGAAAATGAAAAATCCAAAAACTCAATAAGAAAAAAAATGACTAGTAGTTCCATGGGTGTTTAGAAAGGAGTTACACAAGGAATGAAGAATGAAGCACTGTGGGGATGCTGGAATGAATTACACTTTCAAAAAGCTGTGGTCAGCAGCAAGATGGTGGGCTCAAATCTGAGTCTGGTCAAATGCCTGTGTGCAGGGTGGACATTCTCCCTGTGTCTGTGTGCCTTTGTATTTCCCCTGCCTTCATCTCAGAGATTGGTTTGTCAGGTTCATTGGTGACTCCAAGTGGGTCTGCTGTTAGTGGGTGTATACAATGCTGAACTGGCATCCTGTCCAGGACTGCTTCCTGCTTTGGAGCTCGTGCTCCTGAGATTAAGTCTAGCTCCCCATAACCCTGAATTAAAAATAAATGAATAGAAAATTTATACAGCACAGTGATATAAGGCTGACATTTCAAAAAGCTTAGCCAGAGGAAACCAATCCAGACGTAGCAAGAACATGTGAAAACTAAAGCATGCTGGAACCTGATTCCATATCTCTGAGGGCGTGAAGCAGCCTTCCTAACCGATGTGCCAGCCAAACATACATGGATGTGTCTTCCACATCCTCCTTCTAATAAACATCCGTACAGCTCTGCACACATCTTCTGACTCTGAGAGCTCTTGTCCAATGACCCTCGTGCTCTTCCAGTGCACCTGTGATGTAAGCACGCCTGTGTGTTTTGGAGTCATAGGGGCTTGGAGGACAAGTGTCTGTCATAGAGGATGACTCACTCGACTCTTTCAACAGGAGGAAGTAGACTTTTTACGCTAACATTAATGAACCTTGATGGAGCGGGGCCGTTTCCGCTCTGTGCAAGGCCACGAGACATTCTGCTTTGTAGCTTTTCCTGCACATGCAAGGTAGCAGGGCTGCTGAGCGGAAACAGCTGAGTACCAGCACACCTCTCCAGGCAGAAGTTTTACATCCGACCAGAAGCATCAAGTTATTCAGCAGCTAAAAAAAAATGAGACCAGAAACAGTTATACATTTAAAGTGATGAATTAAATGAACTAATACTGTGGATGTTGAAAATAGGGGAACTATTGTATTTCAGCATAAAAGGAAGCCATGTCTCCTACTTCTGCAGGGTAAACGTGGGAGTCACAGCTCTAGGAAATCCTGTTTTGTAATGTGACATCAGGGACCTTTTATGTCAGTGAGTAATGGGGGGGGGGCACCCCGCTGGAGGCTTAAAGCATGTGGAACATACTGGAAATGATTCTAGATTCATCTTGTATTTGAATTCATCACTACTTTCCGGGCAGAGGGTGGTATCTATCATTTACAGCTCCCATCATCTCCCAAACCTGAAAGGATATACTGTATCACCAAAACAGGCAGTGCCCAGGATGGAATAGGCAAACCATCAAAGGAGCATTCATTCATTCATTCGTTCATTCATTCGTTTGTTCGTTCATTCATTCCTTACCCTGGTTGTTTGATTACAGAGCTGTTTGTCAATAGAGCACCATCCCACCGACCTCAGCTCCAAGGAAAGCACCAACAGTTCACAGAGTGCCAGTCCGTTGCAGGGCAGATTCATCCTCACACCTACTCTTGACCACACTCACCCAGTTTGGTGTAATCAGTCAACCTAACCTGTGTGGATTTGGGTGAAGGAGGAAAGCAAATTCCATGTTATCTTGGCTAACATAAGGACCCAACTCCTTGAAACTACAGGGCATCAACGCTAACCACTGTGCAACCAATGTCGCCAATTATATTGTCCATCCATTGCTGAAAATGTTTAATCCAGTTCAGGGTCACAAGGGATCGATTCGCATCACATACTGTATCACATCATGTCCTACCATCCATTACTTTTTTCACTTAGATTCTGTGAAGCACCTTGAGCTTAGGAAGGACACTATATGCATTCATTGTATTATTATTATTACTATTATTATTACTTTTCCAGGTGAAGGTCATGAGTAGCTAGGGACTGTCAAGCTAGTAAAGGCAGGAATGCAATTAGGCCAGTCTGCAAACTCCATGCAGTGACCAAAAGGAGATTTGAACGCAGATACCTGGGGTCATGACACAGAAACCATTAAACTAACCTTGTCAAATTACACTATCTTCCCCATTGCGCTTTTAACTCTTTATTTTTTTTTTCTGAGGACCATGGGACCTTTCTTAGTAATAATCAACATAATACAGGAACAAATGGGAACAACAAACACATTTCACACATTGAAAGGTGTAAAACTGCAAGCTGGGTTTCTGGAACTGTGTGCCAGTATCACTTACCACTGTGCCAGCCATTTCTTATTAAGCCATCCATTAATTATAGAATACTAGACATTAAGCCTGTTACAATAACGGGTGCTAGAACAGTAGTGCATAAACATTAGTAGGAACAGTCTATATTAAATGGCAAGGGACCTTGTGTGTGGCTGTAATATGCGTCACTGTATTGTGTGATTTTAATTTTCTCTCTCAGTAATACTGGTTTGTATTTCCGTAAAATGCCTGTAATTTTGTCTGACAGTAATACAGTGGAACCTCGGTTCATGACCGTAATTCATTCCAATACTCTGATCGTAAACCAATTTGGTCGTGAACTGAAGTAATTTCCCCCATAGGATTGTATGTAAATACAATTAATCCGTTCTAGACCGTGTGAACTGTATGTAAATATATATTTTTTTTAAGTTTTTAAGCACAAATATAGTTAAGAATACCATTGAATGCACAGCGGAATAGTAAACTAAATGTAAAAACATTGAATAACACTAAAATAAACCTTGAACAACAGAGAAAACTAACACTGCAAGAGTTCGCGCTATAGCCTTACGACCCGCTCGCTAAAATCACTTTTTTTAATGAGTTTTAAGCACAGGGAAAAAAATGAACATTTGAAAAATCTGTAATTTAATAAACAACCAAGAAAAGTATCATTGCAACAATGCACGCGCGCGCCTGTGTGTGTGTGTGTCTCTCTGTCTTTCGCGTGTGTGTCTTTCTTAAGTGCGCGCCTCTGTGTCTGTGTGTGTGTATGTCTGTCTCGCGCGCGCCTGTGCGTATCTGTCTGTCTGTCTCATGCGTGCCTGTGTGTGTGTGTGTCTCACGTGCGCCTGTGTGTGTGTGTCTCACGCGCGCCTGTGTGTGTGTGTCTCGCGCACTCCTATGTGTGTGTGTGTCTCACGCGCACCTGTGTGTGTGTGTGTCTCGCGCGCGCCTGTGTGTGTGTGTGTCTCGTGCGCGCCTGTGTCTGTGTGTGTGTCTCACGTGCGCCTGTGTGTGTGTGTCTCACGCGCGCCTGTGTGTGTGTGTCTCGCGCGCACACCTGTGTGTGTGTGTGTCTGTCTCGCGCGTGCCTGTGTGTCTGTCTTTGTGTGTGTGTGTGTGTGTGTGTCTGTCTCTCTCTCTGCACAGGGAATGCACAGGAAGAGACTGAACATGTGCCGTGTGGCCCCGCGCATGCGCACTTCACCAGAAGACACACACACACGGACACCTGGATGCACACAGGGGTTTTATTAAAGAGGATGCCTAATCCTATTCAGGGAACACCGCACTCTACATTTACTTATTTGGCTGACACCTTTATTCAAGGTGATTTACAATATTTCTGATATAATTGGTTACATTTCTTTTTTTTTGTTTCTTCAATTGGAGCACAGGCAGGTCAAGTGACTTGCTCATGATCACACAGTGTCAGTAGTAGGATGTGAACCCACAACCTTAGCCTTTGATGCCTAAACCCTTACCACTACACCACACTGCCTGCCTACATATATATAATATATATATAATATTACATATATTATCAACAAATATTACAGTACAATTCAGGATTTCTGGGGAGAAAGACTATCCTGGAAACACTGCGTGTAAGGCAAGAAGGAACCAGAGACAGAGAATCAATCCATCACAGGGCACACCCTCATACATGCCATTTTAGAGACACCCAGTTGACTTCTCCTGCATGTCTTTGGGATGTGGGATGAAAACCACAGTACCTCAAACAAAATCATTACAGACATGGGCAATCATGAAGACTCCCAGCAACTGGGCATGGGATTTAAAACCAAAACATTAGGCCTGTCAGGCAGCAATGCTAACCACTGCACTGCTGTGCCAACCAAATCATATCATATCATATCATATCATATCATATCATATCATATCATATCATATTAGTTTTTATTTATTTTTTCACAAGAAGATCAGTGGAAGTTGGAGCTTTACTCAGTAATAATAAAAATTGACAGTGACATAGCAAGAAGAACTATGCACTCCACACAGACCATAGGCTGTGAGTTAGTATCAATAACTTTAGTGAAACCTATAGTATTTTTTTTAATATATAATAATGTATATATTTGTATATATTATTTTTTACTTGTTTTCCCTGGTGAAGAAGATGGGAATCTAGGATATGTAGTAAAAGTAAAAAAATGCAACAATAAGGGGTCCTCAACAATAAGGATCCTGTGAGCCGGATCACCCTCGGGGAATCACGCCACATGGCCATAGTGCCGTAACTGACGCTTCCTCACAATGCAGGTAATGTGCCTCACTCGGGACTCCGTGAGCAACTGTTCATTCAACACAAAGTCAAAACAGCAGTACCCAAGGATTCTCTGACGAGACACAGTACCATATGAGTCCAGTCTTTGTCTCAGGTCACTTCATGTCTTGCAACCATATAGCAAAACTGGAAGCACCAGGACTCTAAAGACCTGGACATTCATCCTTTTGCAGAAATATTGGGGGTGCCACACACCCCTTTCCTGCGACCTCATGACCTCTCTTGCTCTCCCAATCTGTTTACTGACATCATAGGTAGAGTCAAAAGAGACATGAATGTCACTGCCGAAGTAAGTAAACCTCTTGATGAGATCAACACTCTATCCGCAGAAAGACACACTGCTGATATCTGTCCCCAAGAGGTCATTAAAGGCCTGGATCTTGGTTTTTATGAAGGTCACTCCCATCCCAGACACTCAGAATCCTTGCTCAGTCTCTTGAGAGACCGAATCAGAGCCTCCATTGACTCCATGAAGATCACAGCATCATTGATAAAGTCAAGATCAGTGAATCTTTCTTTTCTAACAGATGCCCCACAGCCTCTGAACCCCACGACTGCTGTAAAGCAGAATCCTTAATTGCTGAGCTGCCCTTCACATATGCACCACCCTCTGCCAGCTTCATTTCTGGTTACAATGAAGGCAATACACATAATTCGTTTAAGAATGGGCAGGACTTTAGAGTTAACATGATAGTAGGTGTGGCTTACAGTTAACATGCAAGTGGGCAGAATTTAGAGTTAGCCTGTTAGTGGGTGGGCTTATAATTTTATATTAGAGGGTGAGGCTTAGTGTTATCATGTTAGTGGGTGGGGCTTAGGGTTGACAATTTAGTGGGTGGTGCTTACAATTATCATGTAAGTGGGCAGAATTTAGAGTTAGACTTACAGTGGGCAGGGCATAACATTTATATATTAGTGTGTGGGACTTATTGGAGGATTAGAATATATTGTATGTCTATAAGCGTAGTGTCTCACCATGATGATGAGTGAGTATGGGTGAGAACAAGAGATAGTAAATGAAGTGCAATTTCATCTTTATTATGAGGCCAAGCCATATTTACTGTATACTGTTTTCCTTCTCCCAATCTGGATTCTTCTATCAGTGACCTTATTCTGTATGAGTTGGCCTGACAACTTTGGTTTCAATGTGGCTTTGGATAAGTGAGCCTGGCAGCTCTGAGATACAGAGATTTAGTGCATATGAAAAACACTTGATTGCCAGGGGTAATGAGAACATCATTGAGAATATCGGGTGTAGATGAGTGATCAGTGGTGCCATTGGCTTTAGAGCCTAAGCCCCCTGATCAAATGTGCAAACCCTTCATTTTTTCATCTGTTTTGAACATATACGTTAGTTTACTTGAAACCAAAAGGGCTCCATAACTCTCAACAAGATTGCCGAAACCCAAGTGGCCCCCTTTAGCTTTGCAATTTATGTGTAACTTGATGGACTCTTAATTAAGAAGTTATGTAAAACTTAAGGCACATTACAAGAAATGAACAAGACATGAACAAGGTGGCTAAGACCCTAATGCCATCACATCTAAGAAATAACCCAGTGAGTGACTAGTGTCATCGGCGATCTCAACATAGGAGCAAAAACCAATGAGGATAGTGCAAGTGGAGCTATAGCAGGGTTCTGTTGCAGTTGTGAATTGTGATAGCAATGGAGAAGGTGACCGCTGCTGTGAAAGTTGAAGAGATACAGAAAAGAAAGTTTGGTGAAGATTTGGTAAGCCTGGTTTGTGAATACAAGAAACACCAATGTGATGGTTGGAGGCATAGAAGAGGCTGCACCTTGGCTGTGTGAATCATGGGGCACACTGCTGGAAGATGGGCCTTAAAAGGAATAACAGACTGAGGAGCTCCATAGGCTGTGAGAATGCATACAGTAATGTTGACCTAACATTGTACTGACATTGGATGTGAAAATGTGAAGATCTTATGGAGATGCTGAGGATGGTTTAATCCTGCTATAGCAGGGGTGCCCAATACGTCGATCGTGATCGACTGGTAGATCGCAAAGGTAGTGCAGGCAGATCGCGTTGCATTCAAAAAAAAATTTTTTTAAACGTTAGCCTATTATATATCCTCCCTATGGCATTTGCCACTTGACTCCGGCTGTGATCTAGTTAGCCTTCCAATTTATATCGACTGAAGAAGGGATTTTTAAAAAAATTGTTTGGGGAGGGGTTGGGCTGGATGTGAAATTGGAAGAGGATTTATTTTCTCACAGTGTCACAATCAAAGTGCGTTTGTCTGATCTGTCAATCTATCATTGCTATTCCAAAGAAGGAAAATGTGGAAAGGCACTTTCGAACTGTTCATAAAAACTATGAAACTGACTTCCTTCTCAAAAGCGATCTGAGAAAGAGAAAGGAGAGGGAACTAAAATCACAGTTAACCGGACAGCCGTCATTTTTCACTCGGCTGAATTCAAAAGCTCCTCGACTGCATTATTCGGCTCTACTTATTTATGCGAGTCAACCTTTTCCCACATGAAGATTATTAAATCCAAATACTGTAGTGACCATAAATGTATTGAATTGTTATTGTGCCATAAAGGTTATTCAGTTATGCAAGGTACGACAACATATATTTTATGTATAAAGTATACTCTATATATATATATTTAATGTAGGTAGATCATTTCGATCTGGTCATTTTAAAAGTAGCTCGCAAGCCGAAAAAGTATGGGCACCCCTGTGCTATAGAAATAATTGGATGTGATCGACCCAGGGCCTTGAAGCTGTCTACCATTAAGCTGTCTCTCCAGAGTTAATGGGAGAATATTATGGAAGTTATAGGGAGGTGACATGGAGGCAAACATGTAATATAAAGAGAGGCTAGAATTACCTTTAGTGGATACAGTGGAATTATAATTAAGTAGTTTTAATGTGACTAGACCTTGAACAAGGAGATATATGTCAGTGGCCAAAAATGGCCCAAGTAAAATGGTCAAAATTAAGAGCCCTTGTTAGGAATCAAACTGTCAAGCTCATTTTCTAATAAAAATGTTGAAGTAACCTACCTCCTCCTTCCCCCAACCGGCCAGAAGTGTCAGCCAAGTCTCCAAGTAACATAATTTGCATTTTTTAGGATGTAGGAGGCAGATGGAATATTTAAGGGAACGTTCATGTAGACACAGGATGAACATGCAGACATGAGACAAGAGACTGAGTACAATTGTTTCTCCTGCTCTTGCTCAGGGAGATGAAGATTAAGGGAGGCACCAGTCCAGTGCGGGGCACATTCATACACAAATCTACACTTATTCATATCAGGAACACAAAGTTTATTCCGGCAAAGTATATCCTCTGTAGAAAAACCTACAAAGACTTTGGGAGAGCATGAAAATGCCACCGTGCCAAATAATAAAATCCCATATCTGATTTCACTCTTTATTTTAACATGTAACACACAACACGATAAGCACATCAACCAGAAAAAAGTGGAATATTAGCCAAGGACGGGTGTCCTGAAGGAAAAGAGAAGGGTCCCTTGCTGTAGGTAATAAACGCACTTGGGAGCAAGCACACAGCCTCAAGCCTCAAAACTTCTGTTTCAGCTGGGTCTATTCCTCCTGATTTGATATACACAGCTTCCACATGTTCTTTGAGATTAAATTTTAATTGAATCCAATAAAATGCAGGAAAAAGAAAAAGTAGGGACTCTTTTAAAGTTGAAAATTAAACCAAACACTTCCCTAGTGCCCTCCTAACATCGCATCTTAGCCTTGTGAGGAATGGTGAATATAAAAAGAAAAGGAAAGTAAAAGTAAGGGAGGAACCAGAATGTCTTTGACTGAAGGTGACAGATGCACCCCTAAGCCAGGAAAGCAAAAGAAAAAGTAAAACTTTTCCTGGCACTGAAACTGGATAACTTGTTAATCTGCAGACTGGAGACTTCAAGAACAGCCAGGTTATTAAAAGGGACCTTCCCGAGACTGACACTGGGGATTTCCAGGGAAAAGCCACAGCTGACTTGGCTTCAGTGGTGCCCATGAAGACAAGCCTCCACTGTGAAGAGTTAAGATGAAGAGTGGAAAGGACCAGAAGGAGAAAGATATGGAGAGAAAAAAGGAAAAGTTAAAGAAAAGACTAAAGAAAGAGTTAAACAAGAAGGGTCCATAGGAAGAGACAGATGGGCAGTGACAAATTATATGGAGAAAATCATCAGAGACATTTAGAGAGCAAATATAGGTTATGATAGGTAGTTTGTTTTTTTAATTGATTTTAGCTGACTGTTGCTCCTACTGGAGTATTTATTATTCAATAGGGTTTTTATGTCCTAATGTCCTGATCTGGAGATGATGCCTTTAGGCATAATATGATGAGGCCTCCAAAAGACGCTAGGAAACAGGCCAAAACCCTACCTGGTCTCCCCAGCAGAGGAAACCATAATTTCAGCCAGGCCCCAAGGCAACTTGCTGGCTTCAGCTGGAGAACGCTCAAAATGAGAAGGTGGCAAACTAGTAATGTCCACAAAATATCAGAAAAAAGCCCCACAAGAGGAGGGTAACCATAAACCTCAGTTTGGACACAGATGGGCAAGCAAAGAATCTTTATAAAAAATAATATATATTAAGAAACTCTTTGTGTCAACAAATTGCTCCAAAGAGCACACAGCAGCCATAAAGGATATGCCCAAAGGGCAATCCAAAAAGCAAACAAAGTCCCTAAACAGTGATCCAAAGAGAGTAGTCAAACGTTTAATAAAACAGTTGAAATCTAGCAAACATAAAACAAGGCAAATGCAAAACCAGTGCTTGGTGTCTGGAGATTGAGATACTTAAATGGCACCCCTCTGCCTCCATACTGCACTTTCAGTATTATTATACTTTAAGAAGGGGGCTCCCCAGTGTTGAGAGCATGAGCCCCAAGAGTTACCAAAATGGTGCCCCTCGATGTCTATAGCGCCATAGAGGAGAGGATTCTGAAGTGTACACTGTTTGAGTTACAAAAATGGTGGCCCTCAGTGTCCAGAGCTCATCCCACTTAACTTTCATAAATAGTAACCCTCAGGTGACAAAGCCCTAGATGGATGCCTTTGTTGCCCATTGGATTGACTGGCTCTGTGCTAAACACAAGAATGAACTCAGCATCACAAAGCTTTAATGGTGTATCCCATTGAACTGGCTGTCTCCACAGCCTTTACAGGGCTTGGGGCAGTACCTAGATGGAGATGGACAGGTGGCCCCGCCTCTTGGGGAACCACCCACAAAACACAAGAAACATAACAGAACACATGCTTCTGCACGGAAACATAGTTATACAAAACTGAAATATTACAAACATCAAATAAATGACTATTGTAAATATAAAAAGCATTTAAAATTAAACAGAGAAGACATTCAAAAGAAGCATAAACAGAAAACACAAAACTGGTAAAAACATAATACCAAGAATTGATTATTTAATTTTGTTTTTGGTTTCACTTACTGAAAATTCATTCATGCTTATCACATCTCCTATTTGTGTTTTATTTTTTGAATGTTCCCACAACCTTGTGTTATTTTTTTTTTTGTTGATTTTTTTTTCTAAATGCATGATGACTTATATCACCTGGTCGAAGGTATAAAAGTCAGTGTTGTGAACCTCCTGGATGTCCAAGATTCTGAATAAGACAAAGTGCTGGCCTTGTATTTTCATTTCCTGAAAACGTATTCACATTTTATCACATTGACATTTTGCTTTGCGAAGGGTGTTGCCATTTTGTGTTCATTTGCCTATTGTTTCCTTTGGTGTTGCTAGGTAAGGTCAACTGGAAGTGCATCATGCATGACATCATGGGGTCAAAGGTATAAAGATCAGTGATGTGGACTTCCTGGTTGCCTGAGATTGTGGGTAATAACCAAGCTTTTGCCTCACACTTTGCTTTGCTGATTGAATCTTTGGTTTTCAAATCAGCGCTCTGATTTCTCCTGACAATAATTTAATGTTTTCTTTTGGTTTTTATGTTTCAGTTAACACTTGACTTTTTCTTTATAAACTTCAGTATGTCTGTTTCTTAACCATGCTACATTACATGGTCCTTATTTCTAAAAAAAATTGACAATTTCCGACTTCTGGCTGTTATAAGTATGGAAACTTTTAAAAATTAATTTCTCATGCTAGGATTTTTTCCTTAATTCTGGTAGTGTTTTTTTTTTTGGTAGTTAATTAGTCCAGAGAGTATTCTGGTAATGTTATTTAGTCTATATGTTTTCTTGATAACCATCTTGATTTTTATTTATATATTATTTAATTTTAAAGTGGGTGCCACCTTTTCTAAGAATTGCTGCTTAGGACGTGGCTCTTGTTACTCGGGTACATTCAACGTGGCCACTTGTGGGACTCTTTAAAAAGCTGTCACTTGAGGCCATTCAGTGTCTAAGTTTGCTTTCGCTTTCTAAAGACTTACATTTTATTTAAATAAGTTGTTCTCGTGTTTGTCTTCTAGTGAACAAGTCTTGCTCTGGTTTTTGACATTAATTCTGGTTAATGATTTGGTTTAGACACAAACTAATATTGACTTTTTGACAGACTTGATTGCTGCTACTTATTAGGCTCACGCTTACCTTCTGATCCCGTGGCTTGCCTCACTTATTTTCCTACATGGTATAACACTGGTAGGGTTGTGAGCAGACTCACAGCAAAACATTTTTGGGGTGTTAGATACAGAGGAAACACCCAATGAGATACAGGATGCTCTTTATTTTTGATTTGAATTTTTCTAAAGATGGTGCCTCAGCGGTTGGTGCTGCTGCCTCAAGGACTCCGCATTCTGGGTTGGACTCCTGTGGCTGGTCATTATCCGTGTGGTGTCTAAATCTTTGCCCTGCGGTTTGTCTTCCTTCCACATCATCCATTAAAGACACAGAGGTTAGGTACACTTGTGGTCCAAAAACCACCCCCTTTTGAAAGAGTGGCTGTACGTGAATGAGTGAGTGAGTGAATGATATGAACGAGGGGCCTAAATAGAGTTGACTTTACTGATGTGCAAGTGATTAGCTGAAATGCAAAAATACAGAAAAAATACACCGGTAAATATGGAATTATCTAAGAGTCTTTTGGATGCCATGTCTACTCAAAAAAACTTTAGAACTGTCCAAAAACTTTTTTTAGTGAGATTTGTAATTATGTCTTCCTGCTTCTATAAGAGATGCCCCCTCGGTCTCAGCCTTTAAATCTCGGCTGAAGACTCACTACTTCAGTTTAGCATATCCTGACTAGACCTGCTGATTAACTGTACAGACTGCATCTCTGTTGTTAGTCATTAACACTAAAACATAAGTAACATGATAGTTATAATTTGTTACTAACCCTCACCTATTCTGTTTCTGTTCTCGGTACTCAAATGTGGCAATTGGTGCCACGACCCACCTGCCAAGTTGTTGCCTGCCTATGGTAAAGTCATCCCTGATGGAGGATCACAGGAATCATGGGAAAAAGGGGTCCTTTCATCGGATTGGCTGGCCCAGCAACGTTTCAGCCGTGGAATGGCCAAAGTGGTAGGCAGCTTGATGGATGAGGTCTCCAGGACTCTAAAAATATCCAAATCTTATTATGTGATATCATCTACAGTTAAATTCTGCTCCGTGCTTCTAAAATTTGTATTATTATGCTGTATTAAGGATTTGTTCTGTTCTGTGTATTGTATTGTACTGACCCCCTTCTTTTGACACCCACTGCACGCCCAACCTACCTGGAAAGGGGTCTCTCTTTGAACTGCCTTTCCCGAGGTTTCTTCCATTTTCCCTACAAGGTTTTTTGGGAGTTTTTCCTTGTCTTCTCAGAGAGTCAAGGCTGGGGGGCTGTCAAGAGGCAGGGCCTGTTAAAGCCCATTGCGGCACTTCCTGTGTGATTTTGGGCTATACAAAAATAAACTGTATTGTATTGTATGTAATGTCCAATTGAATAAATTAAATTCTATGCAAATCGCCATTTGGCGGTTTCTTTCATCACTAGTAATCCACCTTTATAAAAGGATAAGTGCCTATGTGATTGCTTGGAATCGGTCTGGTTGCTATGTGTCTGTCATTTCAACAGATGGCGCATTACAAGCATGTGCACTAAAATGCATTGTATTTGTTATTCCAACGGATGGTGCATCATACATATTAACACTGCTTTTATAAACCCTATATTAAATGGCATATGTGCAACAGAAAAATAGGCCTTGTATTTTTCATTTCAACAAATGGCGCATCACAAGCATGTGTAGTAAAATGCATTGCATTTGTTATTCCAACGGATGGTACATCACACATATTAACACTGCTTTTACAAACCCTATACTAAATGGCATATGTGCAATAGAAAAATAGGCCTTGTATTTTTCATTTCAACAGATGGCGCACCACAAACACTACTACTGCTTTTACAAACCCTATAGCAAATTTCATGTAACAGGAAAATCCACATTGTATTTGTCATTACAATAGATGGCAATCTCAGAAAAATTAACACTGCTTTTACGAAAAGCAATTTTATGTAACAGGGACATATTCCATGTATTTATTATTTCAACAGTTTTTCTTTTTTGTTCTTTATTTTGCTTTATACAATTTCTTGTATTAGGAATTTGTTAGTTTTCACATACCCCTTGGGGTCAGAGTGCAGGGTCAGCCATTGTAGAGTGCCCCTGGAGCAATTGAAGGTTAAGGGCCTTGCACAAGGGCCTAGCAGAGTAGGAACTCCTTTGGCTGTAACCGTGATTTGAACTGGCAGCCTTCTGGCTTCCATGCAGATTCTTAGCCTCAGAGCCACCACACTGCCCTAATGGTGATGTCCAGATGGTGCATCTTAAACATTTGTTGTAATGCATTTTATTACTACAAATGCTTGTGATGCATCACCTGTTGGAATGACAAATGCAATGCATGTTATTACTTCATGCATTATAAAATACATTCCAATAGATGGTACACTGCAAAAGTTAATACTGAGGTCTGTGTTGATTATTTAGATTTCAATTTCTTAGATGGGTAGCACTTTTTGTGAGTATATAAACTTACACAAGTTTTCAGACCGCTTTGTAGGGAAACATTGAATCATTCACTGCCATTGTGGAAAAGCTTGTATTTCTACTAGACAGAGACAGAGAAGCAGATCACAGAATAAAGAAATGTCCTTCATTTTATGAGCATTCTGCAGACTCATAAGAACTGGAAGGGTTGACATCCACAGCTCCAAATGTAAGAATGTTGAATTTGATTAATGGAGAGGGAGAAGATAAATAAATAAAGTAAAGTAATATGCTACCCTATATTCCAGTGCACATCCTTTTAACTAACACCTAGCATTCATATCTGAAGCAAGCAAGACTTCTCAAGAGCTGCCCACCAGATCGTGGTGACGGGGGCATTGTGGGCTCACACGGTGGGTGCTCAGTATGCATGGATTTACTGTACTGAAATGTCAATGTGGCCTTTAAAATGATGGCAGAAGGTGTACGTTAAATGCACAGACGGTCACTGGGGGCGGAATCCAGGACTCTGGAGGTGGAGGCAGCAGTATCATCCACCGTGCCACTTACATTCTATTAATAGACTTTTAATTGGCTTTTCCACATTTTCAGGCACTATCTCTTATGTCTCACTCAAAAAGCAATAATCACACTTTGGATATTATTTCTTAGAATCCGATTTCACCATTTTATTAAGGTAAGAAAAAAAATCCAAGCACAGCCAAGGTATTTATGTTTTCACATTACATCCTTTGAGTGAAATTCACACCAGGTTGGAGTTAGAAATATTCCTGGCAGGTCTGATGTTTAATTAAAGCATGTCTACAGGGGCTGATGGTAGTTCTCCTCTTGCGGTGAATAGAGGAACTGAAAGGCTAACAGGCTTCCCAGGGGCCGCATTACATCTTCTTGACTGAAATGAATTCTTTCTTTGGATCCCACCCACGGTCGTCTGCCTCATCTCCTGCCATGACATCTCTCAGCTAGCGCACGGAGTCGAGGCCAGTAGCAACTTCTTAGGAATTCTTAGATGAACATTTTCTCTTAGATTTTCATTTCAGATACTGGCATGCATATCAGGGGTTGTGAAAGTACAGCGTGAGCAACAACGTGAGCATCTTGGATGGCAACTCAATGTCCTGTTTGTAGAAGTGCAATACAGCAGGTGAAGTCGGGCACTTGCTGGATGATCAACTATTTACTTCATCAGTAACAGAGAAACCACAAATATGCTTATTAAACATTTTTATTACAAAGAGTCAAATTCAAAAATAATGGTGATGATTAAATATAATCACATGCTTTAGTAGAGTTTACAAGGCACATCAGTCTTTAACTGCACTTTACAATATAATGTAGCTAAAAACTGGGCCTAAATATATATGCAGTGGCTGAACAGCTTCAAAGACAATTCAAGTTGTGTAAAAATATATATCAATTAATATCCTATTGTTAGTTATTGATAGTAAGGGGTCTATGACTAATTGTAGTTTACATTTTTGTAAGAAGCACATGATGGAGAGTTAAAATCCATGTTGATGTCTGCTACATGCGGGCAGGCAGCTGGTTTGACAGTGAGTTCCTAGCTCTGTGCCACCCTGCCAGCATTTCTTAACTTTTATTGGGGATTTGTTTTACACACCATATAGACAATTCTGATGACAAAAGAGGACTTCTCAGAAGGCAAAGGTTTAGAGTAAATTCGTTTGAAATTGAGGTTTAACAATGCTTTTAAACTTTGAAATTTCAAAAATGTGTACAGCACACTCTATTCATTATGTCTAAAACAAATGCAACGTTCTGGCTAAATCTCCTTGAATACATCCACCCGTTGTCATCAAAATGGACTCACTGGGGGCCAAGTTGTTTCATGTGGACAGACAGGCATACCCCTGGTGACAGCAATAGGTGCGTTCACATTTCACTCCTAAAAATAATGGTATTTATTAATTGAAATGTGCATAAGGCAAAGGAGAACACAAGCACGTTGCCATTGCAAATTTTTTTGTGTCCCAGTCTAGCTAATGGAGCGGCCCACTACAAATGCCCACCTAAAGTGAAAGGAGCATTGTCTCCTTGCCAGTTGAACCTTTGCACCAACCCACTTCCTGATTTTTTGTTCTATTCACACTTAAAGCCCATTTAAGGGCTTTGATTTAGTTTGAAAATCTTGGCTTAAACCCACCATAGATCCTTTGGAGAACATCAGGAAGCCTTGCATTTCTAAGCTGCAATTCTAATGTAGTTTATAGCTATTATGTGAGGAAGTCACAGACACAGTAAAAGGGTATGCAATGCCCCAAAAGACCTATGGCTAGCCCAAAAAAGCCTCACCTCAATCCAGCCAGTCCCCAACTCGCACCTGCAGGCTTCAGCCTAAGGTGTCCTAAGATGGGGAACTGGTATTAGAAATTCAACACACAAAACAAGTCCCAGAAAATCACCAAAATGGAGAAGGTGACCGTAAACCTCTGGCTTGTGAACAGAAAGGAAGAAGTGATGGTGAGGCCTTCTCAGGGCACTTACTCTACAGTATGGTCTGAGGGTGGATCCCAATGCCCCGGTACAGTAATGGGGATGCTGTGCTCAGAAAATTTGGTGTTGTCCTTAGGATGAGGAAAAAAACCGAAGTCTTGACTTACAGTGGTCATTAAAGATCCCTGGGCATCTTTTGAAATTTGCTGGGTGTTTCCCAATATACTGGCCTCATCCATTCTGGTCTCCTAATCATCCCCTGTCCTTTCTTGGCTAACTATCTCTCTCACCCCTTCTCCATCTAATAATTATTGTGTGGTGATCGAATTGGGACAAAAATGGCTGCCATTTAGGTGAATGCTATACACTGGTGTGGTTGAAATGATCCCCCACTGCCTATGTAAAGCATTTTGAGTAGGTTAGGAAAGCAATATATAAATGTAATTTATCCTTATATATAATTTGATACTATCCGTATGTATGGTGTTAGTGTCAATACCCCATATGTATGGTGTTCGCGTCAATACCTCGACTCAATACAAGTTAGAACCATGCAATGGGATTCTGCCTCTGTAGTTAGAACATAACGTGGCAAACGCGGATGCAGTATTGTATGATTGGCTAAGAATGTTTGAATGCTTCTGTGACGCCGCTGGATGGCCGAGTATAGTAAGTCGGTGTTGGTTCGAGCAGATAACAATAAGTTCGGTTGGTTTTTGGAATGTTGGTTTGGTGGGGCGTACTTTCCAGGATTAACATCGTCGACTGACTTAAACCTTTCGACAGCTCCGTAACTGTAAGTAATTTACAATGTACTGCCATTTGCTTGGGACGTCGAAATCTATCTTTGGGCAGTTCGTTTTTGGCACCTGTCCTTCTGACATCTATTGGCAAACTGAGTAATGACGGCTGGGTATTAACAATGGTCATTGTTTTAAATTTTAGCTGATCTCAGATCTAAAATGACCACGCCAACATAATTATTACTCCGACTCTGATTAGAGTTGTAAAATACGATTTGTTTTGAACATTTGTTTGCCGGAAATAATCAAATGAGGTGTGCCGAAGAGTTGAGTTCACGTCTCGCAGCCCCGTTTAAACAGGAAGCTCTTTATTACATCGGCCGAAAAGGTCTATTTTAAGCACAAATCAGTGCCATGATAACAAAATCATTTCAAGTACTTTGCAGAGAAAGTATGGATTTCACAAACGTAGAATTTGTAGCCCGATTCGATCGGGCTCCCAGTCGCTAGTATTTATATAAATTTTCCAGAAAAGGCAATTCAAAGCAATCCCAATAGACAGTCCAAGCAGCAAATTCCAGAAAACTGCTTATAAATCACAATAAGCAGAAAATCCACCAAAGGAGGACCCAGCAGGAGTGAAGTTAGGGTGGCCCCGTCTCCCAGGGCTCCACCCACAAAAAAGAGGTGGCCAGCACATTTACAGCAAGGTATACAAGTAACAAATAATGAACTAATCTAACAGAAATAAAATAAAAACATGAAAAATGATAATTTAGAATAAACCAAACTATCATTAAACAGAACATAAATGCAAGCGGGAGAAATAAACTGTAAAAAAAAAAAGAAAAAAACTGTCATGGTGTCTCTCCTCCAAGATGTCACTGTTCAATGTGAGGACACCTAACAATTTGGTGCAGTTCTGCTGGTCTTCTGGCAGGCCCCTCCATGGCTTCTGTCCCACTTTTAAGGTGTCCGTTAATGAAATGTTGCACACTGCCCACTGGAGGCTGTTTACTTTTACTGGCACTACTAAGGGCTCTGAAGTTACCAGTCTGGGGTTATGTTTTCACGTGTGGACCCCAACCCTGTTTCACTCCTGACATTTTCTGGCATGCTAAACAATCTGTTTCAAAATACATACAGATGTACTTACTGACACAGTTGGCTCCACATCCCCATAAGACCTGAACGTGGAGTATGGGGACAACCATAGAAAACAGCTTAGATATGTCCTTATACCTCAGAGCACGTTCTTCTCCATCCTCTCATTTCAGGAGAGCACTGGAAGACTCCAGAAGGAGGAGACCATAAGGAAAGGGGCCTGGCCCAGTCCTGTAAGGTTAGCTGCAGGAATAATATCATTTTCAGCCACCTGACTCAAGCCCAGCATAAAAGTGGGGCTGACCAAGCCCTGTGCAGTTCGCATCTGGCAGCTACATAAGGAAGAACTCTGCTGCTCAGCTGAAGAAGTAATTGTCTAAATGGTCCATGCCAAAGCTGATTATTGAAATGACCAGGTTGATATTCTTTAAAAGCTCACTGATACTTAAGAGATGGAAACCCACTCTCACGAGCTTCTGTCTTGTTTGCTAGAGTACTCCCACTATGTATATCAGATGGCACAGTGGATAGCACTTCTTAGTCATAGCTCCAGGAGATTGTCTTCAAAGTGATGAGTTTGCAAGTTCTCGCTGTGTCGGTGTGAGTTTTGTTCTGGGTATCTCCATCTACCCACGCCACCACATCCCAATAACATCTGCTGACTCCAAATCATCCCAGTGGGAATATGTGTGTGTGTGTGTGACTGTCAGTGCCTTCACCATGGTTGGTTTCTACTTAGCACCTCAACTGGATTAAACAAGTTAGATAATTAATAGACAATGGTGACACGTTTTTTTCTGGTTTTCTCACCTTCTTTTAGTGCTCTCATTGATTTCTTCTTTGTCCTCTTAAATGCCCCCGTATGAAGAGATGTTTTCATTTTGTCTGGCTAAAAGAAGCTGAAACCCATGAAGGCATATTTTTTTTTACTCTTTTTGAATGCAACATTTCCACTTTGAGAACCAACTAATGGGTTGTATCCAGAGAGTGTGTAACAGTTTAGATCCCCTAAAACTTACAGGACATTGGAAGAGTGGGTCTAGGAAAGAGGACACAGAGTGAGCTGAAGGCACGCTTCCTGTCCTGCCTGTACTCTTGTGACACTGTCATGTCAGCACTGCTTGTTTCTCATGCACATTTCCTCTTGTAATTTAATTTTTGTCTTCCTCCTCTTTATCAATATTAATGCATCAATCGAATTAGCATTAATCATTTGCATCCTGCTGCACTAAAAAAGTCTTTGATCTTGTCATTCAAGCACTAATGGCCTCATACTTCTTGAACTCGTGTCATTGACAGCTGCCTGTTAAAAGCAACACCACAGCAGCACAATTCCAAACAGAAGGCTAACGATGACAAAAAAGAAGGATGCTGGCTGATTGACGCCTGATGGAACTCAAAGATAGTGGAGGGTAAAGCTGATGTCACATTATATGACTTTTAGTCATGGAGTTTGTCAGATTTGCCAGTCCTTCTCACTGATCTAATTGCTGCACCATGTCAAATTACACCACTGAAAATCTCAGCTGGTGTCACATTTGCCAACTGAGCAGTGGTCTTCTAGCACAGGCGTGTGAGCCCCTTTTGCTGCCTGAAGGAGCGGGGGCTGTACAAAGTGTTAACTGCTGCAATGGGTTCAGCAATAATCTCTGCCCTTTCTTTCTTTTTTCCATTCTGCCATTCTGCATTCTCTTCTGTTTGTGAGCTTCGCAGATCTAGTGCAGTTTGAAAGAGCCGGCACTGTGAGAAGGAATAGTTACGGTGTGTTCAGCCTCAGCCTCTGCCCTGCTTTTCTTTTTTTCTATTCTGTTTCAGTACATAAAGCATGAGACATCAGACAGACAAGCCTCTCTTCTTTTTGTGAGGCTCAAAACCTGCGTGCTCCGTATTCTTTGTCATTATTTTCTATGCATTGTACTTCTGGCTGAACACTCGTTGTTTCTTAACTCTCGCATGTAACGAGCCCGCCTCTCTGACTGAAGTGAAAACGAACCGGTTTGTATTTATCCTGGCCAGTTGCAGACTATTTGGTCTCTGTCATTGGGTATGTCACATTACACGACAGTTTTTATAGAGGCATTCCACTGACTGGCTTTATTCTTCTTGTGATACGTTATTTTGTGATCTCATCTTCACTGTAACGACAGTACTTTCCTTCCTCTTCTTTGCATCAGCTGATTTATCCTATACCTTAAAATACTAAAATAATTTGACATATTTTTTTCGCAGGACTCTCAGTGTATGTTTTCCAAGGAATTTGCTACATTATACTTATATTTAAGTTTATAAGCTCTTCGGTACCATCTGACCAGACAATAAAACTCCAGAGTGGTGTTATTTTCAGTTACTCTTTGTTCTCTTTCAATTTTCAGAATGGAGATTAGTATGAGTTTTGGCTGGGCCACCCCAGGAACAGTCACGGGCTTGTCCCAAAGCCATTTTGCATTGTCTTTGCTGTATGCTTCTCGTCATTGTCATGTTGAAAGGTGAACTATCGCCCCTGTTTAAGTTTGTGTGCATATTGGAGCAGGTTTTCTTCAAGGGTCTCTCTATATGTGGTGGCATACATCCTTTCCTCAGTTCTGACCAGTCTCCCTGTTGCTGTTACTGACATTCACCCCCATAGCATGATGCTACCACCACCATGCTTCAGCACAGAGATAATAAGCAGTGACTTGATTCTGAGATCTCTTTACAGAGTTTGTGTTTGGTCTCATCAGTCCATCAAATCTTTCTCATCATGCTCCAATGCTGTCGTCTGCCTTTTACTCAAGAGAGGCTTCTGTTTTGTCACTCCACCATAAATGCCCGATTGATGGGCAGTCTCACTGAGATTGCACGGGTGGTGAACCAGCTGAGGGGAGGAAAGGCTGCAGAGATCTGTGATATCCGGGGTGAACTTCTCCAGGCTGATGGTAAGGCTGTCCTCCAAGCATTGCAAGCAATCTTTGCTTCCATTTGTGAGACTGGCATCATTCCAACTCAATGGAAAACGGGACTTGTCGTCCCTATCTGGAAAGGGAAGGGTGACCGCCTGGATTGCGGCAACTACAGGGGGATAATACTGCTCTCGGTGCCGTGTAAGGTCCTTTCTAGGACCGTCCTCAATAGGATCCGTGATAACTTGCTCACCTGCCAGCGACTGGAACCGTCTGGTTTTACGCCTAAGAAGTCTACCATCAACCGCATCCTGGCACTGAGGGTTCTCATGGAGCGCAAGCGTGAATATCAGCAGAGTTTCTTTGCAGCCTTTGTCAATTTTCGCAAAGTGTTTGACTCAGTTGATCTAGCTGCCCTGTGGGACATCCTGAGGGTTCATGGGATTCCCTAGAGGTTTCTGGATATCATGACTGGCCTGTACATTGGTACTGTGAGTGCTGTGCAGAGTGGAGGCAGGACCTCTGCATTTTTCCCAGTTGATTGTGGGGTTCGACAGAGGTGTGTTCTTGCTTCTACTCTGTTCAATGCTTGTATGGACTGGGTGTTGGGCAAGGTCATGGGGTCCAGTGGCTGTGGGGCATCTGTTGGTGAAGAAAGATTCACGGATCTTGAATTTGCTGATGATGCTGTGATCTTCGCAGAATCAATGGAGGCTCTGATCGGGGCGCTCGAGAAACTGAGTGAGGAGTCTGAGTGTCTGGGCTTGCGAGTGTCCTGGATAAAAACCAAGATCCAGGCCTTTAATGACCTCTTGGGCACAGCCATCAGCAGTGTGTCTGTTTGCGGAGAGAGTGTTGACCTTGTTGAGAGGTTTACTTACCTTGGCAGTGACATTCATGTCTCTGGTGACTCTTCCTATTAAGTCAGTAGACGGATTGGGAGAGCATGGGGGTCATGAGGTCACTGGAAAGGGGTGTGTGGCGCTCCCGATATCTATGCAAAAGGACGAAGGTCCAAGTCTTTAGAGTCCTTGTGCTTCCTGTCTTGGTATATGGTTGTGAGACATGGACGCTACCCAGTGACCAGAGACAAAGACTGGACTCCTTCAGTACTGTGTCTCTCCGGAAAATCCTTGGGTAACGTTGGTTTGACTTTGTGTTGAATGAGCGGTTGCTCATGGAGTCCCAAAAGAGGCACATTACCAGCATTGTGAGGGAGCGTCAGTTATGACACTACGGCCATGTGGCGCATTTCCCAGAGGGTGATCCAGCTTGTAAGATCCTCATTGTTGGAGACCCGAGTGGCTGAACCAGGCCAAGGCGTCGCCGACGTAACACCTGGCTGCGGCAGATAGAGGGTCATTTCTGGATGGTGGGACTGGACTGCGTGTCTGCCTGGGGGGTTGCCAACCCGAGTTATTTTGTCATGTAGTGGGTGCGGCAATGCATTGTACCAGTGCATGCTCCCCAACTTCACTTGACTTGACTTGTGGTCATCTGAGGGAATAACATGCTCGAAAGTTGCCAACCCAACTTTTTCCATTTACTTCTAAGTTCAAAACAAAACAAATGCACAATGGCATAAAAAGGAAACAAAATAATTGCCACGCAAATAAAGTGTATGCAGTTAATTTGGCCCTCTGGTCTGCCTTGAGATATTCTTTGAGCTCCTTAGTTCTGGTCGTTTCAGGTAAAAGTGGGCTTGTGGGCAGTCACATTTTTATAACCCAGGGACCTTAAGGGCTGATTTCTTTAGCCCTTTAGCTGTGGAGGCAGAAAAAGATACAACAGTTGTCAGCCCGGGGTGGTATCACATATCTGGAAAGAACTTGGAGGGTGATCCTCTGATGTACATATGTGACAAGCTCTATGGGAGTGAACATGGGGTTTTTGATCACCTCCGTAACTAAGACCCTTACTCAGTTTGGCAAGATCACGAACTGTAGAAATATCCCTGGTGGTTTCAAAAGTCTGCGGTGGGTTGGCACCCTGCCCGGGATTGGTTCCTGCCTTGTGCCCTGTGTTGGCTGGGATTGGCTCCAGCAGACCCCCGTGACCCTGTGTTCGGATTCAGCGGGTTGGAAAATGGATGGATGGATGAATGGTTTCAAAAGTTTTCAATTTCACAATTATTGAGGTCACTGTGCTCACTCAGAACTTTAGAAATGGTTTAATACCCTTGCCTTGCCATAATTTTATCTAAAGAGAGTTCCTTGGACTTTGTGGCTTGGTTTTTGTCATGACATGCAGTGGGAATTGTAGATCTTCTATACACAGGTGTGTGTGCCTTTCTAAACATTGTCCAATCAGTTCACTTTGCCAAAATTGGACTCCACTAAAGTTCTAGACAAATCTCAAGGAGAATTAAAGCAGGCAGCATTCACCTGACCACAGTTTGGAGTGACACAGCAAAGGGTCTCAGTGCTTATTTGAATAAGAGGTTTCAGTTTTTGATACGTTTCAAAATCTTTCAGAGAACATGTTTTCACTTTGTCACTATGGATTATGGGTGTAGATTGATTTATTTACTTAAAATGAGATCTACAACACAGTGAAGTGTTCTGAAAAGTGAAGAGGTCTGAATACTATCTGAATCCACTGTGTATCAGTAAAGGTTGGTGCCTGAAAAGGGAATTCCACACAGGAACTAAATTAAAAATGGGAGGCAGGGCGCCAGCTGCATTTCCCAATGCCATTAGATGGCATGCAGTCCCAGTAGAGAAATACTCGGCATTATGTGTAGGAAAGCAGGCAGCACAGAAGCTGTTACATACGACTGACTGACAGAGGAAATAATTTCATCATCATCATCATTATTATTATTATTATTATTATTATTATTATTATTATTATTATCCAATCATCTTTTACGCCCACTATTGTCCCCTCAGTAGCCTTAAGCACCCAGCACTCACCATCCCTGGAATAGAATTTATTGTCACATGCACAGAATACAGTAAAATTTATACTGCTATCGCACGTCACATTCACACACATACCCACTCAGTCATATCATGCCAGTTTAGTTTAGAGTTGCCAGTTAATCTAACACACACAGGCACACACACCCACACAAGCGTCTTTAGGATGTCTGAGAAATGAGCTCTGGTTGGCCATTCTCTGAAGTTATGCTTTGTGCCAAAGAGCTGAAAGGTGATTTGGTATACAAAGAAGGGGCAGGAGGTGAGTGGGTAGAAAAGTGGCACCCCACATGATAGTCTTTGTGAATACCTCTATAGTCGGGCTTGGTGAGACTGCATGTCTTACTTTCTTTAAATTATTCTGCACTTTCTGTACTCCTGTTGATCCCTATGTTAGAATTTTTTGTATTCTAAATAAGAAAAAACATATTTTGATACATTCATGAGATTTTTTTGTCCATCTTATCGAAAGGAAAAAATCATGTTGTAGAAACCATTAACCTGAAGCAAACCAATATTGTAGCAATGTACCAGGGCCGACATATTGGATGCCTGCTTTGTATCCCACTCTTTCATGTAGCTTGCTGTGTTTAGAAGAATGGCTTGTTGTTGTTGTTGCATTAGATGTCATTCATCTCTGACAATGGCATACTTATCGATTTGTAGGCTCTCCTACAACTGGCATTGAAGCTGTTCATTTGAATGATAAGGAATGCCAGTTCATTCTGTTGATGATTCATCTCCAGACTGCTGCAACTTATTAGTGCCATCACAATACTCTGTATTTACTATCTAGACCGGGGCTACTCAAACTCAGGCCATGGATACCCGCAGGCACTGCAGGTTTTCATTCCAACCAGCTTCGTAATTAGAAGCCAGGCATAGCAGACAATGACATTTGGTATTTTAACTCATCAGTGGTTTCATTCTTCCAAGACAAATCTTTATGACATTGTAGATTTTTCCTTTCCTGAGAACCCCATCTATATGTTTTGTGATCCGGAACAGATTTGTCCCTCTTGGTCCTTTCCTCCTCTCTCATTTATTTTAATGCATTTTGCTAATGTTTGGAACTGAGACTTCATGATGCGTATTCATAGGTTTCAATGGAAGCACGTCAGCCAGTGAGCTGCTGGTTCCTTTGTCTTTTGTACCTCATTATTAACTAATGGCTGGTTAAGAAAACAAGCAACAATTAAAATCTAAATGCAGCAGTGTAAAACTAAAATAGGCAATTAAGGGTTCTGAATTGTAACACACAGGTTAACTAAATCTAAGCCAAAAAAGCACATTTCTTTAGTAGTAAATAAATGGGTGATAATTAAAAATTTCATTAATGCAAAAACCTGCACCCACTGTGGACCTCCAGGACCAGAGCTGAGTATCCCTGATATAGACTAACAAATAACTAATGAATGTACATTATACTGACTGATGCCTTTATCCAAGGGGACTTACAGCATCTAAGATACAATTAGTTATATTTCTTTTGTTTTTCCAGTTGAAGCACAGGCAGGTCAAGTGGCCTGCTCGTGGTTTCTCACTGTCAGTTGGGTCTGAATCCACACAGCCACAGGGTTTGAAGTCCAAAGCCTTAACTACTACACCACACTATACTGCCTGTTATACAATTGTTATTTAAACAGTCTGATTCTGAATGTCAGTGGCCTTATTTGCTGCCCAAAAACAGATGTGGTAGCTTCTGGGAACTGGAGAGAGCAAGACTGATTGTAAGATTTTCAAAAGAAAGAAGGTGCAGATTAAATATGCAAAAATGTGTCTATTGCATCCTCCATCTACATGTCCATTTTTGAAACCTGATGTTGTTTCTAGAAGCACCAGGATCCCATTCTGGAAGGGTCCACCAGTCCATTACAAGACACTTTTACACAGAAGCAGTCACGTCAAGCCAGTTTAGGGTTGGCAGTTAAACTAATGCACATATTTTTGGGATGCAGGAGAAATCCTTATTTGGATACAGGGAGAATGATCAAACTCCAGTCAGGCAGCGTCCAACTGCTACATCACCTTCTATTAAAATCAAGTTTAATTCCAATTATTTTACATAGCACACAGGCCCAGAGCCTTACATACATTTAAAAATATATCAATCCATCCATTCAGTCACTCTTCTATCCCACTTTAATCATTTCAAACCCCATTTTGATAACACTAGACCCTACATGGGAGGAATCCTCAGACTGTAAGCCATTTCAGTGCAGAGAGCTGTCATTGCTGGGACTGTGAGCCAGATACGTCATTATATAATTTGGCTAGTGGCAAACATTGAAATCTGTCTAAGCTTTGGGATGAAGAATGTAAAAACAACGGTTTCTATTGTTACAGAATGCAGCACAATTCTTACTTGCATGCCCTAATCAACATGAAACACATTGCCACACTCGGGAAACCTTGAAACGTCTGTCTTTCTTCTTTGAAAAATACTACCTTGCATTGACTACCGTCTTAGGTGGTAGCAATATTTTCATTCATAGCTTTCATTTGCATAATCTTTGGTAGCTCATGGCAGTTGGCTACACTCCCATGAAGAATGGTTGGCTCACCCCAACTAGTCTGCTATTCGCCATGACATTGTCAAACACGTGCGAGTAGGAGGCAGCTAAAGGGCTCAGAAAATAGTACTGACTCACCCAACCAGGGGGGTGGCGGGGTGCACTAACTTTCTTTCTGAGTTTTCTGCAGACCTTTCCCGGGAAATCCCACCAGGTTCTGGTGCCTCGACTCTGAACACGTGCCTTCCTGTCCTGGCCCCGAGGACGGCTTCACTTTCTGTCCCGGCCCAAAGACGATGTCACTTCCTGTCCCGGCCCCGGGGATGATGCCACTACCCCAAGACTCCCTATAAATCCTCACTCCCCTCCGCAGGAGGGCAGTTCTGTTTTGGACTCTGATCTGTGAACACCAGTGCTACCACTTGTTTTTTCTATTTTGCAGCCAGGTTACACAATATACGGGTGGTTGTGCCAAACCTTACTATGGCTCTTGTTCGAGTTTATCAAGAACAATTTTATCAACTGTATATCAATTCCAATTTTAATATATTAATTTCAATATCACATTTGGTCATGGGGCACACTCTGCATATGCATTAGAGCTGACAGCCAATTAATGCTCATCCAGCTGTATAATACATAGAATGCAGCATTGAGGACTAAGGAACATGGCTATTTTGGACTTCAAAAACAAAAGACAAGCTGGTCTGTCTGATGTCTTGTGTTTTACATGCCACTACAGAATCGATAAAAGGGCCGAGATTGTATCGGAACTCGCCGCCGCTGTTAACTCTTGATACAACACAGGCAGTGTCAGGCAGCACACTATTGGTTGTCAGATAAAAGGGCGAGCACAGCTGTGCCGGAACGTTGGCAGTTGCTAAATTTGACATGCCCAGTGATTGTCAGTTGTTTGAACTGACAAGGTCTGACGATGAGATTGGCTGCTGTGTCAGCAAGTCTGGCATACCCTATGACCAGAAGTCTCATAATGTGACATCAGCTTTAGACAGTTAAAGGATAAGTGACAGAATTACTGGCTTCAGATTTGTTTCCAACATTGAGTATGTGCTTCCAATTCTTGCAATGCTAACTCATTCCTAAAACCTGTTTGTATGATGAATCCTAATATTAAAAGTGCATAATTGGCATTACTTTAAATGTAAAAAAATCCTGGTCCTAAAAAATGACATCCATTACTGCTAAAATAACAAGAAAACACATGAAAATTGACTGTTTAAGTTTAATAATTACTTTAGTCATCAACACAAGCCCTATTAAGACGTTTTACATTCATTAAATACTGTTTATACTATTTATTACTACTGGCACTGTTTATACTTTCCAATACATTTTTATTATCATTTTATTGTTATTTTACCATATAGTTATTTTATTGTAGTTTTATTTATTGTTGTTTATTTTTATTGTATTGTTTTATTTTTATCTTGCTTTTTGTCACTGAGTACTAAAGCTGCAAATGTAATTTTGCTGTACTGGTGCAAGATAATAAATATATTCTATTCGATTTTATTTAATACGGCTATTTACCTGCAGTTTTTCACTTCTATTTTACAATTTTTTTTTGGTGCCATGTGCTGTGAGCAAAGCAACACATGATGGCGAAAAAGAGTGGTGGACCTCAAAACACAACTAAAACCAGACCAGGACCTTCACTGGTGTGCCTTAAAAACAGGCCTCACCCCAGGCAGCCAGACCTCAAATGTGGCTTGAAAAATTGATGTATTTGGTAAGTGTTTAAGCTTTTCCTTTATACCCCATGCCCTCCATTGTGAATTGCCAGTGAGGGCAAGATGTATTTTTTTTAATTTATACAGAGCACTTACCTTTATAGCACAATTTCACCACAATAAAATGTAGGTGTTAGGAATCCAATAGTTCCTTGTTTATTTCCTTTGGCATACTTTCTTATAAAAGTTTAATTGTTATTTTTGTATTTGATTTATTTTCATGTTATTTTACAGTCATCACATCACTGTTTTGTGTGTTGTCTTTCCCGTGAGTGCTACCTTTTTTGCAGGATTGCTAGCATGAGTGGGGTCATTTTTGTGTGCATGGTTACTATGATGCTGTGTGATTGCTTGGCACATGATGCAGGTACCATGTGACCAGTGACATCACAGCAGCCAATATATATAAGACAGCTGCTCTCATTGACTAAGTGTCCAAACTTGAAAATCATAAAGGAATGACTTAGCTTACAGTTCTCTTTTAATATCTGTTTTTTTGCTGTGGTTTTGGTGATTTTCCTTAACATTTACTTGTGTACCAATCCTGGTTACACCTGATTATTTACTTGTCTAATCCTTGTTTGCAAATTTCATATTAAATCAAATATGAACATATCAGAAGTAACAAGAAGTGATAATTGGGCATCTGCCTATTTTGTCATTTTAGTTGGGATCATGGCAAAAGGGAAAGGCAGAAGGGAGAGTGACAGCCATGGAATGAGCAAAAGGCTGACCAGCTACATGGTGAGCTACTAAATTATATGAATGTTAAGATGTATCACCTCCCGTCAAACCTTCTTGCAAGCTTCTCATTTCTTCATATCTTTTTGTTATGTTTAATTACATGATGTTTATTTAAAGGGCCTATAGAAGAGAATTAGGGGAACATGCCACCTTTGTGACACGGTGCTCAAAATCTGATTTTGTCCCGGTAATGAAAAGAAATTAGTTACTAAATAATGACATGAAAGGAAAAACATGAAAAAAGAAGAACTGAAGCTGTAACTAAAAGTAGAATTGGAAAAAAAAAACAGCAGTTGACAGGAAATAGATTCTCAGAACCTATCATTAGCTAGAATACCAGAGTGTGTACGTGTGCGTGTGTGTGTGTGACACATTGAGAGGCTGATACTGTAATTACACAAAGTTTTACTATTAAGTACTGAGTGTTATGACATACCTTCACACTTAGCTACCATGCTGGAACTCAGCTCATATAAACTGTAATTAGAACTTTTTCCCATTCTTTTCATGACACTTTTAATAATCCGTTGTTTCCATAAATCTTGTAGGTTTCATTCCACTGCACCTTATATTTGTTATTGCCAATTTTTTTTATGAAACATAATCTTAGACGAATATTCCCAATGAGACCTTTCTCATCATTTAAAGTGGCTGAGGATTAAAGTATAAATGCTGTCAACTGTTATTACAAGCAACTCCAACAAGGCAGTAGCCGCAGACCACACAGGTGATTTGATACATCTTCTGCTGATTTATAGCTGGGCAGCATGTGGCACTATAGCCTCAATCTAACCTTAGCTGG
>JANRMT010062849.1:9549150-9563514 GCA_026402145.1 Polypterus bichir lapradei
TTAGCTGGGCAGCATGTGGCACTATAGCCTCAATCTAACCTTAGCTGTGCAGCATGTGACACTATAGCCTCACTCTCACCTTAGCTGGGCAGCATGTGGTACCACAGCCTCAATCTAACCTTAGGTCTGGAGTTCGTCATTCAGCCTGGAATTAAACCTGATGTAACTGTACCTAAACTACTGACATGCACCGACCTTTTAAAGGGACAGGGGGCAGGATTTACTATGAGGATAAATTAAAGGGTAAAGGCACTTTACACAACGGATAGAAGCTGACACAATACAACATGTTTGCAATTGCTTGTGGATAGTTTAAACATGCACAGCGCCATGCTCTGCCATTAGTCTAGTTGAAGCCAAATTCAAATGAACGTGGACACCCTGCTGAGGGATTGTACCATTATTGAACAATATGTTGTAATGAGATTTCTTGGGGCAGAGGGAGTGAAACCTGCTGAAATTCACCAAAGGGTTTTGGCTCAGTACTGAAGTAAAACAGCATGAAAGAATGAAAACTTTATGAATGGGTAGAAAGGTATAAAGCAGAAAGAACAAGAGTAATCAAAGAAGTTTGATATTGTCACCATCAACATGGTGCACATAAGTCCATATCGACATGGCAAATGCCTTTATTGGAGATTCCAATGATTGACATGGTCCACTGTTGATGCACATTTGGATATCACCTATGACTCGGGGTATCATAAACTTTGCACAAGATGGGCTCCCCAACAGCTTACTGATCTGCACAAACCAACATCCTTCCGTGAATTTCAGCAGGTTTCACTCCCTCTGCCCAAAGAAATCTGACTATAGTGTGTTGTTCAACAATAGTGCAATCGAGCAGAAGAACGGCCATGTGCATTTGACTCTGGTTTCAACTAGACTAACAGCAGAGTGCTGCACTGTCCATGTTTGAACTACCCATAATCCATTGGGAATCGGAGCGTCGATTAGTAGCTCTTTTTATTCTTTCAAAATAGCCAATTAGGTTTGAAGGATGCTTTTTTTGCCTAGAGGAAAGTTGTTTGTTTGAATGGTTTTCATAGAAATATGCAAGGTTGGGTTGATCCATTTATTGTCTTGACAGGTAAACAAACAGTAAAATAATACACAGCATTCCTTTACTGAGACAACAAAAGGCTCTAGTTTTACTCATTTTTGAGAAGGGTAGAAACACTATAAAAGGATTAAAGGTGAATATATAACCCTGTCTTTCACTCCCGAGGTTCTGTAGCACCTCAGCAGTCTGATAGTGAGGGTCATTTTATTTTTAAAGTCATAATTTTGTAGAAATAAGTTATATGCTTTCACCAGACATTTTTTTGTTAAATTTGTGGGGAATTCACCTTGGTAGCACAGCAAAAATTGCTTTGAAAACGTCAGCCATCTTTATTTCAATTGCAGAGTCAGTTATCATAAGAATGTAAGAAATTTGACAAACGAGTGGAGACCATTCAGTCCATCAAGCCCGCTAGTTTAGCTAAAGGCTAAGCTGTCCCAATATCTCATTCAGATTTTTCTTACTGATTGTCAAGGTTTCTGTTTCAACTCCATATCTCGGTAGTTTTCTCTCAAGTCCCTCAACTCTTTGTGTAAAAATGTGCTTCTTGACTACAGTCTTAAATGCCCTTTCCCTTAGTTTCCACTGATGTCCTCATGTGCGTGATTCCCCCTCAAGCTGAAAGAATGTTGCCGGATCGACTTTATCAATGCCTTTAAGGATTTTTAAATACCATGATTAGGTCCCCATGCTGTCTCCTCAACTCAAAACTAAACAGGTTGTCTGTCAGAGTAGGACATGTCCTTAAGTCATGGGATGCACTTAGTTGCTCTCCTCTGCTCAGCTTCAAGTTAAAAATAAAATCTGGATTCCTAAAATTTGCTGCAATAGCTGTTTGAGAACTCTAACAGACTGGCTAAAGGGAACTCATAAATTGATGAAATTTGCTGTTCATATAATCTGTGTTTTATGATTTTAAATTTTCATTGTTCAAAAAGTTCATGTAATAGAACAATTTGCTGCTAGATTTGGATTCGCATGCTCAAATCTATAATTAACACCAAAATGTTTTAATAGAAATAAAAACATTTTTTTTTGTCGAGAAGTGTAATTATTTTATGCCAAACAAAGAAAAAAGTCATCATGCTACGTTTTTTAGTAGGAAGTTTTAAGGAAGTCTTGTTCTCACAAGTAATTAGCTAGGGATGAGTTTCGTTTTTCATATAGTGTTGCGAAACATGAAACTTACTATGATGAGATTTTGAGGTTTTATGGTGGAAAGCAAGGAATGCTGTTCTCTAAATTTTAATTAACTGCTTCCCTGAAATGTTGCCAAGTCTCGAATGGCTACTTCCAAGCCATAGGTGGCTCCATGTGCTCTCATTGGCCTCATGTAATGCTTACCTACATATTCACGCCACTCATTTGGGCTCAAAGCTAACATCATCTGTGCTCACTTTCCCCAGCTTCATAAGTCGATCCAAGGCCCCGGCGACCACCTACCCAGATCAATGGATTTTAATAGTAGTTCGGGTAATCTACTGCTGTCTATCCATGACCCACTTTCCACACTCTGCCCCAGAACCAATGGTGCCATGCTTTTTCATTTGGAGAAGAAGGTTGTAGATGGCAAAAAAGTCATTGCGTTTCACTTCTGGTGAAAGCTTTGTAGCTTTTAATTTGCAAAGTGAAATTCTTTCCTGCAAACCGTTTCCCTCATCACTGCTTGGGACTAAATCCACATCAAAGAAATACAGTAGTTAATACTGCTACCTCATGGAGGTCACAGTCCATGTGGAGTTTACAGTTCTCCATGCATGCACGTTTTTTTTTTTCAGGAATTCCACGTTTCCTCCTCACATCCCAAAAATGTGCCTGATAAGTTGATTGACGGTTCCAAACTGCTGAAGTATGTGGGCATGTGAATAAGTGGGCCACGAAACAGACTGGCACCCCATCCAGCCTTGTGCCAAGATAGGCTGTGGCCCAGACCACCTTGAACTGGATTAACCAGAACCGATAATCTTATGTTGTGTTAAATCCGTATCTAACCTCCAAAATATTAAAGCACATAACATACAATAAATCTTGTACATTATGTGCAGTCATGTACAGTTAATATTCTATATCATTGCACTTTGTTTAAATGACACTATCAGCTATTCTCATTTTCTGATCTAAAAATGCAATAGAGACTTTACCCTTCAATAATGTCTGGGTTTAATCTCCATAATACATGATTTGTGAATGGGATTATAGTTGTATTTTGATGAATGAAATAAAATAATATATATGTAATACTATAATCCCAACCCTATGACTGTGTCAAATGTTCTACGGGAAAAAGCCAATTTCATTTTTGTTTGAGAAGCAGTAGCTTGAGAATGAAAAATTGAGGCCCTTTTGTTTGTAGTGAAACTTTGCATACAACAAATGATGTATAATTGATACCTAAACAATTGGTGGCATATGATTGCTGGATTTAATTGGTACAAAGCTGTTTTTCCTCCCACGTTCCTAAAGATGTGCACGTTAGCTCAGTCAGGGCTTCCAAAGTGGTCCTGTAGGAGTGTGGAAAGAGTGTAGAGTGAGTGCTAAAATGGACTGGCACCACCCGATTTAGAGCTTTTTCCTGACTTGCACACAGAGCTGATGGGATAGGCAGTTGCGACTCTTAATTGAATAATTTGTCAGATTTGAGAATGTTATGTGATATTACTGTATGTTATCCAATATTGTTAACTGTCTCAACTAAGTTAATCTACAGTATGTGCCCACTGTCAAGTTCTGGTGGCTAGGGGCAGGAATCAACCCCGGTGATGGCACAGGGCAAAATGACAGTCACTAGTTCATCTAATGCACATGTTATGTCATTCTGCTTGTCGTTGGTTTTGCACCAAGTCCTCTATTTTTCCTTCTTTAGCAGACGTAGGCTGTGCTGCCTGGTACATGATATTTACAAAGCTACAATACATTGGTGAATTCAGTTTATTTTTATATAGCACTCTTTTAGGTCAGCTGCAAAGCAAATATTACAATATATGAACCATACGTCATTTACATACAGTAGCAACAGTCAGTGCGGCATATCCATCCATCTATTATCCAACCCACTATATCCTAACACAGGGTCATGGGGGTCTGCTGGAGCCAATCCCAGCCAACACAGGGCACAAGGCAGGAAACAAATCCCATGCAGGGTGCCAGCCCACCACAGCAGTGCGGCCATATTGATGGTCAATTTGTTATTATTATTTTTTTGTTTACAGCACCACATACCCCGCACAGTCACAGGGCAGTGTCGTGTCCTTCTCATTAGGTGTCTCTATACAGTGCCTTCTGAAAGTATGCAGATCCCTTCGCTTTTTCATATTTTGTTTTTTTTGCAGCCTCATTTTCCCCACATCAAGCAACACTCAATACCCCAGAATGACAACCTGAAAACAGAATTTTAGAAATTTTAGCAAATTTATTAAAATTAAAAATCTGAACTATCACATTGACAAACATATTCTGACTCTTTGCTCAGTACTTAGTTGAAGTGCCTTTGGCACTTGGGAGTCCTCTTGGGTATGATGTGACAAGATTTACACACCTAGATCTGGTGATTTTCTGCCATTCTTCTCTGCAGATCTACTCAAGCTCTGTCAGGTTGGATGAGGACCAGCGATGGACAGCTATTCTCAGGTCTCTCCAGTGATGTTTCATTAAATTCAGGTCTGGGCTTTGGTTGGGATACTCAAAAACATTCACAGTGTTGTTCCTAAGTCACTCCTTTGTGCTTAGGGTCACTGTCCTGTTGCCCAGGCTGAGGAGGTTTTCATTAAGGCTATTTCTATACCTCTTTCTCTCGACCCTGTCTATTACCCCAGTCCTTGCTACTGAAAAACAACCCCACAACATAATGCTGAAACCACCATGTTTCTCCATTGGAATGATATTGATTGTGAGCCTTGTTTCTTTCAGCTGAGATGCTTACAATTGAGGTTGAACAGTTCAATCTTGGTTTCATCAGACCAGAGAATCTTGCTTCTGATAGTCTGAGAGTCCTTTAGATGACTTCTTTCAAACTTTCAGACATCTGGCCACTCTTTCATAGAGCCTAGATTAGTGGAGTGTTACAGTGCTGGTTGTCCTTCTGGAAGTTTTTTCTATCTCCAGGTTCTCTGGAGCTCAAACAAGGTGACCCTTGGGTCCTTGTTCACTTTTTATCATGGCCCTTCTCCCACAGTTTGGTCAACTCTAGGAAGAGTCTTGGTTTTTCCTGTCTTATTGCATTTAGTAATTATGGAGCCCATTGTGCTTTTGGGAACCTTCAATGCTACAGATTTATTTTTGCTTTCTCCAAATCTGTTTCTCAACACAATCCAATTCCTAAGCCATGCAGGTAGTTCCTTTGACCTCATGGGTTGGTTTTGGCTCAATTGTGGGACCATCTTTAGACAGATGTGTGCCTTTCCTAATCATGTGTAATCAATTGAAGTGACCTAAGGTGGGGTCAAAACAAGATGTTCAGGAGAGTGGGATGCACCTGGGCCATATTTCAAGTGTCATAGCAAAGGGTCATGATACCCGTGTCAATGTAAAAGTTCAATTTTTAATTTTTAGTAAATATGCAACAATTCCTAAAGTCCTGCTTTTGCTTTGTCATTCTGGGTTAGTTGGAATTGTTTGATTAGGGAAAAAATAATTTAAATGATCTTAGCAGAAAGGCTGCAGCACAGCGAAATGTATCAAAGGTGAAGGTACTGTTCCTGGGTTTTGACCATGTTGGCCTCCATTGTTATCATTCAAGTCCTCTTTCTGAGTTTGTCTTCTGTTCTCTGTCTCAGGTTTGCCATGTTCTTGCTCACTCAGCACAAGGATACCAATTCCTAGCAATATGGATGAGGAGTTTAGATATGACAAGTAATCACACAAAGAGGTTTACATTGTAGTAAATTAAAATACACAAATGCATATACAGAGCATTGAGGACTAGAAAGGATGCCTCCTCTCAATGTGATGTAGCAGCATTTGTGTGCAATTTCAGCATTGTACTTGATGTAAAAAATACAACTTTTTAACCGTATTGATCAAGCAAAAAGAAAAGATTAAATATCACAGAGGATTATAAAAAGGACTGTTTTGTGGGCTTGTGTTTGTCTTCACTTAGCCCGGGCTGTAACTGTCAGGCTAATGCATTTCAGAAGCTGTGATAAGAGGCCACATGGCTTAAAGGAGGACTTTGTCACTGGCCTGAACAGAGTGGGATGTATCTCCGCTCTGATTAGTATTTCCAACACGGCAATTGTTTGTTGTCATTTTGCTCTAATTTTCATTCTTTACCCATCTGCCAATGCAGCTGCGTTGCCATGGAGTAAAGTGGCAGTGTTTGTAACTGGTGGAGTGATGACCTATTTTATTCTCACTCTCTCTCTCTCATTCTCTCTCTCTCATTTTCTTTCATCCATTTTTGGAATCTTTATGCTCTTTTCTCCATATCCTCTTTATTTATTTGTCCCTGCTCTCTGATCCCTTCATTTTTTTGCCCTTTCCAAATCTATATGCTCTCAGTTACAATTCTTTCTTTTCAGTTCAGAAATGATTTTTTGACAAAAAAAAGAATAAAAAAAACACAAAGATTCAAAATACTTAAAATGAAATATTATTAAATAGAAGCAAAAATACCCACACAGAATTAAACCATGAATTAATGCAATTCCATTGAGTAAAGAAAAAAGCCATCTTTGTGCTTTTCAGGCTCTGAAATTCTCTCATACGCTTTATTTTTATTTATTACAGCACGCTTCCCTTTACTTTTCACACTATTTATACTTCATTTTATTCCAATACTGGCTCGACTTTAACGTAGCAGCTCCTAACTAAGGCGCAGTGATTAGTGCTGATTCGTGCCGTCCTTATCACTGCCGGTGTCTCGTTTGCATGTCCTCCCCACGTCTGCAGTTCTCCTCTCATGTCTCAAAGACCTGCAGGTTAGACTGATTGGTGTTATTCTGAATTTACTCAAACTGAGTGATGCTGGGTGTATGAGTGAACTGGTGTTGGTGACGTGCACAGACCTCAAAAAGGGGAGAAGGGACACTAGACCGCGACAGGATTTAATATATCTTAATCTTGGACTCAAATTAGTGCCCACTTTTATTTCTGGAATTTTTAATTTCACAGGAAATGTTGATGTAATTTAAGGGGAATTATTATATTCACAATGTTTATCTGGTCTGGATTAAGCATGTTCTAAAATGAAATGACAAAGTTTATTCACGATTGCTGAAATACCAGTCATTGCTCGTGTATAAATGAGGAAAAAATTTTGTCAATTCAACATGACTTAACACAGCCCATGAAGATGCAAACTGCAATAACCCATGTAATATATGGCCGACTTGTCATCCCGGCCAATACCCCCAGGCCGCCAGATGGAGCCCTCCCTGCAGTATGGAGGTGCCCCGAAGACCAGCAGGGAATCATGGACTATGTAGTTTTTATACACGACCCTGCTGGATACCACAGGGGCCTCAAGAGGGAGCTGCAGGGAGGACCGAAGAATCATTTGTGCCCTATAACCCGGAAGTGCGTCATAGGAAGAGCGACAAAAGAAGTGACGTGCTTCCGGGGTGAAGAAAAGGACTTGTACCTGACCCGGAAGTGATAATCACATGGACTGGGGATTGGGAACACTTCCAGGTCAGGATGTATAAAAGGACTGTGGGAGCTCCCAGCGAGCTGAGCTGGGTGGAAGGGTGGCAACGCGTCTGGGAGTGGTGGATTGGTTAATTGTTATTGTGATTGTGTATTTATGAGTATAGTGGATGAGAGAGTGCTTTGTGCACTGTGGAAGATTAATAAAGTCAACTATTGGACATTTATTTGGTGTCTGGAGTCTTGGACAGGGGTTCAAGGGAGCGATAGCGCTCCCTATCTGTCACACTTGTGAAGACAATGAAATGGTTATCCAGATTAGTTGATAAGAAAACACAGTGGCCTGTGGTCTTTGGCGAGATCACACTTTGGTTGCTACAAAACTTTGTGTGTGCTGAAGGTGTCCTCCCATCAGCCCCAGCACACTCCTTCTTCCTGATAGGAATTGTAGTCCCTGTGTCAGAGCTGGTTTTTAGATTGCCCCCCTACCATTAAAACCTTTCGCCTAGTATATTTTAGATTGAACTAATGGCAACGGATATGTAAGATTTTGTGAAAGTCAGTTCTGATGTTTTTGCATGATTGGCAAACAAACAGATTACAATTTTATTTATATAAATTAACAGGAAAGACACTACACCTACTATGTGCATATTTTATTTCCTAATATAACACATTTTAACAAGACAAAAACAAGAAATAAAAATCTTTCCATTTAGTTAGAGGAATGCTAGATGGACTTTAAATAGCAAGAGTTTACATCAGAGCAAACCAAGTCAAAGAGTTCTTCCCCATCTATAAAGTGCCTTTCGTCAGTCAAATATTCACAAATCCACTAGACCTGATCATCTGGTCCCACAGATCACTATTTGTGCATTAAATATTCAGCAAGAAAAAATATAATTTGTTTTATGATCCAGAACCTGGAAGTACAATATAAAATGATTTTATACACACTCTATTTATTCAGATGTCTCAGTAACAAAAAAAAGATTTTATAGTAAAATCTTCACTTTGGATCCTGTGTTTTGGCAGATTGTAGTGACCTTATATTTGTTAATAATGTTACTAGTGACATCTTTCTTAGCAGGATTAGAAGATCAGGGAGTCATTCTTGTCCTCACAGATTTTCAAATTTGGACCGAGCTTGGAAAACTTCATTCAGCAGTTGCTGTTAATACAGGTAACGTGGTAGTGAAACAACTCAATTAGCTTCAGACTTTGAGATTCAATCTAACATTGCTCGGGCACTATTCTGAAGGAAGGTGTACACAGGAAGAAATACTCTGTAGGCCCGACCTGACTGAGTTTGAATGGTACTATCAAATTTGAAACCCTAAAATGGTCCTTCAACAGCACATTGTCACTAGACGCATGCATTTTTACAACCTTGTTTCACACCCCATTCTAAAAAGGGTATCTGTCAGCCTTGTTCCTCCATACAGGAAAGTTGTGTATTTATGATAAAAATGTCAGTGGTCATGGGGTCCAGCGGGGTCCAGTGGGCCATCTGTTGGTGAAGAAAGATTCACAGATTTTGACTTTGCTGACGATGCTGTGATCTTTGCAGAGTCAATGGAGGCTCTCATCAGGGCGCTTGAGAGACTGAGTGAGGAGTCTGAGTGTCTGGGCTTGCGAGTGTCCTGGATAAAAACCAAGATCCAGGCCTTTAATGACCTCTTAGGCACAGCCATCAGAAGTGTGTCTGTCTGCGGAGAGAGTGTTGACCTTGTCGAGAGGTTTACTTACCTTGGCAGTGGCATTCATGTCTCTGGTGACTCTTCCTATGAAGTCAGTAGATGGATTGGGAGAGCATGGGGGGTCATGAGGTCACTGAAAAGGGGTGTGTGGCGCTCCCGATATCTATGCAAAAGGACGAAGGTCCAAGTCTTTAGAGTCCTGGTGCTTCCTGTCTTGCTATATATATGGTTGCGAGACATGGACATTATCCAGTGACCTGAGACGAAGACTGGACTCCTTTGGTATTGTGTTTCTTTGGCGAATCCTTGGGTACCGTTGGTTTGACTTTGTGTCGAATGAGCGGTTACTCATGGAGTCCCGAATGAGGCACATTACCTGCATTGTGAGGGAGAGTCAGTTACAGCACTACGGCCATGTAGCACGTTTACCCGAGGGTGATCCAGCTTGTAAGATCCTCATTGTTGGGAACCCAAGTGGCTGGACCAGGCCAAGGGGCCATCCATATAAAACCTGGCTGTGGCAGATAGAGAGTCATTTCCGGAGGGTGGGACTGGACTGTGTGTCTGCCTGGGAGGTTGCAAACCGGGATCCCGAGTTGTTTCATTGTGTAGTGGGTGCGGCAACGCACTGTACCAGTGCTTGCTCCCCAACTTGACTTGACTTGACTTGGTATGTACAGCTAAGATGTGCCTTTATTTTTATGAAGATGTGGGTGAGCTGGACACATAGGGGAACCTGGTCGTTGAACTCTGATGATCATGAGTGGGTACTGTTTATGAAAAGAAAATTTACCAAGGGGCAGGTGCTCTTTAACATCCACAGTATAGGCACAAATGGGTGCTGTTTGTCCTATTGAAGAGGTGCACACTCCGGACAACTCGAGTATGGACAATGACGGGCAATGTCTATCAACTCTCCTTAAAGCTTTAAACGGGCTTCGACCAGCGCTGGCTCCAACAACCAAAAAACATACTGTATTTATTAGGTGGAAGTGTGACTTTATGAGTATATCGAGTGACGATTCGGGGTTGGTTCCTGCCTGTCACCCAATTCTACCCAAATAGGCTCCCAAGCCTCGTGATGCTATATTGTAATAAGTGGTTTTGGAAGGTGAAAACACGACTGAATAAAATGTATGGACAAGAAAACTCTTTTCTCAGGCTTATTTTCCATTTGGTTCCCTTTGTCAGTTTACCTAACAGTGCAGTAAAAAAATGTAACAAAAAACAAAAAAAATGTACAGAAAACTTCCAAATTTTTAATTATTTTATGTGATATTACAAAGACAAGAGAACAGATGTCAACAGAGCAGAAAAACAGGTCCTCACACAAGTCCACCCTTTCCTTTTTGACTCCATAATGGGGCATGTCTCAGTACCGTAAGTACTCATCTCTCTTGTCTCCTTTCTTGTTCCTGTAAGTTTTGAAGCATTTCCCTTTTAATGAGCACCGAGCCCCTTGACAGGTTGTGTCAGCTTGTCTCCATGTCAATGCTCTGAATGCATCTCCAGGTCTTTGGATGGAGTGTGTTCTTTCACTCTTCCTACACCTCGTGTCCCTGCTGGGATCACTTTATTTATAAAAAACAACAAAAGAAAATGAAGTACCCTCATTTGAACAGCTCATGTAAGGTTTGGAAAACATGTGTCTGAAAATAGACACATTTAAAAAAAAGCAATAACGTTCAAAGCAGTGCACTGCGTGACACGTTTCACAGAACTAAGCTCTTGTTCTGAAAGGCTATGTGGTTCACTTGTTATTGACGAGTTCAGAGAGAGCGGCAGCATCGTGACTGTGTGACGCTTGTTTTTAAAGATCCATAAAGGCAATCCATGCTTCGGGTGTTCACTCTACAACAAGGTGTCTCATTATGGTGGGCAGCGTATACAGAGTGGGAGAGAACTTTAGGGCGTGCTGCTACAGAAATGGCTACAACAGCAACTCTGTACTGACTCGGGATGAACTGGACGTGCAAATCCTTACAGATATAAATAGTTTGTCACTGGGCTTTGATGCCATGATTCATTTAAATAAAAATAAATGGAAAGAATAAGCCTGATCTGTTTTCAAACTGGTGTGCTAAATCAAGAGAGGGGGAAAGCATGCATTAAAAATGAGCATTTGCATTTTTGTAAAACTATCCTTTTTGTGAACATACTATACTTCCTTGAGCATGGGAAAGGCGCAATATAAATAAAACATATTATCTATATATATATAATTCACTAAGGGCACGCAAGACACTGAGCGAAAGCAAGACACTAAGGGCACGCAAGACAGTGAGCACAAGCAAGACAGAGCCCTGCCCGCCAACTCTAAGACCATGGGATATGCTCGACAGAGCCACACCCGCCAACTCTAACCCTCCTACCGCATCATGGGATACGCACGACAGAGCCACGCATACCAACTGTAACCGTTATCCCGAGTCCAGCGTCGCTCTCGAGGCACGCAACAACTCACCAAACACAGCCTCAGTCGCTTTCGTCTGTGCAAAAGTCCACATGCACCTCTGAGCCACGTTGACTTTACACCGCACGCAAGACAGAGAGCCACGATCGTCAACTTACAGAGCCCTGCCCGCCGACTCTAACTAAGGGCAAGCAAGACAGAGAGCCACGCAAAACAGAAAGCCACGCCCGCCAACTCACAGAGCCCTGCCCACCAACTCTAAGACCATGGGATACGCATGCATTTAGTGTATAAATGGATATAAATAATTGCATGTAAACGATTCGCCAAAATCTGTTGTATGTTAATGATACTGTTTAAAACGCTATTGTTTTTTCATCAGAAAACCTGGTTTCCACGTCTACCTGTATTAGTTTAAATGGCACTTTTACCACTTGCAATAGGGCGACGCACTGACTTATCGTGTTGACTGGGCAGCACAGTGAATGTGGCGTCTATCTATATATGTCTATATTTTCCGTAGCCTGCTACAGGAAGGTACTCTCTCGACCATTTGGCATTGGTTTCGCTCCTTGCTATTTTCGTTATACTGCGACGGTGGTTTCCTAAGCCTTTGTTATACTGAATTCCTTTCTCACCGTTTTCCGTTCCTATTCTTACACCGCCGTATGCTACGGTGGGCTTCGGCTAGTTATTATTATTACTTCAACTTATGGTGCCGGAGAGCAGGAGCCCATCCCAGGAGTTTAAAGTCATCAATTAAACTAAACTGTGCACCTCAGGGGTATGAGAGAATCCAAGACATGGGGAGAATATGCCAAACTCCACACAGAGTGGTTCCTGATGTGAAACTGAAATTAAACCCTTGGATTTAGAGCATCAACACATTAATACAAAATGTCAAGCAGGGTCACTATTTGTCAGAATACCTGTTGTGTGTCACACCTATTTTCCCCTAAATGTTTAAAGTACCCCCTGGTTATTAGAAGTTCCAATTAGTGATTAATGTTGGCTGAACACTGAAAACATTCTCTGTTCCGGTTGAGTAGACAATAAGTTAGCTGTGGAGAATTCTATCACTTAGGACAGTGGTTCTCAAACTGTGGGGTAGGGCCCCCTAGGGGGCGCAAAGTAACAAAAAGGGGGGCGCAAAGATGTGAAAAAAAGAAAACAAGAATCAAAAATATGAAAAATACATCTATTGAAACCAAAACAAATTAACTTAAACTACATTCTCATACTAGAAAAATAAATATAGAGTTAGATAAATGTCGATAAAAGTTTAGTAGGTATAATAAAATATGCATCAATGATATATCATTAATTAAAAAAGAACAAATTGGTATTAGTGGGTTCCTTTCAAAAAAACGTTAGGGCGGTGCGATTAAAACTGTTATGAAAACTTGGGTCGCAAATACTTAAAGATTGAGAAACGCTGACTTAGGATATGCCTATCTTAAGTAGACAATGATACTCTGGTGCACAATCTGCAGACAAAAGCCATGCCACCTCATACTTCTGACCAACATCAAACAGAGTAGCCACTTTTTGCAACACATTACACACTTGAACTCTACTTGTAACAGACTGCTACAGCTCTTCTCGCTCACTGACTGCCATTCCCTTTACAGTATGTGTGCCTCAAGGCCTCCTCCCATTGGCCCCTGCATGCTCCTGCTGACTTAAAATCTTCAATAGTACTGCCTCAAGTTCATCCCAATGATGGACTTGTTTTTTAAATAAAAATAAACAGTAACACCCTAAGAGCCTAACAAAATGGATGATTAATTTTTGTCTGATTCTTTGAGCCACGGGAAACAACAAAACAAAAAAAACAGGAGCTAACCTCACACTGTTCCCAGTTTGAGTTCTGTCAGTATCACAGTGTTAGCATTCACTGTCGCCCTTTTCATCATCACTGAGGTGATTCCCAATGTAGACTCCAATTTATTAATGTCCCTATGACCCTATGTTAGGATATAGCGGGTTGGATAATTATTTGACAAGCTACTGCTATTAAAGCATCTACTGTAGCTCTGGCATGTGAAGTCCAAGCAGTCTGCTGCCTTCCAATCCTGCTATAATATCGTCAGAAAAACTCAGTAGTGGGCACTGAGTGATTGTAACATCATGAAATGATTTAAAAATGTCTTTTAACTGAACCCCAGCCCCTCATGTGCTGCAGTCTTTAAGGCTGCAATTACCAAAGATGGCTATTTAAGGTACCTGCTGCCACAACCATTTTGCTATGGCATTGGTTTGTGGACTTTGGCTCATGTTTGTGCTTCTTGTTTGTTTGTAACATGTCTGACTTTGTGACTATTTAGTGTTTTTGATTTTTAAAGCTTTTGAGTTCCGGCTTCTATAATTATAGACTTTTGAACTTTCTCACTTAGGACTTAAAACTGGATGTTTTGTTAATACCTTAAGTTGTTTTATTTCTTTCACTTTTTCCTCTGTAGTACTAGGGTGTTGTACCGTGTTAGCCATTATGAATGTAGAGAAAAGCCAAGCAAAATGACACCTTTTATTGGCTAACTAAAAAGATTACAATATGCAAGCTTTCGAGGCAACTCAGGCCCCTTCTTCAGGCAAGATGTAATACA
>JANRMT010062849.1:9565835-9585094 GCA_026402145.1 Polypterus bichir lapradei
CTATCTATCTATCTATCTATCTATCTATCTATCTATCTATCTATCTACATCAATTAACTTCCTAATTATGCATAATTAATAGGAAATAAAAAAGTTGTAGCTAATGATTTTGTAGTTTATGTTTTCCTGGCAAACAAACTTAGAGCGATGTCTTTCTAATTCAATGTAGAGTTGTGTTATTCGCTTGATGAAAGATCAGTTTGATTTCCTGCCTTTAAATTTTTTTTTGTATTCTGCTTAAAACTGCAACCCTTTCTACCTCTGGCAGAATAATCTGCATGTGTTAACATGACATGCCATTTTTTGCTGTGCTAACATTTATAATTAGGAAATGTCGCCTGTCCAGAGTGTGAACCTGTGATGCCAGTAGCAATCTTTTAAAGAGTGAGCCACACGCTTACAAATCATCTGTTTATAATAAAGGAAAGACTCCAGTGTGCAAAACATTCATTTTCTGATCCATTTCTTTTTGTGTTGTTGTTTTTTGACCTTGTTTTGCCATCACTGCCATTGCTGTTTAGTCCTTGTGATTTGGTGATCTTTGACTTTGTATGTAAGATGTTTCCTCAGCTTCGAATGGGTTAGGGTTAGGGACAGAACAAACAGTATGCCTCTGTACGGACAATCTGTTAAAACTTCAAGGTGTAGGTAAATCTAAGCGGCTTCATTGAAAAACTGCTAAATCCATCCATGTTCTGACATTGCTTATTTACATCATGGAGAGCTGAAACACTGGATGCAAGGCCGAACCAAAGTCTAAATGGGTTGCCAGTCCTACACAGGGCCCACTGACTGGCCAATTTAGTGCATGTCTTTAAGAAGTGAAAGGAAATAACACTCATGTAGGACTTGAACCCCAGTCTCTGGACCTGTGAGCTCTTTTGCCACTTAGTTGTAGATTTAAAATTCTAAAGTGACCCTGTGATGGACTGGTGCCTTCTCCAGGGCTGCTTCCTACCTTGAGCCAAGTGATATTTGAACTGGATTAATTGATTTTTGTAATATTATGTTATTAATAATGTTATTTATGTTAAAACTGTTAGTTGATTTTTTCAATGATTTAAGGAAAAGTTAGCCTGGGCCTGGTTTGCTAGACTGTCTTTCTTTATGCCTGCATGTCTGACTGGAGGATAAGATCACATGATGAAAAGAATTGAGTCTGACAGAACTGGGTGAATTGAATATATTGTGCATGGAGTAAACTACTGGAAATGAGAAAATGCAATGTCAAATATTTCCTGAGTATAGGCGTGAGTTGTCGTTTTGGAAGGAGTACCATATTAGGGTTTAAGCACTTTTCATGTGAGGAACGATCCTCAGAAAAATGGATAATTTCAGCAGTCCATGCTTTATAGCGTTCCCCTCTAAAGAAATTCAACTTTCTGTGACACCCATGTGAATCTAGCAGGTCATTGGATGCAACAAATCAGAATGTCCACCCCATGCCTATCTTGGGAGAGCCTCAGTGGCTGTACACACACAGCAAAAACAAAAGGCATAGCCACATATCCAAATGGCAAGTGGCACATAGCAGTGGCATCAAGAGGAGCCGAACGGGAGCAGCAGAAGAATGTTCTTAATCTATATAAATTATCTCCATGTTCCAACCCAAATCCGGCCAGGGAGAATCATTGTATCCCTCCATGTTGTCCTGTCTGCTATCTCTTGGTCTACCTGAGTTGTCATGTTTAACATTTTCTTTACAATCTGTTAGCTTTTATCAGATTATCTTGAGCCTTTCATCTCAGCGCACTTCCTCATTCCATGAGCCAGCATGCAGGACAGGGCATACGACTGGCGTCAGACTTCACACGCTTAGCATCATCCCACTGCTGCAATCTCTAATTCCTGTCTCCCCCTTATCCTGCAGTCTCTGGTCCTTGCTGTGAGCCTGAGGAACTCTTAGGAGGACTCATCGTTTGATTCATCTATTCAGTCAAGCATTGATTTTTCCCTTTTTACTGTTAGCTTGAATCCTTGTATGTTGCGTATATTTTAGTGGATACACGTGCCAAATCACAGATCGGAACAAAGATAGGGCTACAAAGTGACTTGAAATCATATGTCCAACTTTCTAAATCTGAAGTGGACCAGTGGTATGGTGCAGTGGACCAGCCGCTGAATGCTTCTGGTTCAGTTCCTCCCTCTGCTCTGCTCCCCTTAACCTGCCTTTGCTCCAACTGAAAAAGTTTGTTCTGTCAGCCATAATGTGTCCTGTACCTGTAAGATGATTTGGGTAAAAACATCAGCCTAATAATAAAACTGCCTTTTTCACTGTGAATATCAGAAAAGGCTTTCCTATCCTGGTAGCAACACAGGAACCAGCCTTGAATGAGGCACCAATCAAGTCCATTCATTCAATTATTTTTGCCAGTTCATCTAAAGTTGATGACACATTAGGTGGCTTCCAGTCATTGGGTATAGCAGACTTGCTGACAGCTGTCACTAGTTTCGTCTTTTACATTTATTTAGTTGACGCCTTTATCCAAGGTGACTTGCATCATTTATGATACAATTTGTTACATGTCTTTTTGGTTTTCCAATTGGAGTACAGGCTGGTCAAGTGATTTGCTCATGGTCACACAGTAACAGGGTTTGAAGTGCAAAGCCTTAACCAGTACACCACACTACCTTTCACTAGATCATGTCAATTTAAATGACTGAAAATTGCTGGCGATGTCAAATTTATCGCCTGAATGCTAATCTTCCGGTGCAGTCGTGCTAACCCCTTTTTTGACAGCCAGTAGTGTGCTGCCTGATGGAACTGGCACTGTATAAAAGGTTTACAAATTCAGCGATTTCCATCACAGTCTTGATCCTTTCTTTTTTACATTTTTTTCATACTCTGGTATGGTACGTAAACCATGAGACAAGCTGGTCTTCTGTTTGTGAAGTTGAAAACACCCGCTTTCCTTATTCCTCGACGCTGTACTGGAAGCATCGTACTTCCAGATGAGCATTCATTGAGTGCGTTTACATGTTTACATGAACACACAAAACCAAGATAAGGTGAGTAATTTGGTTAATGCAAAAACCTGGATTCTTAGAAAGCCCTGTTCACATGTGCAACTCCACTTTAGTATTTGGCATGGAGCTCTCCTTTGGCAAAATGCTCCAATGTCAGAAAAATGTACTAAAAAGGAAGATTAAATGTCATCAACAGCCAGCATGGAGCTTGGGTCTCCCAAGATTCAGCTCCCGAGCTTTGCCATGTACGTACATCCAACGTATGTGACATATCAGCCAGGAGAAGAAATAAAGCCATAACCTGAGCGCTTGACTCTTTGTGGATGCTCCCACCATTTCTTACACATGGCTGACGGATGTGTGTGTGAATGAAAGACATGCACAGGCTAAAAGAGTGCAACTGATATGAGCGGACTGCAAAATCTTTAACTGTAACTCACTTAAGGGTTTACACAGCTGTATAACTGGGTTACTCATGTAGACATCTATGTGTGTTAGCTCGGTTTCTCTGAGACCAATATGGCAGTTTCTCTAACCGGAATAAAGGTTGTGGTCAAGTGAGGGAACACACAAGTCCAAAATAAATATTGGGTTGCCAACTACGTTGTCCCTTTTAGTAAAGGTGCTGGCAAGTCAATCAAATGCACAATGGTGCAAACAAGAACAGAAAACCAGTGTCACACACGTGAACTTGGGAGGCAGCTAAAGGGCTGGAATGAGAGCAATTCCGAATCAGACCAGGATGTGGCAGAGTGCACTGATTCTTTTTCTCGCTTTCCTGCAGACCATTTACGGGAAATTCTACCTGGCCCTGTTGATGTCACTTCCAGGTCAGAACATATGGATGAAGGCCTTTCCAGTTCTGACCCGCTTGATGTCATGTTTGGGCCCGAGCCTATGGTTGAAGACCCTTCTGGTCCTGGCCTCTTTGACGTCACTTCCTATACTGACCTTTAAAAACCTCCACCTTTCCCCTATTCCCTCAGTTCTGTTTTGGACTCTGGTTTGTGCACATCAGTGCTATCATTTGTTTGCAATTTAGCAGCCAGGAAAACAATGTACGGGTGGGTTTCCCAAACCTTGCTATGGCTCTTGTGTGAGTTTGTGACGACAGTTATTAGGCTGTAGGGCCTCCAAACAAAGACTTAGGTCACCCTGATGAGCAGACATCTCTTTGGTAGGAGATCTGTCCAGTAGTCTACTCTTTCCCAAATGAGATTCCACCTTCCACTAGCATCTCGATATTATAGTCCTTTGAGCAGAAGGGGCAGAGTCAATTGCTCTCTGAGTAGAAAAAAGACAATGCCATCAGTAGCAGGATTCCCTCATGTCCCAGTGTGGCGGTGTTGACCTCTGATGAGCCCAGAAGGTGACCATCAAATGCACATGCATGACAGGCCATCATGGCACTTTTGAAAGTGGCTTATTAAAGTGCATGTAAGCACACTCGTTGATTGTCAGCTCTCATGCACACAGAACGCACCCCTGAAAATAAAGACTCAATCAAAGCTGTTTGATTTTGCCGGAGGGAGTTATAGACTAGTTGGAGTGAGTCGTTGGATATATCACATTACACAACTTCATGGAAGCAGTCCAGCAACGGCCTGCAACTCGCTAAGATTAAGGCCACAATTGCAAATTGATGGAAAAGTCATCTAATTTGACGTGGCCTTAACCTGCTCCTCTCTGGGATGTGGGAGGAAGCCAGAGTGCCATGTGAAGTCCACACTGGTAGTGATAAGGCCTGAGGGTTGTAAGCATTCTGTAAAATTCTACCAGCCAGTTTTCACCAGGCTTCCATTTTTTAAGTTACGCAATTCTGTGTCAGGGTTTGAACGTATCAAGATGGCATCAGGTTCAAGGCAGAAAGCAGTCATGAATACAATGCCAAACTCACACGAAATGACCATTCTAGAGTTGGTATTTAAACCAACAGGTAGATCATTGGGACAGAAATGCAGGACCCAGAGCAACACACATAGGCACGTGGAAAACATGCAAACTTAACACAGACAACCACCTAGCTAGGAAGTGAACCCAGCTGAAAGACAATCCCATCCACTGTGCTGGCCCCTTCTAGTCCTCCCATGTCATTTACTTCATGTACACTGATGTCTTTTTATTTACTGAATTTTTCAACAAAGCATTTCCTGTTTCTCTGTTACTTTGTGTTCTTCAGCGCAGCATATCTTAATGGCCAAAGAGCGGCATTTTTTTTACCATTAAATCTCGCCCAGATTTCAGTGATGCTCAGGATTGCTTCCATCTGCCTTCACATAATTTTCTGTCTCCTCAATGGCCTATTTTAACATTCACAGCAGAATAGACTGAATTCATTAATAGCCGGGTTTTAATGGTTGTTCTACAAGATTATTGTACAATTAATTAGGCGAGATACATTGTGAGTCTGGGTAAATTGCTCTAATGATTGCATAAAGAGAATGTCAGAAGAGAAAAGGTTTTCCGTGTGCCCACAAAAAAAAAAATTAAATAAATAAATAAAAATGTCATGATGCTGCCTATTTGGACCTTTAGAACTACCATTTTCAATAGACTGGTCAACACCTAAGCAGATTTATGTTATCCACTATATAAAATGAGCTTGCAGGTCCATTTTAGTCCATTCTTGGCTATCACAGTTCCAGAGAGTCGTGATATGTTTTAGTTTGGCAAGACATTTAAGTAAGAATTTCACTGTACTCTGCATACAGGACTACTCCACCGTGGCTGGCACCAAAAGTGGGCCTTCTGACTCCGTACCCAATGACATCAGGAGGGGTTCTTCTTTCGCTTGATTAGGAAAGATTTATCATCTCCACCATCCACTTGCACAAGACATCACTTACTGCTGGAACCAACCCTCTCAATATGGGTGGGGTCTTCTACGTCAGTGTTTCCCAGTCATTTTTTCTGTGGTGGAATACGTTTTGTAATCAAGACACATTGCTTTTCTAATTAACCACAAACACATTTTATCCCATAAATATCCTCAACTGTCCAAGCAGCTCCGAGATCAACATTTGCAGACACAGCACTTAGTGAGCATCACCCAGCTGCTTTGTCAGTTTGCCAGCCCGTCTCTACTTCATCTCGTATGCCCACTGCTCACTGGACCTGTGAGACTCACTGGCAACCACACACCCAGCCAGATGGACTCTAGCAGCCAGGAGACACATCTAGTGCTCTAAGTGCTGTGTCTGCAACATAGCGAGAGCGGAGCTGCTTTTATGCCAGCTTCTCCAGGTAGTTCCATCCTCCTCAAACTTGTCTCAACCTCCTTTATCTCACTCAGGTTCAAACCCAAGTGTGCTACATTATTATTTCCATGGCACACCAGGGTAGCTCTCATTGGTGCACCACAGTGCCATAGCACATTGGTTGAGAAACACTGTTCTGGATCCTTCTGTATTTGTGCACTCCCAGGCCTCGACTGCTGCATTAGTGTTTCTAAAAGTTAATGTAACATTCAAATCTGTGGTGGGGTGGGGCAGGCAGGGTCCACTCTCTCTGTAAAACACCCCCACTTACACTAACTCAAGACCGAACAGTCGAACTTACACACGCCTGGGGTTGTGGGAGGAATCTGGCATGCACGGAGTGAAAGCCCTCCAGATACAGGGAGGACATGTAGATGCCAGAGAGGCAGTGTGCAGCCCCTCAGGAGATTTACTTACAGTGCCTTCAGAAAGTATTCAGACCCTTTCACTTTTTACACATGTTGCAATATTGCAGTCTTATGCTAAAATCATTTAAATTTATTTTATCCCCTCTTCAAGCAATATTTTTTACAAATGTATTTATAAGTAAAAAATAGAAATATCACATTGACACAAGTATTCAGACCCCATACTCACTACTTCTTGGGTATGACCAAAAAAAAAACTGAAAATATTTAGACATCCAGCAAAGTATTTACTTTAAATTGTTTTGTATTTCTAAAACAAAGCTGCAGTTTTTAAAATACACTGTACGGTCAGCAGTTTGCGGAGTCCCCACCAAATTGTTGCGTTGAGATGTTTGAGTTGTACACATTGCTAACAGGTATGCCATGCATTCCCCTATTGATAAACAGTATGAAGAGCTCAGTGACTTCAAATGTGGCACTGTCATAGGATGCCACCTTTGCCAGTACTTGAAATATCTGCTCTGCTAGATCTGCCCCGGTAAGTGCTGTTATTACAAAGTGGAAGCGTCTAAGACCAGCAGTAGCTCAGCCATGAAGTGATAAACTCACAGAGTGGAGCCACTAAATGTTGAAGCACACAGTGAGAAAAAGTCACTTGTCTTCTGATGCATCACTCACAGCAGAGCTGCTTCTGGAGGCAACATCAGTGCAAGAATTGTGCATCAGAGACTTTCAGAGTCAGAGTAGCTGCAAACAAGCCTAAGACCATTATGCGCAATGTCAATCATCACTTAGAGTGGTGTAAAGCACACCGCCATTGGACTCTGGAGCAGTGGAAATGTGTTCTCTGGAGTGATGAACCACACTTTACTATCTGGCAGTCTGAGGGACAAATTTGGGTTTGGTGGATGCCAGGAGAATACAGCCTTCCACGCTACATAGTGCCTCATGTAAAGTTTGGTGGAGAAGAGATAATGACCTAGGACTGGTTTGGGCTAGGCCGCTTGGTTCCAATGAAGGGCACTGTTAATGCTACAGCATACAACGACTTTTTGGAAAATCCTGTAATTCCAACTTTGTGGCATCCATTTGGAGAAGACATTTTTGTGTTCCAGCATGACTGTGCATCTGTAACCAAAGATGGGTCCATAAAGACTTGCTCTGATGAGTTTGGTATTGAGGCACTCAAGTGGCCTGAATGGAACGCTGACATCAACCCTGTTGAACAACACCGGGGTGAATTAGAACACTGATTGCCAGCCTGGTCTTCTCCTCCAATGTAAGTATCTGACTTCACAAATTCTGGCCGAAGGGGCACAGATGCCCACAGATGCACTCCAAAAACATGTGGAAAGCCTTAGCAGAAGAGTGGAGGCCGTTAAAGCCACAAAGTGAGGGTAACTCCATATTAGTGTCCATTGTTTGATGGCTTTAGAATGGGATGTTGAACAAGATCCTATAGGTTTCGCTGGTCAGGTGTCCACAAACTTTGGCCATATTGTGTATTTATAGCAGTGAATTTATGGTTCAGTCATTAACACACTGATAGACTAAACTTGCATTCACCATGTCAAGCATGTATTTCATTTTCTTTAAACAGGGCTGATTAGAATGTATAAAAGAGGCTATGTCAGCTTTGACTGTGTATGGCTGTAAGTGTGAGTGGCATCCTCTTGAGGCCTTGCACGCAATTCTGCCAGGATAGGCACCAGCTTCCTGTGACCCTGTACTGGGTAAACAGCAAAATAGTTGAATCAATGAATGGATGAATGCAGTTTCAGAAAGTTTGATTGAATACAATTTATTCCTAAATTCTTCCATGCCTGGCACCAGAGTGAATAACTTATTACTTCCAGTTGACAACATGGGGTAGAAGAAAGATCATCCAAAAAAGGGTTAAGCCATGCAAAAAGGGCCTCATACGTAGATTCTTGCTCTCCATAGCTATGTATCCTTCCACTTTCTGCACATGCTTCTCTCATGACAAGGGTAGAGGGAGGTGGCACTGAGGTGCAGCAGGTGGTGTTGCTGCCTCACTGGCCTACCATTGCCAGTGTGGAGTTTGCAGCTTCCCCCTGAGGGTTTTCTCCCACATCCCAAAGACTTGCAGGTTAGGTTAGCTGGTCCCACCAGCACTGCAGAAGACATCAGACTTCTGAAGGGGCACAGTCTAACACAAAACAACATAAATTCTGACATACAAATTGCAAAGCAAATAAAGACAGCAAAATTCTTTACAGGGCTTAATTAAAGATGTAAGACTTTTATCTGGTGAGAGTCAGCAGGCCAGGCAAAAATAAGAGAGCAACAGAGCACGACATGAGAAAAGGCAGAGAAGACACAAATCACTGTTGACACTTTCCCTACTTTTAACGTGGGGGCCTTTAAACACTCAGATGTCCAGCTGATAGGCCAAATGCCAAGACAATCCTCCACCATTCCTTGGGACCATTGATGAGAGACTCTTTTATTTCTGTTCACTTCGCTTTGCTGTGGACCCCTGAAATCCCTTCAGCTCCTCCTTGATTTCCTGTGACAGACAAGATCTGATTGGACAAGGCATTAAATGAATAAGTTAAATCCCCTTTGTGGAGGTTGGGGAAGGTTCATTGAGGAAAAGTGCTCATGGGACTCGGTGTGAGCAGAGCTGCAAGCCACCGCTTTACAGTCGGGTGATTTTAATAATTTGGCAGATAGGCAGCTGTCCCAGTTCTCTGACATCCCGCCTGCACTTTATTTCCAATTCAATTTCCTGATCTTGACAGGAGATGCCCTTTGCAGGTAACACAAGCTCTAGAGCAGAATAAAAAAAGCAGAGGTCTCCAAAAGGCCTCCGTGTTTTGTTTGTTTGTTTTTTTCTGGTGTGGTGGATGACCGGCATCTATTAAAGAATTGAAGAGTGAATGTCATTCCGAGTTATCCGTTATCACCAAATGTGTTGGCTGATTGGATCTGCCAAGACTGTAAACCTTTTCAGATTATGTGCCTTGTCGGTGAGATTGCGGGTGAAACAGAATATCACGTAATGATGAAGTGTGATTAGACTTCATACTGTAAGGAAATAACAAATCATTTACTGTTTATTTAGCTTAGGTAAAAGGCAGGACCGTGGCCAAGGGTGCTGGCTCCCATCTATATGGTCCTATAAGTTCAAGATCTGGGGCCTCATTTATAAAACTTTGAGTGGGTTTGAGCGTGAAAGAATATGTGCACCAAAAACAGGAACAATATGTGTATACCCAAAAAAACACACTACAGTCACATTTACAGTCACAGTCATCTTGTAAATGTGAGTATGTGAATGCTAATTAACCCATCCTGAACCATATATGGGCTATGCTAATGAATCTATGATAATGCTGCTCTTCATTGGCTGATAGAGCAGCCTACCACCTGACACATTGGGACACCATCACCTGCTTTTCAGGATTCCTATGGTGCGCTCCTCCACTGTGCACCACAACAGCATGTTCACAATTACTGCGCCTTCCCACTATGCTTGGGGGGGGGGGGGGGGGAGATCAATAGGTAGGTGTAAGGCGCTGGCGTTAGAGCGCATAGCCACTATCACCTAACACATTTAATGACATGATTGCTGTTGCAATCACCAGGGGCCTCATGCATAACGCCGTGCGTAGAATTCACACTCTAACATGGCATACAGACAAAAAGAGAAATGTGTTTATGCACAAAACAATCCAGATGCATAAATCTGTGCGAACGCCAACTTCCACGTTCTTCCACTACATAAATCCCGGTCAGAGTGAGAAGTAACGCACATGCACACGCCTGCTGTCCCGCCCCGTCCCCTCCCAGAATTACACCTCTTTGAATATCCAAATCAATATAAATAGCCCTTAAGTCCAACGTTCTGTGAAAAGGCGATGGCAAAAGCACGGGGGGAATAGAAGAATTTCAGCGAATACCAAGTGGAAGCAAGAAAAAACATACTATTTGTTGGTTTAAACAGTGGTATAAACAACAAAAAGAAGTTGGTGGAGTGACATAGAGTGTCGGAGAAACTCGAAAGCTCAAGTTCACAAAGTTGCACAGTGCCTGAAATAAAAAAGTTGTCAGATATCAAAGTCGCCGTGAAAAGGCGAGTCGTAGCTCACCATCTGAGTGTCATATGAAAGCTTATTAGGGTACAGAGAAAAAAAAGGGCACACAGTGGGTAAAAAGCACGAAATGTCAACTTTAATCTCAAAATTTACACTTTAATCACATAGTTTATTTTGTCATTAAAGTAGAACATCATAAACTTCATCTTAAAATCGTTTAATTTACAGTTTCTCAAATCCCATCGTAACTAAGGTAGCATATTAAATGCTTTGTTTTGTATTTGATCTTCTACTTTATGTGCTCTATGTGTGTGAATCACTACATGCTTCTTAAATGGGGTTTCTCTTCCTCCAACAGGACACAGAATCCATTACATTTCGTGATATTACAGCTCTCTGAATAATTAAAATACTGACTTGATATAATTTTTATGATGATAAGAGTTAAAGCACGTTATTAAACATGGGAACATGGTGGCGCAGTGATTGTTCCTGCCTCACGCAAGATGCTTGCTGTGCCGTGCGCGACCTTCAATGAAATAATTTATTGCAGCAGTACTATCTGTTTCAAACATACTAAGCCCCAATTCCTGTCCTTACTTTTCTTTCTTCAAATACCCAATCGTCACACAATCAGCTCTGTAATAGACACTAAGCCATCTGTAAGTTTAAAATGCCGATTCTTCAAAACTTTTAAGGAATATTGAAATATTTTCGTAGTACATGTTAAATTATTCTGTCCATCCAGTGCCACGCCAGTCCCAGCAAGAATACAGCGCGAGGCAGGAACAAACAACGTGAACGGAGCACCAGCTCCTTACTAGTGCTGCGACACTGTGTCCTCACATGTTTAATTATTAACAATATAGATTATTTAAATGAAGTTTAAGTTTTATTTTGCTGCATTTCATCTTAAAAATGATATTGTCATCATGTGTAAATATGCGCTTAATAAAGTGGCTCAGGTTGTGCAATATAACTGTGCAATATAAAAGTTATAACTGTATCGCAAGTTTACAGTGAGGTAATTGTACTTGTAAGTACAAAGCATTCTACAAGGAGCACTTGATGGACTGATTGAGTGCGTTTATAGTTCTTGGGATGAAACTTTCTGAACCGCAAGGTCCGTACAGGAAAGGCTCTGAAGCGTTTGCCGTATGAGAGCAGTTCAATAGACAGCATGGCTGAGGCAGTGTGTGCTGAATGCTGTACACCGATAATTCTCTTTCCGATCAGCTGCTGTACAGCTGTGATTCCCTACTCAGATACAGTGATATAAATACTTCGAGTGGTGCAGTGAGAGTAATATGGCAAAAGATGATCCGCTCTGGCAGCCCCTAACGGGAGCATCTGAAAGAAGAAGAAGAAGAAGGTGCAGTGAGAGTAACAACGCTAAAGCAGCTATTGTATTTAGAATAGTATGACCATTCTCTGGACCATTATACAGTATTGTTACAGGTTAATTACAATCAGATGCATTAAACTAATGTCAGTGTATTTATAAAGCCTCGTCAGGGATGTGGATCTAAAAAAGAAAAGGAAACCACACTGGAACAGTAGCACTGCTTTGACGCTGGGTGCCACCAGGCCGCAAAACCGAGCGCAGAACTTGTGTACGCCAGGGTATGAGCTACTATGGAAATGTGCGTGGCTTTACGCCAAGTTTAGGTTTTATAAATCGTGATTTGAGCATGGAAACGTTCGTATGTAACATTTTTGTATGTACGCATCATTTATACATGAGGCTCCAGATGATTCAAAATGCAGCAGCACATCTGATGTTCAAACAGCCGAGGTGGATTCATGTCACTCCTCTCTTCAGATCACACCATTGGCTTTCCTTGATTCTTACCTACAGAGTATTCAATGGATCAGGACCAACATATATGAAGACACTTGTAAGGTCCAAAACTCTTTCTCGACCACCCAGATTTGCTGTTGAATGGTGGTTTGTTTGTGAATGGAATATAATTGCTTACTTTTAACAAAAGCGGCCTCATTCTTTCTAGGTGCCCTTACTGCAACATGAGTGCAGTCAGTTTCTCCCATTACATTAAGAAGAACAGACATTGCAACAAATTGCGCTTTTTTGTTGACCACAATATATGGAAACTGAATGTAGCACCTTGTCAGTTGGTTTATGGATTCTAGCACAGTGGGCATGGCAGAGCTGATGCTTAGCTGAAATATTCCTGACCTGTCAGCAAACATTCAGCCAGGCAGGTTCCTTTAACCAGAAAACCAAGCATTCTTCAAACCTGGATATGAACAGTCTGATTTTGGGCAGTCTGTCTTTCTAATGCAGTGCCCAATTGAGTACATAGTTCAAGCAAATTATAGTAATGGCTCGGTGATATGAACTATTATACATGTAGTGGGTTTAGCTATACTTCCTTATGTGATCAAAGGTGTCGTCATTTCCCAGCTTCTCCGAAATGTTGCATACCGATGGGTCAGAGTTGTTATAAATATACACAAGTTCTCCCACCAAGTTTTCTTTTGTAAATCCCCACTTTCGTATGGAAAGTTGTGCACATGCATTTTGGGGCCTCTTTATATGCGTGTGCAAGTCTTATGCTGTAAATATGACCTCTGGTCAGAAGTCCACAATTCCACCCGTGTCTGAATGTCATCTAACTGCACTTGTTTCTCTGTCAGGTGTTCACTGATGCCTTTAACAGGCCAGCAAAAGTGCAAGTATGGTGACCCTACTGTAACACCCAAGTCAGTCCCACCTAGGGGTTTATTCCATGCTTTTAAGGACAGGATCTGTTTGCGGTATTAATGCTGGTCAAAATATGTCGCCTTCTTGAGCAGAAGGATAAGCCTCACAGGCACGGCAACATTTCCTGGAGCAAAGCCCTGCCTCAGTGCATTCATTTGGTTCAGTAAAGCCAATCTGTAATGATAGGCCTACTTGGCATGCTCAACTGCAAGAGCATAAAATGAATCTAATAATATTTGGTGATAGAATGACCTCAACAATGGTACTACAAATTTGGTGACTAGCAAAGCTAAAGCTTTCTGAATGTGATGAGAGCAGCTAAACTGTACACGGTACAGGAGGAGCATATTTTTTCAGGGCGATACAGCGCCTGTCACTGGACAGCAAACCAAGCATTGAGATGATGACCATTTTAGGTGTCAAAGCCTCTTCCCCTGTCACAGGTTTTAATCTCATCTTATCTCTGCTGAGGATACTTTGTTAAAATTGCACAATTACCATCATTATCATGTAAAAGGCTATTATGATCTCTGGAAATATTGAATTTTTTTGTTCAGCTACCTAATGGAAATTCTAGCTAATTACATATGGAATGTGGGGTTTTGACACACAGAGATTTAAAGTCTGCTTTGATATATCTTACCTCATTGAAAAGTTTTCTTGCAATGGAAGCCATCATTTTAGGCTACTTGTTATGGCAATCAAGATGGAAATCCTTCCTAGAATTCCTTGAAGTGCGCTTGTTTGTGACCTCATCCGGGCAAATTGCTTAAGGCCATGATCTGCAGTTTCAGGGTAATTGAGTTTGATGTATTTTTTTTTAGATCACGATTGAAGCTTTATAACTGTAATATTTTGAAAACTTTATTTCCTTGACTTTCTGTCTAACAAATGTTTTGTTCCTGTTTTTTGACCCTCAGATTTTGATTTTGTTATTGGCTTTAATAAGATAAAAAGACATTATATTTATCTAGTGCTTTTGTTACTCATCAAAGCACTTACATAGTCATTAGGGAGCCAATTCAATCACCACCAATAAGCAGCATCCACCAACGGCAGCCATTTTGTTGTGCCAGTAAGCTATCCATACATTAGCTATTAGGTGGTGAAGGGATGAGAAAGATAGTCAGTTAGGGAAAGAAATCTTCGATGATTATCCAGTTTGGAATTTTTTTTTATCCTGTTCCCAAATTTAAATTTTCGTCGTTTTATTTTTAAGTCTTCTTAAAAATGCACTTAAATATTTGTGATCTTACCTTTGGTTACATTGAAGTTTTGTACCTTTTTCTTTTTCGATTCTTTATTTCTTTCCTTCATTGTCTATTTTTTGGATTAGTACACTTTATTTACCTTTAATTAGATCAGACTTTTAATGCAGTTTATTTGTGTAGGCACAGTTTTTTTGATATGGTTTCCCTTTCTTAGCAGGTGGTGACCCAGCTAACCTCTAAGTGTGCCTTGACAAACTCTCTAAGAGGTCCAACATTGTACCCGTCTTGTGGAAGTGGCTACCTCAGTCATTTACCCTTCAGAGTAGCCATCTTCTGACCTGGGTGCACAGTCGCTGATGAATGCCAAGCTAAGTTTTCCTCTGCTCCTGTTAAACATAAAGAGCTTCTTATAACTACAGGTAAATACCTCATGAGCAGAAGGAGCCACGGAGGACTCTTCAAGTCACCTGATTCTTAAGACACATCATGACAGCACAAGGGAAGATAGTGAGAGTTTAAGTTTCATTTTGAAGTGACAAGATGAATATTATATAGATAGATAGATAGATAGATAGATAGATAGATAGATAGATAGATAGAACTTTATTTGTCCCCAGGGGGATATAGATAGTGTGACAGATTTAGGGCACTATCGTCCCCTTGAACCCTCAGACTAGACGCCAGACACCAGATAAATGTCCAAATATTGGCTTTTTTATTAATAAATAGTGCACAAAGCACCCTCCTCTCCATAATACTCATACAATAATCAATTACTCAACAATACACAATAATCCTCCACTCCCAGATGTGTTACCACACAGCCACCCAGCTCAGCTCACTTGTTTGGGATCTCCCAGAGTCCTTTATAGTCCGTGACCTGGAAGTGCTTCTGAACCCTGAGTCCATGTGACTTCCTAGCACTTCCGGGTTAGATCCAAAGTCTTCTTTTCATCCCAGAATTATGTCATTCCTCCTGTTGCTGTGACTAAGATGTACTTCCGGGTTATAGGGCACGTACGAGTCTCTGGGCCTCCCTGCAGCATTCTTTGGTGGCCCCCAAGGTATCCAGCAGGGCTGTAAAGGAAAACTCCACTGTCCATGATTCCCTGCTGGCATTCGGGGCACCTCCCTGCTGCAGAGAGAGCGCCACCTGGCGGCCTGGGGGTATTGGCTGGGCTGACTGGCTGGCCATAGTCCACAATAGATAAGTAAGTAAGTTAATAAATAAGTAAATATGCGCACACATTTTGATCAGAACACACACTGAAATGCCTATAAAGCAAGATAAATAATAAAAAGAAAAATTCTGACTTGGCAGTCCCAATTCCAGTGAGGCATTATGCAGACATATTGCTGTTGGTATGAAGGAACCCCCTTAGTGTTTCATGACACATTTCTGCTGAATGATTCGTTTCCTGACAGTCCTCAGTGTTAGTGTGTCACAGAGAGGGTGTGCAGCATTGTTCATAATGACACTCAGTTTTGTTTTAATTCTCTCCTTTGCCACGACCACCAGGATGTTCAGAGTGTGTTGCATAACTGCGCTTACACTTTAAATTAGCTTGTTGATTCGGTGGGCCTCCCTTGAAGTGATGTTACCAGCCCAGCACACCACAGCCTAGGAAATTACACTGGCCATCACAGAGTTGTAGAAGATGTGTCACTATCCACTTTAAAGGAACACAGTCTCCTAAGGAAAAATAGCCTGCCATGCCCTTTCTTATACAGTTCTCCTGTGTTCTGAGACCAGTCCAGCTTGTCATTAATGTGGAACCCACAAGTACTTGTAGGAGTGGGCCACCTCTACATCCAATCCCTGGATAGTGACCAGACATAGAGGCTCTTTAGTGAGGCAAAAGTCAATAACCAGTTGCTTAATTTTACTGATGTTAAGATCCAGGCAATTCTCTTTGCACAACAAAGCAAACTTCTCCACCTGACTCCAATATTCTGTCTAATCCCCCTGAACAATACACCCCATAGTTGCAGAGTCATCTGAGAATTTCTGCAAGTGACATGACCTGGTGTTATATTGACAGTCTGGGGTGTACAGAGTGAAGAGAAAAGGAGATGGGGCTGTTCCTTCTGGTGCTTACATCCGTATGAGTGACACGGTCCTTGAGTCTCACAAACTGCAGTCTGCCTGACAGATAGTCCATTACCCAGGACACCATAGGCTCACCCACCTGCATATCTCTGAGATCACCCCTTAACAGGGATGGCTGGATGGCACTGGAGAACTCAAAATACATCATCCTCACAGTACTGCCAGCTTTGCCTTGTGGAGAAGACAGATAATTGCATCCTCCACTCCAATCTTTGTCTGATAGGAGAACTGCAATGGGTCCAGGTGGTCTACAACAAGAGGACTCATAGAGTCCAGGACCAGTCTCTCAAAGGTCTTTATGCTTCGATCCATGAGACACTGCAGTGACCATTTTGTTTTATTAGATTTCATCCACGTTCCAGCAAATTTACACTTTTACTTTGACAGGTAAGAAGATCATTAACTGCTGATAAAAGCAGTGCCAGGCTGGGAGTGCTGTGAGTGAGATGCTGTTTTAGTAGAAGAAGACGTGTCTGACAGGCCATTATTACACTGAGGTGACATGATTTACCCACCATAATCCTCATGGAAAACTAAGAATCTTCTTCTTCGGAGCATGGGTTGAGAAATCAATATCATATTGTTTGTTTGCAAATAGAAGTAAAGAGCATCAGAGTTCCACAGAAAAAATAAATAGTTATCATTATTTACTTTATAGGGATTTTTTTTTTGAAAATTTCACTTGACTTGCACAAAGCTTTCTAGCTGCTGTTTGCTTCTGGCAAGTGCAATCACACAAAATAACACTCATGTTAACCAATCTACATATTCCAGATGTGTCTGATTGCATTTCATGACACATTACTGTTTTATTCTGGCTATTATGTAAAAACATTCAAGTATATAAGGTCTTGAATTCGTACTTGTACTATGAGGCAAATATCCTGATTACACTTGCTGATCCCTTTAATTCTTTCCACTTTTTGCATATTGTACCCTTCAATCTGTGAGTCATAAACAAGTCTGCATAGCAGATACTGTTTCATTTGAAAGCTTGTCTTCAAGTTGATATCTTTGACTAGGAGACCCTTTGTGTTATCCTGTGATTTGTTCGTCAATTCACCTTTTATTATTTTTTAGTGGTCCTTCAGCTTCATTCTCAACAGGTTCAGCACATTTTTAAAAAACATGTTTTGCCACAACCTCTCCCATCACAATGTTGGACAACTGGGATCCCCTGACAATGAGTGGATATGTCTCCTCTCATTGGATTAATGTGGCTAATGTATGTTTATATATTTAGACCTCTTCTTCTGGCTTACCACACCATTATTCAGAACTCTGCCATTGTTTGCATCTTTGCGATGGCCCGGGTTGACTCCACAGTCCCTAACAGCTTGAACCTGGTACTGTCAATAACATGTCCGAGGACAAGCTGGGTAAATGAGGACGCATATAGTCAGGAAGAGGTGGTGCAAAGTGCTTCAGAGCTTTATGTACAAACAATAAAGTCAAACAAGGATGCAAATGGTGCAATGCTTCATCTCATTAAATAAATAAAAATACCAAATAAAAATAAACAAAGTGTGAGAGGTTAAAATATCCAATAAATAATCTATTAAAAATGAGGTTAAAATCATAGGGAGGTTCCTTATATTAAAAACAGTCCTGAGCCACACTGCATCCTTCTAAAACTCAGTGACTCCTCTTCTTACCCTGAAAGAAGGAGCCACAGGAGACATCTTCCCAACACCCTCAAGTGGGCTTGAACTCCCACCACCTCCGTTAGTCACTGTTGGAGTGCCACCAAGCCTGACTCGTGTCCCTTGTCGCCAGCAGGTCTACTGCTCCATCTCCCATCAGCCACCTCTGCTCTTGAAGTGTTCAGCCAGAGCAACCACATGACCCTCAAGCACTGGCCATATGCTCCTGTTGGCCTGTTGGGTCCACACCTCCACACCACAACAGCACTGGTTAAGAAAGTGTGTAAGAAAGGTCAGAGCCGACTATACTTTCTAAAAAGGTTGGCATCCTTCAACATCTGCAATAAGATGCTGCAGATGTTCTACCAGACGGTTGTGGCGAGTGCCCTCTTCTACGCAGTGGTTTGCTGGGAAGGCAGCATAAAGATGAAAGACGCCTCACGCCTGGACAAACTTGTTAAGAAGGCAGGCTCTATTATAGGAGTAAAGTTGGACTGTTTAACATCTGTGGCAGAGCGACGGGCATTAAGCAAACTCCTGTCAATTATGAAGAATCCACTGCATCCACTGAACAGTATCATCTCCAGGCAGAGGAGTAGCTTCAGTGACAGACTTTTGTCACTGTCCTGCTCCATTGACAGACTGAGGAGATCGTTCCTCCCCCACACTATGCGACTCTTCAATTCCACCCAGGGGAGTAAATGCTAACATTACTCAAAGTTATTGTCTGCTTTATTACTCAAAGTTCTAAAGCTATTGTCTGCTTTTACATGCATTTTTATTACTATTTAATTTAATATATATATATATTTTTTTTTATCAGTATACTGCTGCTGGATTATGTGAATTTCCCCTTGGGATTAATAAAGAATCTATCTATCTATCTATCTATCTATCTATCTATCTATCTATCTATC
>JANRMT010062849.1:9585104-9618440 GCA_026402145.1 Polypterus bichir lapradei
ATCTATCTATCTATCTATCTATCTATCTATCTATCTATCTATCTATCTATTACTCCGCCATCCTGCCCTGCACTTTCACTTCATTGCTGTTTTCACCTCCATCTCTCTGTTCTCTTGATTTTCTCTTTCTTTTTTCCCATCTCTCTGACTTCTCTCACGTGGGCTCCCTTTTACCCCCCCACAGGTGCAGCCTCTCAATTATAATCTGCAGGAAGTCAATGAGGCAATTGGAACTAACGCCATCAACTTCGATCACCCCTTCAAACATCCCGGGGTTACACACAAACACACATCTACAGACTTAGAGGTGCACACTTTATTTATTTAATAAAAAAACAAGTATTGCCTCTCCCATCACAATCTTGCTAATCTAGCATCAGCCTTTCTGGACACCCAATTTGCACGTTTTGATGAGTTCCCATTCAGCTTTGTGGCTCCTGTTTCTTTTATGAAGCTTCATCTTTGAACTCATTTAGATCCACTCTATGGTAGACTGTACTAGAACTGCATTCTTATTCCTTTCTTCTGTAACCGTCACACTCAGAATAGCCTAATTGTACTATTCTGTCATCACAGACTGCTCATCTTCTCCTCTGTACTGTCCTGTTATTCTTCACTTAAGTACACTTTAGTCTATAATTGTAATATGAGTTTCTTTAAAGGCCATGTAACATTAGGTAATGTTTACAGTGATTTTCAGCCATAGCCTTCACTTACCTAATCCCGGCAAGTCAGCGATGTGCTCCCATGAAGGCTAATCACGTAATGTCTGACAAAATCAAACAGGTTGGATTGTGATACCCCCATGCATGACAACATGCAAATGTTATGCCTCATGTGGAGGTGACCAGGAGAAGAAACCCTAGAAGAAGGCTAAAATCTGTAACTAAAGAGTCAGTCATATCAATTGCTAAAAAGTAAACTGCTACTCAAAAATTTCAGTCTTAATTTCATAATCTAAAGTTAGGAAGTTAAATCAAACGAGCATTAAATAATATACAAACACAGAAACTGAGGATTTCCTTTGTTTATCTGCAAACTCATATGATGATGAATGTGAAGTGCTGGTGACATCAAACACATTACTTCTGAAATTATATCAACTAGTGTCAAGTCATGACAACACAATAACAGTGACTCAAAATGGCGGTGCCCATAAATTTCCACTTAAGCCAATGTCATATTACATGTCCTCTAGTCGTGGAGTATGTAAAATTTGTAGACTGCAGTTGCTGATCCATATCAATTTAAATAACTGAAAATTGCTGTCCAGGTCACATTTAATGACTGCATGACGACTTTCCGGCACAGTTGTGCCTGCCCCTTTTTTGACAGCCAATAGCGTACTGCCTGACAGAGCTGAGGCTGCACAAAGAGTTGACAGGTGCGCTGAGTTCAACTGCAGTCTCTCCTTTTTTTTTTTTTAACTTTTTTCTATTTCTATTTCATGGTACATAAAACACGAGCCATCAGACAGAGGAGCTTCTCTTTGGTTTGTGAGGTCCAAGACACCTGCATTTCCTTATTCCTCATTGTTGAATTCTATGCATTGAACTTTTGGATGAGCATTCATTGGTTGTCATCTCTCACGCACACCCTACGACTGAAGACAAAATCAAATCTGCAAACTAGTTGGAGTGAGTTGTTGGGCTTTGACTGGCCTTCACAGGAGCTCACTGTCTATTGCTTCCGACTGAATGAATGAAAAATCGTTGGAAAAGTCATGTGATGTGATATGACCTTAACTTAAAACACATTCAAGGTGCCAAATAAATGCCAGAAACTAATTCAGTGACAGCAAAAATCCACAATCTTAACAGTAACTACATTCTGTTGTTATGGTCATTCAGTCATTTTATTAAACCACTTTGTCCTGAACAGGGTTGTGGGTGGCGCTGGGGGTTATCCCAGCTAGCACAGGGTGAAAGGCAGGAACAAACCCTGGACAGGGCAAACACACACACACCCTAGAGTCAATTCAGATACTCCAATTCACCTAATCTGCATGCCTTTGGACCCGGAGGAAATCCACACAGGCATGGGGACAACATGCAGACTCCACTCAGGGAGGAATCAGGAGGCAAACCCTGGTCTCCTAACTGTGAGGCAGCAGCGGTACCAATGCACCGCCATGCCGCCCTCTGTTGCAGCTGTTCGTTTTTAAAATGACTCATTTGTTACAAACAAACACTTAGTAAACAAAAATGTGACAAGTTGGTTAAAGAAAATAAACAAAAACTGAAAAACTAAAACATTCAAAACAGTTAAGAAATTCCTTGAATGTTGCTCCTTGCATGCTATTTCTAATTTGTTTTTGTGCTTTCCTTTCCCTCCTGCAGGCCTGGAAAGACATCTGCTCCCATCTCCTTATGCACTAAGCCATTCTAGAATCATCTGTATTGTTATACCCCACTGTTTGTAAGTAGAAAATGATGAATGTTTTATACACGTCAGTTTGTCTTATTGACATTTACTGTTCATTTTTAAAACTGGATCACTCTTTCCATCGTATACTATACATTTAAATCATCATTTACAAAAACTGTTAATATCTCTATATATATACCTGTATACAGTAAAATCTAGCGTCTGTATGTCTGTCTGCTTTTCACGAGAGAACTACCTAAAGGATTTAGATCAGGTTTTTTTCTATAATTTGCTTGAACACTCAGGTTGATTTTGCGTCATCTGTCATTGCTCTAAGAATCATAGTTCGCTTGCAGGAGTGATATATTCGTGCTAATCCGAGGCAGAGGCTGCGGGCCGAGGGAAGAGGAGTAGGGAGCCGGGCAGGGCCCTCCTCACTGTCCTGTTTCACTTCTACGGGGCATAGCAATGCAAACATATACTGTACATGAAGCCAATATGTTTATTATACATCATTTAACAGTAATCATGATTATAAAGCATGCACTTCACAATGCTCTCCAAAAAGTATAAAGATGCAGCGGTGTAACAACTTCTGTCTTCTTTTGTATGTACTGCTAACTACGTGTCTTAGGATGTCCCACTTATTTGCAGTGAAGTTACTCTGAGTTGGCTGTAGGCTTCCATCCACTCTCTCCACAACTCCCTCTAATCACACTCTGTCCCGTGAAGGATTAAAATTAACATATTCAATTTATTCCCACTGCCTATTCCTTGAGATGCAACCTTCTCCCAATATGTGCCTCCATTCTAGCTAAAATGCCACAACTAGCCTCCCTGGTCTTAAGCTCTCATCATACTTCATGACTTTTCTCATGATTTTCAGTCGTAGGCTTCATTTACATCATCTTAGCAAGTCAAGGACAGTTGTGAGCTGTGATGATTAGTCATTTAATGTGACATCCCCATCGACTTGGTCACAGGGCTTTACGATTAGCCACTACAGAATCACACACAGGCTCGATTTTGTTGCGAGGCATGGGCCTTCTATGTATGCAGGACCACCAACGAGTGTTCAGCTATATGGTGTCCATTTTAGGACATATTCCTCCCAGAGACAAAACTCCATCCTTCCTACTATCTTCGACAAAATATTCCTCCTCCCTGAGAGGAAAACTCTGTCAGTTGACACTGCAAAGCTGGAAGTGCAATGCATATAAACATCCAGAAAACCAGCCACTCAAGTGGAAGCTAGACTGCCTTTTAGATGGACCTCCTCTGGGCTGACTGGTGGGAATTATGTTCTACGTAGAGGTTTTGTGGTTTTCCACTACTACATTTTTGCACATTTTTTTCATTTTGGACCCAATGACTATGTTGGTTTTAATACTGAATTTTAACTCACTGACTGTCACAGTTTTAATGGGTTATTTATTTTTGAAGATGGCACTGAACTATTTGAACACTAGTTCTTTGACTTTGTTTTAAATAAAAGCACATGGGCACGTGTTCACCTACCCCTTGCTATGTATATATTTGTCCTCATTTGCCTGGCCCAGCTTTTGTGACGTTATTGATGGTGGCGGGTTCAGGAGGATCCCAAACAGGAGTAGGAGCGTGGAGCCAGCCCACACCATCACAACACCATCTAGGTGAAGCTTGGGTTGCTGCTGGAAGAGGTGCTAGTGAGGCCACCAGAGGGCGCTTACCCTGTGGTCTGAGTAATATGGACACTGTGCTGTAAAAATGGCGTCATCTTCGGGATGAGATGTAAAACTGAGGTCCTGACTCTCTGTGGTCATAAAAGATCCTTGGGCATGCTTTGTAAAGAGCAGGGTGTACTCTGATGTCCAGGCTAAATTACCCACCACAGCCTAGTCATTCTGGCCCCCTAATCACCCCCTGTCTCAAACTGCCTATCTCTGTCATCACTTCACCACCTGATAGCTAATACAGTATGTGGTGAGCATACTCAGTTCCAGTGCTTGGTTAGTTTGTGCCCTAGGCCAAGCTTATTAGTGCGCCAGCCGACTGTTCCATAGCTAACCCATGTGGCTGGGTTTTCTCCCCCATATGATATGCGTCCTTAATAATGCAAAAATGGCTGCTGTCACATCATCCAGGTAGATACTATGCATTAGTGGCTTCCCACTCACTGAATCCCTTTGAGTAGCAAGAAAAGCACTACATAAATGTAAAGAATTATTATTATTAGGAGTAGTACTGTGCGCGTGAAAAGATGCTCAACAATTCCCAACTCTGGACTCACTTTGTGACCTTATGCAAGTCTCGTCATCTGCCTGTGCTCAAAAAAAGTGTCTCTGTAAACAAGAGTGCTGCGTTCTCATCTTGTGCGTTGCCTCAGATAAACGTGTTGCTGTGTGTGTGTAATTATAATTCTTAAAACAGACACCCTACCTTAGCTGTTGCTATGATTTGTTGTTTTCTTTTTTTATAGGACCACCTGGCTGCCTATTCTGTGCCTCTAAGGATCTCCACTAATGGAATGCTGCAGCAGTGTGGCGATAAGCTGCAGAAACCTGCTCAGATGCTGTGAGCTGCAAACGCGTTCTTAGATAAGACCTGTAAATTTGGCCAGCTCTTCACACCATGCTACCCGAAGCACTGGTGGTTTCTGTAAGCTGGCGCTCTGGATCTTGCTGACAGGCCGCTTATCTTGGTCTTCTGTCAGTGCCCTCTTAATAACCGTCAGCGCGAGAGCCTGACAGTGCTGCCTCTATGACGCCTCTTCAGCCCCCGCCACCCCAGTTCTAAACAAAGCAGAGCTGCTCTGATGCTCTGATAATAGCAAGATAATATTTCAATGCCTTTTTTTTTTTTGGCCCTCGGGGGTTTAAAGTAGCAGATGATAATAAAAAAAAAAAAAAAGGTAAGCCTTGAAACGGCAGAAGGAATTAGGTTGTTAAAATGCTTTTATGTCCCAAAGTAGTGCTTTTTACGTTAATGTGAATAACAGCAGGGTTGGCACACATGAGTGAGACAAAAGTTCTAACTGAAAAATATTGTTTGAATGTATAATGTGACACACATTGTCAAGTTTACTTCATCTGATGAAGGATTGTGATGGGCAGCATTAGGTGTAAACTTGGACCGTGTGCAAGTTCCAATCACACATACACTCAGTGGTGGCACGCGTTTGGGGTCAGTGGCAGTGTGCAACTTTTGGTTAAAAACAGTGAACTCAGGCTTGCGAGGGGGGTTTGGGGGTGTAGCTGCATGTGATAGAGTAGCAGAGCAGCCCCCGGGGTGTTGATGGGGAAATTAGCCAAACACGCATTCATATGCAAATGCCACCAGATCGGCTGGTTTCATCATTAGTGCTCTAGGGATCGTAATTAAGGCACCTACACCCACTACAGTATAAAGGAGACTGAGTATAATGTTCACGATGGGAGGGGTGGGTTTGAAAGAATGCTCAGAGGTTAAATGGGAAGGAAGGAAAAGAAGAACAGCAGGATCAAGGCAGATAGGAGGAGAAGAGAGGAGGCATGGCAGTCAGGGACGATGCCCAGTGTGGTGCAGTGGCACTCTGGAGGTTGCGTCGCTGCTGCTGAATTCTACAGGGGCACAGAAGTGACTCAATCACTCCAAAAGATCCTGCTTACACTGAGGGAGTGTGATGGAAGTAGGGAGCAGGTTTCACGATGTCCAGGTGGATGCCATGGAATGGCAATGGGGACAGGAGCCAGTTGGTTGACCGCACTTACTGGAGGGCATCTCCTCTTGCTGACCAGGTCTAGAAGGAATGGGTATTGATGGAAGGAGGCACAGATGTTCCTGAAGTTTTTAAAGGGGCAGGCCTTAACCATGAATTTTAAACCTACATTTTTCTTACTTTTGGAATTGCTTATTTAATGTGATTGTAAGCCCGCAAATTCACTGATTTTATTGAGGATTATTTATTAACATATTTATTTATAAAGAAGATTCCACTGCACTTTATTGCCCTTGACCACTGCGTGGAATAAAAGCACTTCATGCTGTTTGCACTGACCTCTTGTTCGCTCTACTCCATTTCAGTCTGTAACTCTCGATAACCAGGGTTCATGGAGGTAATGCCAGTTTCGGGTAACCCGGGCATCACACACTCTCATGCACACTGGATCTTTGTGGAAATACCAAGCTCTCCGTTTCCATAATAAGGTTTTGGGAAGCTAGAGCTATTCCTGCATCCTTCCCTGGAGGGGATGCCATTCCACTTCAGGACACATTGAGCATTTTTTCTCCCAAGCAGCTTTGTTTTCAGGAAGCTTTGAGTTGCTGTATGATGTCGGCCCTGTGCCACTTGCGGTCCCTGGCCACTTTTATATGTTGCATTCTAACCACACAACAGGAATTGTAACCTTTCAGCAAAATATGTAACATTCAAAGAAGGTTGATGCAGTGTGAAGTGAGGAGTTCAATGGGGGTCAATCCACCCCCGATTGCTTCGACACACTCTGGACTTCACCAGGGCGAGGGAAGATTATTGCTCTGATGTGGTGCATGGCACAATACACCAGGATGGCAGCTATGAAAGGTGATGCAGTGCAAAGTGTGGTGTGATCAGGGGCTCACGGAGGACCCCATATCTTATTGCTTCTAAGCAATCGCAAGTACATGGGATAGATTTTTGATTTAATGCATTGCATTGTGTGGCACACTATGGAGGTGGCTATGAAGAGTGATATAGTGCTCTTCATCTTCACCAATAACTCTCCCAAGTCCAAACTACTACCAGATTGGTACAATGGCACCAGTGCTTGTGGTCAACCAATCAGCACAATTCATCGCCAATGCCAATGATTCTTAGCATCCCATCTTTGGAGATATCAGGAGAAAAATCTGAGCACCTGAAGAAAAAAGTGAAGACCAGGATTCATTGACAGGGCTGCAGAAGGTGCCACTCTGTGCATCTAGACTCCAGCATAGAGATGTCATCACTCTCTGCAGTCACACTCTGTATGTTAATGAAAATTTAATTATGGTTCCTCTTTTGACTTTAATCATTTTAAAAATTAAACCTTTCTTTTACATGACAGTATGATTAAGCTGTTTGGGGGAAATGTTCAGTCGATATTAAGACTGCTGATGTTAAAAGATGTCCTGAGCGGCTGGTCGGACTTTGCCCTTGTTTCCTCCTTAAAGTGCTTGAGCCTCCTCAGTGCGACCCTTGTACTCAGTGCCACCCTTTTACTTGATTCACAGCTCTCTTTCATGTTTTAAATGAATCTGCAGTTCATGAAGGGGCATGTGGTTTCAAATCCACTCAGAGGAAGCCTGAGACCACAGCTGAGCACTTGTAGGCCCACATCAGCACTCGGCTTTAAGAGCTGCAACAGAACAGGAAGAAAGCTGTGACAAGAGCTTGTGGTTTACTTCTGGCATCACCTCGGGTTGTGGCATGGTGCAAATTTATGCGTTCTTTGCCTGTCTAATTCTGATTAAATAAATAATAATAAAGCATGAGCTGTCAGAAGAGTAATAATAGGATGCCAAAGTGCCATCTTCCTGTGTCTTGAGCAAATTTCGTTTCCTTCTCATCTGGGTTGCTCACAGTGTAGAGACGTTTACATTTATTTGCTTAGCAGACACTTTTATTCAAAGCAACTTATAAAAGAGGTCAGCATAATCGAGTAAGCATCAGTCTGAAGGACTGTTTGGGAGCAAGTGTTACAGGATTACAGTACAAAATTCATCATCACAAGTGAAGAGCTCAGTACAAAATGCAGGCTAGCTGGAAATTCTAGATAGGAAAACCTACTGTAACTGTAGACAGAAATTCACCAAACAAGAGAATCTTCAGCCGCTTCTTAAAGACATTGAAGGAGTCAGAATTTCGAATGTCAGTGGGCAGCTCATTCCACCAGCCAGGACTTTCACATGAAAGAAATCAGTCAGATTTCATACCGCACGGAGGTGGCATCCCCAGATGCCATTCAACAACAGACCTGAGTGGTCAAGAAGGAGCAAAGAAACTCACAAATGTCTCCATATATGTAGGTGCTAATCCATTGACTTCTTTGTAGGCAGGAATCAAAGTTTTGAAGTAAATATGTGTTTGTAAAGAAAGCCACTGCAGTGATCTAAAGAGAGAGAAATAACATGTGAGATGATTGAACAGCAGACATGTCCCTGCATTTTGTATCATCTGCTGCAGCTTGGTGACACACACTGGTAACTCCTGCCAGCAGCAAGTTGCATTAAGTCAAACGGGACAAGACCAAAGCCTGGAGCAGGTGTACAGCTGCATAGTCTGTCTGATATTGTGATGTTGTGTATATTGTGCAGAATTACTCTGCAAGACAAAGAGACCATAGGAACATAGTCCCTGAAGGAGAGATGGACATTAATCACCAACCCAAGGCTGAGGACTGACTTGTCAGGTGTTAGTGATAATGAACTAAGCTGGACAGAAATGGGGAGCTGGGATAACAAGAAGGTCCGTCTTTGCCAAGTTAATATGGAGATGTGTTCCTTAATCCAGGGGAGATAAAGTTGTTCCTGTAGCCTGGATGGGATGCAATTCCACCTCAGTACACATTAGATGTTTTTCCACTGCATTTGTTTTGTTTTCAGGAACCACTGAGTTCCTGTACCATGTAGGCCCTAGGCCACTTGTGACCCCTGGCCTCTTTCGTATGCTGGGTTTCACCACACAACAGGAAACGTAATCTTTATGCAAAGCAGCATGATGACATGTGAAGTGAGGTGCATTCTGGAGTTGATGGGGAACATCTCCCCTTTATTGTTCCAACATGGTTTGGACTTCACAGGAGTGAATACTACTTCAATTTGGTGCATGGTGAGCACCAGAGATGTGGTTATAAAGAGTGATGCAGTGTGCAGTGCAATCAGGACCTCACATGGGACCCCTGCATCTTATTGCTTCAAAGCAATTGCCAGTTTATGGGGAGATTATTGATTTGAAGCAGTGCATGGTGTGGTGCACCACAGATGTGGCTATGAAGAGTGATGCAGTGCGAAGAGCGATGCTCCATCTTCACCAATGACTCTCAGAAGTCTAAACTGCTAACAGATTTGTAGGATGGCGTCAGTGCTTGTGGTCAACCAATCAACATAATTTATTACCCAAGTCACACCTGGGTACATACCTTGGCATAAGAGTACCAGAATCTACCTAACAGGAACTACAAAATGGCCCAAGTTCCCGTGGTAGGAATACTACAGAAATTCCTGAGATTCTGAAAAGTCCCTGGTTCCTGAAAAAGTTCCTATGGTGGATAAGCACCCATTCATGTACCCTTCACTTCATCAAACTGTAAGATTTTGGACTTTGGAAGCTACTCAGCATAAACACTTAAATTTTACACAGGGGTCTAAATGCTTTCTGAGTCACGTTACTCTTCTTGAAATCAATACTTTGATTTTTCAGATTTATATTAAGCTGGTCTTCAGAAGAAACACAATGCTAGGTTCACAAATAATGGCATTTCTTTTTTACTTCTTTTATACAAGGGTGCCAGGCCCGAGCTCCAGGTATTTTGGTTATGGAGGGGCATGCCAGTTGTGCAGGCAACTCATTTCAGGGACAGCCCATCACATATTGACCAATGGAGGGATCACACAGAACATGCCAATGATGCTTAGGGGCACCATCTTTTAAAAATTCAAATTCTCTCCCTCAATAACAAGGCTTTCATCCAATCAGGCTGATGTTTTAACTAACGGAGTACTCCATAAAAAGCAATATCTATTATCTATTAGCTGTACCCCTTTTTCCTGTTCCTTCTTCAGATCTCTCATCAGTTGTCCCATTGACACCGCCTCCATTCCCCTTTCCACTTGTGCCAATGTCACATTATGAGACTTGTCATCGTTGGGTATGTCTGACTTATCGACTGCTAGTGCTGATCTTATCGCCAGACCATGTCAACTTGCACGACTGAAAATTGCTAGGCAAATCATATTTAACAACTTGACACTGACTTTCCAGCACAGTTGTGCACGCCCCTTTTTCTGACAGCCAATAGCACGCTGCCTGATTGAGCCAGTGAAGGGTCATTCTGTCATCTTCTTATATAATGCGCTACCGTGGCTGTTCATTTGTCTGTCTAGGATTTTAAATCACCTTTAGCTCACAAACCGTTTGACTTAATGACCTGGAATTTGGTACACATATACTGCGTAACGTCTACTATCTGCTTTCGGGGTGATGATTGACCTCCAATGTTATTCCTCTTTTTATTTTTATTTTATTGTAGAATCAACTCTCTGCAGTGACCAGCAGGGCGGCCATGTGGCGCATGCGTACGAGTGCCATTCTCATCCCTACCACCTTCGCCGTCACTTCCCCTACCTCTTCATATCTTAAATAATTCTTGAGGCAGATTGAAGACTTAAGAGCCAGCTCAAGTGAAAAATTTAAGAAAACATACTAATTGCAATACAAACACTGACTTAATCAGTTTTAACACAAAAAGATGCCAACGAAAGAAGAGAAGAAGCGGGCGGCTAGGGTGGAGAAAAGAAGAGCTGCTAAGGAAGCAGCAAGCGCATCAACCTCTGAGGAAACGAATGCTAAAAATACAACAAAAAAGTATGAAAACTATGAATGCTCAAGTCAAATGTATTCACTGCACGTTATCGCACAGCGCTCCGTTACTGGTAGTATATAACACACAATGATTAAGAGCAGATCAGTTTCTATTCTTTTTGTGGGATTCCAAACATCCTCATTCCTTTTTCCTCATCGCTGCATTATTTGAATTATACCTTCAGATAAGTATTCATTGATGCCATTAAGAAAAAACTTTAAAGAAAAGATTGGAGTGAGTCGTGAACTAGTTGGAATGAGTAACTGGGTATGTCCCATTACGTGACCGGCTTTACGGGAGTGTGCCAGCAACTGCTACGACTGAAAAGTCATCTAATGTGACATGGCATTTAATCTCATGTCCAGGCCACTGAGGAGCCAGCACAGCTACAGCAGGCCTAGGATTCTATGCTGCCTATTTGTTTCATTTTAGCTATCTTGGTCGCTGCTGGAGGAAATGGTGGTTTTTCTTCATTTTTTATTACTTCACCTCTAAATAAAATCTAGAGGAATCACGCAGTCTATGAAATTAAATAAAGGCTAAAACAAAATCAGGAGACCAATGGTTCATATCTTTACTGAGCCACAGAATGATCAATGTGACTCTGAAGAGCATGTCAATAAAGCTTTACCCTTTCTGTTTCTGTTGCATGGTTAGAAGATGAATGATTTTTTTTTAATTCTAAATAACAGTATGTTTAATTGTGCTTCTTCATTCTGCTCCCCTTTATCACTCCTAGTGCAATTCACAGCACAGCCAGCTCCACGGGGTTGGTTTCTGATGCTACATGGAGAGCTTGATGAGTGGGGGTACATATTGAATGAAATGGATGCACAGGTTTAGTGGTCAACTTCATCTCATCTCTCCTACCAATCTGGAATGAAATTATTGAGGACATAATCTAGAAAATATAGAAATATTACAACACAGGGCCATGCCCATTTTTATAACCCAGCTGCTGTATGTGAAGAGTTTTTTGTTACTAAGAAAAAAAGAGTTTTTTTCCCTATATATGTGACGATGCGGGTTCATTGCACGCTCCCATCTGCTGTCCGGGAGCCCTTGAACCCAACACCGTCACAGATGAGCACAGCAGTGAAGCAACAATAGAGCAAGGGGATGGTGTACAAAAGTGCCAAGTGCTTTTATTTAAAAACAGAAGAACAAAACAGTGTCCAAATAAATAGTGTAGTGCTTTCCAATAATTAAATAAACAATCCATAAAACAAACGTGGAGGTTTAAAAATCAATAAACAGAAAAATAATAATCCTTTAAAAGACAATGAGGTTAAAACGTTGAAAGCAATCTCTTTAAAACACAAAGCCCGGTGTGTTCATCTAACTAGTGACTCCCCTGCTTCTCCCTATCCAGGCTTTGCAACAGGGGGAGCCACTCTACCTGCAGCTGACCTTCTTTCCACTTCAGAACAGGTCTGGAGGCCTCCAGATCCCTGGCTTCGGTCGCGCACTCAACCCAGACCGGGACTTGGCTTCTCTCCAATGGCCAGGACTCTCACGCTGGAGATTATCTTCCTAAGTCTCCCAATTCCCGCTGTCTTCCATGGCGAGTCACCCCCCCCTCACTGGTCACTTCTGCTGCTCTCAAAATGCTAAGCAGGAGCGACCACAATCAACTGCCTTAGGTGTTGGATAAACACCTCGCTAGGGCCCACAGTCCAACTGCACTCGAGCCTGCTCTCGCTCGCTCGCTTGTTCTCCTTCGCTATCTCTCTCTCTCATACCGGCTTTCTCCTCGCTGCTTCCTCACTTCCTCCCAGCAGCCTCTGTCTTTTCATTTCTTTTCTTTCTCTCCCCTCAACCGCCTCGCGCTTCTATTTAATTAAGAGGACGTGGCAGTCGTGGCCAATCAGTAGCCCCAAGAATAATCACGGACGTGGACGATTTCTCACCTGTGCACTAGGCGAGACACGCCCACACCACGAATCATCCCGACATTTCAATCATGTCTCCTCTTAATCTTCTTTTTCTTAAACTTTAAAGGCTCAGCTCTTTTAATCTTTCCTCGTAACTCATAACATGTAGCCCTAGAATCAGCCAAGTCGCTTTTCTCTGGACTTTTTGTAGCCTGGGGACCAAAACTGCACACAGTACTCCAGGTGAGGCCTCACCAGTGTGTCATAAAGCTTGAGCAGAACCTCCTTGGACTTGTACTCCACACATCAAGGCGTTATATAACCTAACATTCTGGTAGCCTTCTAAACACTGTCTGGAAGTTGATAATGCCGAGTCCACTATGATTTCTAAGTCCTTCTCATAATGTGTATGTACAATTTTCAGACCTCCCATTGTGTATTCAATCCTACCATTTTTACTTGCTACATACAATGCTGGGTGGCACAGTGGCACAGTGGTAGCACTGCTGCCTCGCAGTAAGGAGACCTGGGTTCGCTCCCTGGGCCCTCCCTGCGTGGAGTTTGCATGTTCACCCCGTGTCTGCGTTGGTTTCCTCGGGGTGTTCTAGTTTCCTCCCACAGTCCAAAGACATGCAGGTTAGGTACATTGGTGATCCTAAATTGTCCCTAGTGTGTTCTGTGTTTGTGTGTGTGGACTGGTGCCCTGCCCAGAATCTATTCCTGCCTTGTGCCCTGTGCTGGCTGGGATTGTCTCCAGCAGACCCCAGTGACCCTGTGTTAGGATATAGCGGGTTGGAAAATGACTGACATACAATGCTTAACATTTGCTTACATTTAATTTCATCTGCCACACATCTTCCCAGGCCTATATGATTTTCAAGACCCTCTGGGATGATTCAATGGATTCCATATTACCTGCCAATCCACCCATCCTGGTATTGTCTGTACACTTAACTATCTTGTTATTTATATTTCTATCCAAATCATTTATATATATTAAAAATAGCAGTGGCCCCAGCACTGACCCCTGTGGCACACCACTCTTAACTTCAGCCAGATCTGATAAGGTTTCTCACACCACAACCCTCTGCTTCCTATGTCTGAGCTAACTTTGCCCCCATTTACAAACCCTTCTTTTAGTTTAAAGCCCAACACTCATATGGCACCGCCAGTGCACACTATAAAGCTGAACATTGAAATCTGATGTCTAGCTGGTGATGGTCAATAGTGTGCTGCCTGACGAAACCAGTGCAGTATGAAAGGTTACGGTGGGTTCAGCTGCAATCTCTGCTCTTTTTACCATTTTTCCATTCTGTTGTGGTTTATAAAACACTAGGCATCAAACAGAATTGCTCCTCTTCTGTTTCTGAGGTTCAAAACCCCCATGTTTCTTATTCTTTGCCTTTGTCTTTTATGCATTGTATCCATAGGAAGTCTCACACAGACATGCGGAGACTCCACAGACCGGGAGATCAGGTGCCCAGGCTGATGAATCCACGAGTTAGCTGCACTGACCGCTGCCCCACAGGATATCAAATGTTAATAAATAAGAAATGTAACAGGTATGGTATATGGCCGGCTGTTCATCCCGGCCAATACTCCCAGGCCGCCAGATGGAGCCCTCTCTGCAGCATGGAGGTGCCCCGAATGCCAGCAGGGAATCACGGACAATGGAGTTTTTTTTCACAGCCCTGCTGGATACGGGGGATTTGTTAGGCGCAAGGGGATGCTGCAGGGAGGCCCAGGGATTTGTACTTTTCATATAGCCCGTAATTCACAATCACGGGAACGGAAGAGATGATATACTTCCGGGCTGAAGAAAAAGAGGAGTTTTCACCTGACCCGGAAGTGCTGGGAAATCACATGGATTGGGGGATCAGAGGCACATCCGGGTCAAGGACTTTAAAAAGGACAGTGGGAGATACCAGCGTTGAGCCAAGCTGGGAGGAAGGGTGACTGAGCTGCTGGGAGGTGTGGAGGATTGTAGTATTGAGTATTGTATTGTGATTTATGAGTATTGTGGAGTGGATGGTGCTTTGTGCACTTTATTATAATAAAAAGTCATTATTTTGGACTTTTATCTGGTGTCTGGCGTCTGGTCTGAGGATTCAAGGGGATGACGGAGCCCCCTATCTGTCACACAGGTTTTGCAGTGCAAAGCAGACTCGTGGAAAACTTAAAAACAAAAAACTGTAATAACAGCTGTCAGCATTTCTACGGGACAAAGCATTTGTGTGCACTTTCCGAATGTACATTTGCCACCCTGGATTTTTTTAAGGCAATGCTAAAAATCCCTATTTTAAGGGATTCCACCTAAAGATTTATTATTTCATATTTTTAAAGGAAAGGATTGCTGAAGCCATGTGTTATGTTTATCAATATTTTTGTTAAACTGGATCCCTCCTTTGAATTGATGCCAAATATTCATATTCATTTCATTTATCAGCTTTTTGTTATCCCAGGGACTTTACTCCAGACAGTGCCAGAGCCTTGTGTTAATTTAGTCCATCATTGTTTTTGATTGCTTTCGTTGTCTCGCATTTTTCATAGCATGACTGCCAAAAAATGCTATTTATCCAGTGCATCAATATTTTATTGTATATCACATAATAATCATTGCCATTTTTTCCTAGTAATTCAGTCCATTAGTGTTTCTGTTCTAGTGTTTGCATGGAACGCCCTTGTGAGCTCATATTTTTCATGGCTGTAGAAGCATTTTAAATTATTCCGTCGATGTTTATCTTAACATTAAATTCACTAGTGGGCTGCCCACAGCAGTTGCTTCAGGGCTCCATTCCCAGTCAGTTCTTCATGTGCCCATGTGACGTTTCTCATGCAGTTTGTTCCAAAGATGGCCTGCTGGTCTGTGCGGTGCCTCTGTGCCATTCATACGAGTTGGGTCTTACCTTACACCACTTAGCATTTTAATAAAAATGGGCTCCAGAATCTTGGGTACAGCATAACAAAAAGAGGTGATGGATTAAGGAGATGGAGAGCTAGAGAAGGGTTTGACCCATTGCTACCTGTGAGAGAACTATTTGCACTCTTAGTTTGAGCAGGCCAAAGGCAACTGAGATTTACTAAAATATAACACTAAACAAAGTTAAGTGGTTAGATTCTCTGATGGTGCAGGCCAATTGTATAATTCTATAATTATTTGTTTATAAATACTGTATACAAGTCAGAAGATGTAATGTCCATCCATCCATCCATTATCCAACCTGCTATATCCTAACTACAGGGTCACAGGGGTCTGCTGGAGCCAGTCCCAGCCAACACAGGGCACAAGGCAGGAAAGAAACCCCGGACAGGGCACCAGCCCACCACAGGGTGCACATACACACCAAGCACACACACTAGGGACAATTTAGGATCACCAATGCACCTAACCTGCATGTCTTTGGACTGTGGGAGGAAACCCACGTAGACACGGGGAGAACATGAAAACTCCACACAGGGAGGACCCAGGAAGCAAACCCAGGTCCCCTAAGTGCGAGGCAGCAGCACAACCCACTGCGCCACCGTGCCGCCCAAGATGTAATGTTCTAGAATGTAATACTATATGCAGTATGGATGATACTATATATCCATCCATCCATTTTCCAACCCGCTGAATCCGAACACAGGGTCATGGGGGTCTGCTGGAGCCAATCCCAGCCAACACAGGGCACAAGGCAGGAACGATTCCCGGGCAGGGTGCCAACCCACCGCAGGACACACACAAACACATCCACACACCAAGCACACACCAGGGCCAATTTAGAATCACCAATTCACCTAACCTGCATGTCTTTGGACTGTGGGAGGAAACCGGAGTGCCCGGAGGAAACCCACGCAGACACGGGGAGAACATGAAAACTCCACGCAGGGAGGACCCGGGAAGCGAACCTGGGTCTCCTAACTGCGCCACCATGCCACCCAAGATGTAATGTTCTAGAATGTAATACTATATGCAGTATGGATGATACTATATATATACAGTTTATTTAGTCAGTTCTCTGGTTTAACATTATAAACCATTGTCTAGTTTTGATCAAGGTTTAACATTTTATAATTCTAAGCTCAGGTGAGAAATGACTCATAAAAAAAATAAGACATACAAAAACAAAACTACGAACTTGTCCACATTACAACATTTTTTGTTTAATAACACAGACATTAGTCTCGTCCACACTACTCCAACGTTTTCAACCCCAAAAAACGGAGACTTTTCATAACACTCTCCAGAGCCATATACTTCAGAAAACTCAGCATCAGTATTGTAATGCAGACAGGCAGAAATGCAAATTTTGTAGAGCACAGACTCCATTTGCACTCTGATTGGTTCATGCTTATTATGTGGCCCTTCCTTGATTGGAGCCTGCTCTTCATAACATCCCATTTCCTGATTGGCCATGCTTCATGGAAGAAAACCATATTCAACATAGAAGAGCGCTCTTTGCGTTGCTTACCTGTTTACATCTAAATTGTGTTTTGCACAGTTTGAATGCTGCATACATGCATGAAAGTATAATAATTTACAGTTCTACAGTTTATTTTACAATTTTGTGAAAATTCTCGTGGCAGGCAGCATTACAGGTGTAGTGAAAATATCAATGTTTATTACTTTAACTTACAGTAGTTTATTCAAAAGGAGGGAAACATTCCACAGAAAAATTAATGACAAGGCATTTAATGAAGTGGGTAGGTGTAGAATATGGGATAGAGACATGAAAGCACAAAACAGTAAAGCGAAGACATAGACACATGCATGCATGCATTGTATTGAATTAGTTCTGCAAATATTTGCTGCACAATGTGCTCCGATTGCTGTGGATGGCTTATAATCCGTCCTCTGAGGAAGGAGCACAGAGCTGGATACCTTTTTTTAAATTGTTACTTTAACATTTGCAGTGTCTTTTCTTAATGACAAGACTGTTAGTTTCAACAGTAATCAGAGTGTTAGTGTGACGTGGGGCCCATTCACTGCAGCTCCTTTAAGAATTTCTTTCTTTTTCTTTTCTTTCTGGAAATGAAGAAGAAGATTATCCTGACAGTATTACGAGAAGATTGACATTTTTTTTAAGTGTTATAGAAATGGGAAAGATCCAATAAATGTTAGTTAATTGACTTGAGCTATAAATCAGGTTAGTAATAAGTATAAATAGGAGGCACAACACAGGAGTGGCGCCGTGTCCAAGGCTGACTACTGCTTTGTCATCGATGCTGCTGGGATAGGCTTTGGTCCTTTAATGACTCTGACGATGGTTTGAAGATGTTATTTCATATCGCCATGTCCTCAAGCCCACTTAAAGGGTAATTTGGTATTTTTCAAGTCAAAATTATTTCTTCACAATAATGGTATATAGTCATTTGCCACTAAAATTGTGCTCTAAAGTGAAGCATTATTTATACATTTTAAAAGTTCCTTGGGGCTGAAGGGTACTAGGGCCCATAGGAGAATGCAAAAGTCTTAAATCGCACCAAATAACTCCACTGTCAACCAACAAATGTTTTAATTTAAGAAAATATGATCCACTGTGGTGGGCTGGTGCCCTGCCTGGGGTTTGTTTCCTGCCCTGTGACCCTGTAGTTGGGATATAGCGGGTTGGATACTGGATGGATGGAAAATATGATCCAACCTTGTAATAATAAAAGGACACTAGACATAAAATTCCTGGAACTATTTTTCTTGAGGTAAGAACACATTTTTTTTCACTTGTCTGCTCATAGCCTCCATGGTTGGTGAATTTATGGCAACCCCAATAAGCCCCTAGCACCGAACTGCTGTATATTCTGCTTATAATCCTATTTTTGCTTCTGTGATTCTGTTTCTTCAGTGATTATGTTCTGCCATGGCTGATAATATCAGACAGAAGTGCACTCACATCTTTTTCCTAAATGGTGCTTACTTTTTCCGCTCACTACCAGTCGAGATTCAGATTGAGTGGCAGTGTGGTGAAAAGAGCGCATAACAGTACTTTGCACAAATAACAATAATCTGATGTAAACTGTTTAAACTGCATTATAATTTTAATAAAAGTCTTGGATCTTTGAAAGAGCCAAGCCACCTCCACATCACACTTACCGCGGTGTATTCACAGCATGCCCGATGTGTGCGATAGAGCAGATCGAAGAGACACAAAGCAATTGTCGACTTTTCTAATGCACAATGTATTGTTCTTGTTGAGGATATGGTAATAAAATAACTTAGGACAATGTGTTTGAGTGAGTAAACTCACTGACACACTGATACTAATTAATCCATAAATACATGGAGAGAATGTCTGAAGAGAATGCAAATGCTGGCACTGTGAGGCAGGAATGACAGCTCTGCACCAACCTGGAGAAGCCAGCATTAACGGAGCTCCATGGGACACGCAGACACAGCACTTAGAGAGCACTTTGGTTGCATTTCCAGTCTGCTTGAGCCCATCAGCTCTAATGCATAGCTGCCGGGGAGGAACAGTGGGAAGAGTGGCGTATGAGTTGCCTCTGACCCTGGGTTAGCTGGGCGGCATGCATAAGAGGGCAAAGAAATGAAGCAGCGGGAAGTGTATATTGCCATGTTGTAAAAGTGGTCGCTGAAGAAAGCAGAAAATCAGCTTTAGGGCCTCCTCCCCTCCTTTGTTTCGATCTTCTCTCACACTGAAGCATGTGCATGCATTATCAATCGAGCGGCAGCAGGGAATATCCTTATGAAATAATGAATATAAGCAATTGTGTGACTTTATTTATTTATTTATTTATTTATTTTTAAAGCACTTTAAAACCAACATCAAGGCTCACCAAAGTGCTGTACAAAAAACCCAACATATCAGACAAACAATAACCAAAGGGTAAAAGAAATAGAAACACATAAGAGCTGAAGAGACTCATAATAAAAAGTACACAGATAGTCAACATATCATACTGGGTTAAAGGCCAGGGTGTAAAAGTGCATTTTTAAATAAGATTTAAAGACAACAAGTGAAGGAGCCTTCCTAACGTGTAACAGCAAATCATTCCAGAGTTTTGGAGCTGCAACTGAAAAAGCCCGATCACCTCGGAGTTTGCATCATGTCTTAGGAACACGTAAAAGCATCTGGTCTGCTGACCTGAGAGTGCGAGACGGTACATAAGGATGCAGCAGTTTCGACAGCAGTTTTGACAAATAAAATGGGGCACAACCTTTAAAGGATTTAAAAACAAATACAAGGATCTTAAAATGGATTCGAAAACGAATTGTAAGCCGGTGAAGGGAAGCCAAAATTGGGGTAATATGCTCATGCTTTCTTGTTCCAGTTAAAAATCGAGCAGACGTCTTTGGGACGTGGATGGTAAACACCCCAGAGAAAAACATTCCCATCCCATTCAAGTGGATTTGTCAAGTTATATTCTCCAGTATATGCATATATTTGAGATATTTCTAAGAGGAACCTTTATCACATATCGAGACTCAAGAGTATACTTGCAATTTGGCTACTTTTCTAGAAGAGGCTCTGATAATTTCTTCATGACACTGCATCGCATTTGGCACTGTCACGGTATTGTCATGAATTATGAACTGTACTTTATTAATAGATTATATTGTTACATTTTGATAAAGTCCACGTGTCATCTTGCAAAAATTTAGCTGAATACTGTAATGAGAAAATCCAGTATATGTTAACATAATTTTTAGCAAATCTGTACGCTAGTTTATACAGTGCACACATACCGGTAACAGCAGTTAACGTAACCGGACCCGTGTGGGGTTGGTCAGCCCTAAGCCTTGCACATCCCTAAGGCCACCTCTGCTGGGTCTTAACCAGTGCTCTAGTTATAGATGTGTGATAGCAACTTTACTATGTTTATCTTTAAGTCACTATCGGGGAAAAAAAAGCATCAAAATACAACAAATATTCTTCTATTGAACAAAAGTAAGCACATCCATCAGGTTGTTATTTTATTAAATTATCATTGCTATTTATCGTCTGTGGTAAATTGTATTAATATTCTTTAAAAAGATGACCTGCCTCAAGTCTTAAGTGCTCGTTCATGATACTTGGACTACTCAAGGTGTTTTGAGGACCTGACTTCATCCCAAGCATTAGTGGTGAAGACTTCGGCCCAGTATGTGCGATTTTTTATTTATGTGCTAACAGGCCTGAGGCCTACAAATGTGAACTTCTGAGGCTCTGTTCATCTGTAAGAGATAAAGCATGGAAGTCAGGTGATGTCTTTGAGTGACTTTTTAGTATTTCATGAAGGTTCACTTACTCATACACACCCCACATTCACTTCAAAAATGTCTCATAAAAAAGCAAGTGCATTGGTTTTGGTGTCTCCCACTCTTTTAACCAAAATAAAGCTAAAAATGTGGTTTTAGGTTTTCTACAGCTAGCAACATCAGCCTTCACAAAAGCAGTTTTAACAAAGTAATAACAGGATCATTGTCACCCTCTGTCCTTCTGCCAGCTCGTGGAAAAACTGGAAGGGGCAGAGGAAGGTGCCCTCTGGGGGCATCTTCTCAGTGTAGCTGGAGAAAAAGGAGAGGACATGGTTAGCAACGGCGCTTCTCTCGCCCCGAGGTGGTACTACACACCTAAGAGGAACCCTGAGGATGATCCACAGACCCACATGTGTGACAACGTAAATGTTTAATTTGCTACTTCTGGATACAATTAATGTAGGTTCTCTCTCGTTTGTTTGTATGTTTGTACAAGGATTTGTAAATGTGTAAAAAAATAAGTTAACAAAAAACAATGTTATATCTATCAAAATTATTTCTGTGCAGTATCCCAACCAACCAATGTAGGTTAAAACTCACCCCCAGCTCTAAATACAGTAGAAAACACATTTAAAAGAAATAAGGAATAATAATTAATAAGTCAGTTCTTCTACATTAGAGAGGCTTCTTTTTCTTGAGAAACTGTTCAAGTAAAAGCTGTCTCAGCTACTGGTATTGAAATTGAAATCACTGGACCCAAAGGTTCTCTCGTCATATTGGATGGTCCAGCCCAGACCCTACAGTAGAAGGTCCATTCAGGACTGTGACTATGTCTGACTTGGTCTGTCATATCGCACTCTGGACCCCCAGATGTTTATTTTCTCCAGGGATGCTGCTGACTGAAGTCTTTGTTTTCCTCTTCTATAATTTTCAACTGGACATAGTTCAATTATTAAGTAATCGGCAGATGCAGTATGTTGGTTTCTATTTATGTTAATTAGTTTCTACTTTACTTTCTGTATGTTTTAACATATCTGTATATTCTCTGTTTTTAGTATTTGGCAAAATCTATACTTGCAATTTACATGAGAACTCACCACAGTGCTTTGCACCTGCACTCAGTGAAGAGCAGCATGCAAAAATAAACTGATTTGAAACTGAAAAAAAAAAAGTCTTTTTAGGGTGTCCAAAACCCTTACTAGTGCACCTGGGTTCAGATTCCAAAACTCAGCTGGTTTAATTTTCATGAGGGCCCCCCTGACATTTGGGATCCACCAATGGACTTAACAGACAGGAAGGCAGTTCTGCCAAATGCTCTGTCTTCTGTTCTGTCTTGTTATCTTAATAACCACTCAACACATTTATTATAAAACTAGGGGGTTCGCCCCCTGCACACTTCGCTCGCCAACTCCCCTGGCCTGCGCTACGTGCCAGCCACTTTGCGTCTCTGCCGCTCACGTTTGTGAAGAGGGGTGCTGAACGCACCCCAAGGAGATGCGGTTGCTCCTCTGAAACCCCCTCTTAAACGCTGATACAATGGGAAACAAATACAGTTTTATTTTTCCTCTTCTTTGCTCGATCAGCTGCTAGATTCCTGCTGCTGCCGTGCCACGTGATCTGCATCTCACATGGTGCTTCAAACATTTAAAAGCCTGTACAGCAGCTGCCCTATTCTTTGTCGTTTATTTCCGACCCCAGGCGTGGTTAAATCTCTTGGCACAAAGTCTCGTCTTGTGGGACGTGAGTTCTTGATATTTTTTAGTTTATAATTTAAAAACGGAATAAGAACCTGAAAATCTAACAACATCACATTAAAGTTCGATAAATTCTGAAAAGAATGATACCAAGCATATATATGTAGGTTTTAAAATAAGCCTGATTTAAAGTGTGACAAAAAATGTAACAGAAAACGTGACATAAAAAGGTCACATAAAATCGTTGCACTTTTATGCTTAGGATTTTATATATAGAGAGTAGATAAAATGCTAAGGTCTCTGTGTGTTTCCGGGCTTTATGGGAATTCTGATTGGTCACTTTGGTTTTGGTAGCACAATCGAAAAAGGAAGTACGAATGTCACACACAAGTAGGAGTAAAGGCATAGGGGGTATGCTGAGATTCGCTTTCAAATCAGGAAGTATAAAAGCAGACAGGAGGCCTGCAAGGTGTCTCGAAATGACAGAGTCAGAGATGATGGCTTTATGATATCTGCTGCCCCACTTGTGTCTGCTTTATGAACATCTCTTGACTGGTGGTCCCTCCAATGTTCGTAAAGCAGACACAAGTGAGGCAACAGATATCAAATATTTTTAAATGTACTCTTTTACCTGTCTTCAACCAGTAAAGTAGCCAGTTGATTATAATTGGGGAAAAGCAGCAGCAAGGCAAACAGGATCTCAGCCTTTATTCAGAGACGCCCTGATTCAGATTATGCAGGGGGTTGTGCAGGAGGTCATTTTAATGTTGCCTACTGGACCAAAGTTGGGCCAGTGTGAAGATGGAATGAAATCTTTACAAAAAGCAGAAATGTAATTTTAGTATTTAGAAATTCGGACATATTGGGTGCAACTTTAACCGATCAGATTGCCAGGAGTGATCTTGTGATTTCTTTAATTGCCCCTCACTGTGCAGTGTGGCACACCATAGGAGCAAGTGCCAAGGCAATCAGCACCTCATCTGGGGTTTAAAAGAAAATTTTGTCTTTTAGCTTTACAGTGGGAGTCTGTGCAGCATCTCACTTGAGACAGAAGAGGATGTGCATTGCTTGTTGAATCAAGCCGAGGCTGACTCCTTGGTAAAGCCACCATGACTGATCAGAAGTAAATTAGGCCTGCACATTTCCACTTGAAGTTGTCTTTTGCAGGTTGCAGATATGGCAAAAGCGAGCAATCTAACTAGTGGTCGTACTCTGCAAGTTTGCAGTCGCAGGATGTGAGTGGTGATTAACCTGGTGCACCGAGATGCCTGCTGTATGAGGCGCTGTGCAAGATCTGTAGAATCTAATATTGTAATATCTCTACAAAAAGAGTTTTCAAAAGATTCAGTTAGCACGTGTGATTTGGGGGATGTATCCCGGCATGACCTGTCACCTTATACTCTAAACAAGAGATTTGCATTGTTTTGATAAAACAGGAAAGGTGGCCCAGCGTCGTAATTCAAGTCACTTGTGACAACTCCCAGCCTCGTCATTCATTAGCTTTGTTACATTAAAGATGAGCTCCCCTAAAAGTTTTAAGTCAGATAAAATGCTGCATAAAGGAAAAGCTTTCAAGAAAGAACCAACAATGTTAAAAACTGAATTTAGAAAGTAAGAACTCTGCTTTTGTTTAGGACTGCTTTGTATGCTATAACATTTCCTTCACTGAATTCTCCTGAGGCAATTCTCTTAAATGTGTTTGCACCTTTCCTGCTCCAAATTAAAAAGTAAAAGCCATAAATTTTTCCCTAAATCGATTATTTCACAAGCAAAGTTGTTCCTTCAAAAGATTAAAGTTTGAAAGCTGTTTCCTGTGTGTGACATTAAAAGTGCCCAAGAGGAAGGACAGGCAACCCGGCTGGGATGGAGGACAATTTCATGCTTGGACGGGAGGCCATAGTGGAAGGACAGACGAGTACACTGGCTGAAAGAGGAAACAACTTCTTGTCTGTCTGCAGTAATGTAAAGGTTGGACGAGCATAGGCCCGGAGCAGTTCCATCCCCCTTATGACAGGTGGCAGTAGTCTTCCCATGGATCTGCATGTGTACGTGGGAATTGGAGTCTGGCAGTACAACCCTACTGGGATCCCTGGGTGCCATTAGAGGGTGCTGTCAGGGGAGGACCACCCTGGTTTCCATATGACTCAGAAGTGCCTCCAAGAGACAACAGAAGCATTCCTAGATTCAGCTTAAAAGGAGCCCACTGCCTCACCTCAGGGAGTCAGAGACAGGAGGCAGCGGGAGACACTTACTGAAGTGGGAAGGAGGAAGAAATGTATTTGTTTGGGAAGTGCTTTGGATGGTGTTTGCAGTTATACGTGTGGGTGGAAACTAAAAAACATTTTATTTGACCCCGGAATTGTGTTGGGTAACATTGTGCCTGAAGTTTGGGGCTTAGTGTCAGACTCTGGTGGTCACACTATCTTTTACAGCTGATCATGTCTATCAGGACATCACACATCATGCTGTGAGCGCTACACAGGTACCATCATGCACTGCACAAAGTACTGTGACGTCCCGTCGAATAAACACACTCAGGAGCCGCTTGTCCGGGGAAGTCTTCCAAATGCCGACTGGCTTTTTATTCAATATGCCGCGATATAAACGATGCCCTACAGCCGCCCGTTGTCTGGGTCACGGGGACACCTCCAAAATAATAAAGACTAATCTTCTTCGTCCTATCTACCTCTCTTAAAAACATTTACTTCCCTTCTTTTCACCTGTTGCTGTCCTCCTCCTTTCTCCAGCCTCTCCAACTCACACTTCCGGCCACACCTCCCCTTTTTATCATGCCCCGTTAATTCACCCGGATCCCTGTCACTCATCTCTCTCTAGGGAGGTGCCCCAAGCCCTTACAAACAGGGTTCCCCCAAGACTCCACCCCAACACTGCTTCCCTTCCCTATAGCCCATGCAATGGCAAGACACGTCACAGTACTAAAATGGCGGCACCCATGACAGTATACAGTTATCCCTTGAAATTTGTGAGTTTTACGGATGCAGGATCCTTGAGAATACATCTTGGGCCCATTGGAAGCAAAAAGTTGTGAGAAATGTGAGACAGAACGATCACTGTGCAAGCAAATATTGTGTGTGAGGCTGGCTGTCCAGACAAAGCGTGTAGTTCAGCAGTTCTTTAGTGAACTGTAGCATTTTACAAAATGTAACTTATTATAATAAAATTGTGTGTATATTTATGGCAGCAAATGACAAAAATAATTTTTATTATGGACACAAATCTTGTTTTACCCAGCAGCCCTCACTGCAACCACCCAAGCTGCCCAATGACACAGTACTCTTGGGGTTGCTGGGATTTGCAGTCCATTTAAGTAGTGCTGCTACAGCACTGTCTGTGGTTGTTATCAATAGGTTGCAAAAGTCACAAAATAATTTCATTTAATTATTGAAGACAAACCCGTGAGTAGGTGGATCTACAAGTCGTTAACCCGTGAATCACAAGGACTCACCTGTACATGCAAAATGGCAGTGCCCACTAAAACGAAGTGTATAAAGTAACATTAAAATATCAAGAATCAGAAATAAAAATGAGCACATCTGTCCCTACTTGAACCTTAGAAATGAATTACTTATGCATTGCTGATAGATTAGTGGAGAGAAACTTCTTCTCCCAAGGCTACTCTTTAATCGAGCCTTTGGGAGATGAAAAATGCCCTGGGCATCCCAGATACTGCAGACGTCAAGCACTCCTAATACATGGCACCTTAAATAGAATTGTGGTGGTTCTTCAAAGTCCTGTCTCTCTGTGCAGATGCTATGAAATTGGATTAATTGTGATTTTATCAAACCCCTAAATGTGTGCTTGGAGTGTCATCCAGTCACATATCAGACCAATTTAGTGTCACCAGTTAACTTGATTAATATGAATTGGGAAGATAGCGAGAAAAGAGCCAGGACCTGAACCAGGGCCCATTTACAATGAAGTGCTACCATTAACTATTTTGCCATCTGGTTACCTGCAGTCTTGATGTGATGAAATGTCGGGGAGTGTCTGTATCAATTGAGTATTTGCTCCAAGCACCTTTGCACCTAACGTGTTTCTTGGACACTGAAATACCATAACTCTTAAAAGGTGCTGATTTCCCAACCATGTGAACAGAGAAATCAAAAGGCCATGCAGAGAATTTTGCGTTCAGATGCTGCACAGGGTCTGTGAGCTGTAAGTCCGCTGGCACCCGCAGTAAGGAGGCGGAATTCTAACTAGTCATGCAGAATGGAGTAAATAGCTCTGATTTAATAGGAACTGCTGTTTACTAAAAACCTACTGCTTCTCCTACAGATAAATTTAATGAACACTTAAGTCCTAATACATAGAAAAGCAACAAGATGGAATGTTTGTATTGGAACTGAGAGAAAAAAAGCAGACAGATGTCATTTTCATTTGTGCTGAAAGAAAAATAAACACACAGCTGAATATTCACCTCTCGTAGGTTTCACTTGACAGTCTGCAGCACACAACATGTTTGCACCAGAGGTGTGGATATGTTTACAAGCTGAGGCTGATATGATGGCAGACTTAAGCCTGCTTAAAGGTGTGTTCAACTAACGACGCCGTAAAACGAAACAATTAAGGCTGGCCACACAGCCTGCTAGATAAAACAGATCTGCAGAACAAACTCTGCTAATACTCTGGCAGATTATGACCGTCTGAGAATAATAGGCTTGTGAAGGCCGGCCATTGTAATCAGGTGCCTCATTAAAATGCATTCTTCAATTCATTTTCTGAACCTGCATTTCCGTTGCAAGGTCAGGGCAGCAGGAAGGAACAGACCTTGAATAGGATGCCAGTCCATTAGAGGGTACATTCACACACATCCCTACTTTTTAAACACCTAATATACACATGCATGGAAAGTTTGTGAGAAATGGAAAAAGCCCATTGTGTTGGCAGCTTTCAGAAAAGATCTGAACTTGTCCCGGTGCTCTGCTACTGCATTCAGTGAAGAGCACCATACAAAAATAAATTGAATTGAATTGATAAGGTGGGCAAAGGACAGGAAAAGAGCCTAGTACCACCAAAATAATAACAGTAATCATTAATTACATTTATATAGAGCTTGTCTCACTGCTCAAAGACAGTGGGGATCAACCACTGCTATCGTGTAGCACCCACCTGGAAGAAGCAAAGGCAGCCATTATTGCACCAGCATGCTAACTTCACATTAGCTATTACCTGGTGAAGGTGTGAGGGAGATAGCAAGCCAGTTAGAGACAGGGGATGAATAGGGGGGCAGAATGATCAAGCTGTGGTTCTTAGTGACTTCCTTCAGCCTTCTGTGCTCTGCTCTCAGGTCTGAGCTTGCTGGGCTGGCCTGGCCAGAAGAAGCTGGAAGTTGTTTTAAATCTTCTCCACTTGTAGATGATCTTCCACACAATGCAATGGTTACCCAGGAGATTGGGATAAATCATGTGGCGCGATTTCCAATGGGTGATCCAGTTCACAGGATCCTCATTGTTGAGGACCTGAGTGGCTGGACCAGGCCATGGGGACGCCCACATAACACCTGGCTGTGGCAGATAGATGGTCATTTCTGGAGGATAGGACTGGACCATGTGTCTGTCTGGGGGGGTTGCCAACTGGGATCCTGAGCTGTTTCATTGTGTGGTGGGCGTGGCAACACGCTGTACCAGTGCATGCTTCTCAACCTGACCTGACCTGACCAGATTGGAATAAACACTACTCTTTTTGAAAGATGACCATGGATATCTATTGACCCCAGAGAATCAGGACCTCAGTTTTACATTTTACACCACTATTTATCACTACAGTGGGACATTGGGATCCACATACAGACCACAGGGTAAGAGCCCCCTGCTAGCCTCAAGAACACCTCTTCCAGCAGCAATCCAAGCCTTTCCTAGATAGCAACCCAAGCTTTTTCTTGGAGTACTGTGTGCAGTTTTGGTCTCCAGGACATAGCAGCACTGGAAAGAGTCCACAGAAGAGTGACAAGGCTGATTTCAAGGCTACAGAAGATGAATTATCAGGAAAGATTAAAAGAGCTGAGCCTTTCCAGTTTAAGCAAAATGAAATTAAAAGGAGACATGATTGAAGTGTTTCAAATTATGAAGGGAATTAGTGCAGTGGATCGAGACTGTTACTTTAAAATGAGTTCATCAAGAACAAGGGGACATAGTTGGGAATCTTAAGGGTAAACTTTGCATAAACCTTGGGAGGTTTTTCTTCACACAGAGAACCATAGACACAGGGAATAAGCTAACAAGTAGTGTGGTAGACAGTAGAACATTATGGACCTTCGAAACGCAACTTGATATTATTTCGTAGGAGTTAAATGAATAGGAAAGGTGAGCTTTGTTGGGCCGAATGGCCTGTTCTCATCTAAATCTTTCTAATGTTCTAATATTCTAGATGGCCCCTCATTTAAGTACTGGCTGGACCTAAACTTGCTTAGCTTCAGGTGTATAATCTGACCTGTTCTGAAGTGTAGACAGTATGGCTGCTCACCAAAATGAAAGGAGAACTCACGTTGTCAGTGATTATACGAATAAAACTTGCCAATGTACATATGTGTGCTGGGTGTTGTGGACAGCAGGGTTTTGCTTTCTGCTCTCTTCTTTACATACTTTATGTTTCTCCCTTTGATCACCCCCTATTGTGGGTATTTTAAAATATATTTATCTTTGTTATATAATCTGGCATTATTCTGTTATAGGAGAGCCACCATAAAGTGTGTTATACCACACAAAGACATTGACTTTGGCTAACACCTTTATCCAAGGAGACTTAGAACATTTATGATACAATTGGTGATGTCTTTTGGTTTTCCAATTGGAGTACAGGCAGGTCAAGTGAAGTGCTTATGGCCACATAGTGTCACTAGTAGGATCTAAACCCACAACTTCAGGGTTTGATGTCCAAAGGCTTAACCTCTAGACACAGAAGGAACATGCCAGCTACACATACACAGTGACTCAGATCTCTAAAGTTGTGCATGCATATCAAATGTCAAATGTTTCTCATTTTAAGCTGTGAAAATTCACTATACATACCGTGACAGTGTGCCTGACCCATCCTATGACAACTTCAAGACACAAAACCTGTATATAAGCAACTGGAGTCGTTCAGATGATACCGGTCCACGAATGGACGGATCAGAACATTATAACAAAGGGGCGAGCAAAGGGAGACCACCCAAAGTGTTAAGTAAGCTCAGGGTGAACTTTATTATCTTACAATCGGAGATTCATCTGATTATGTGTGCTACAGGACAAAAATACAAAAAGAGAGAGAAAACCCTGCTGGCCCACTGTGCCAAAATTCGGGGCTGGACCCCTCTTACACTTCAGTCTCTGCTACAGTAAATATGCCTCTGTCTACACCGTCTGCTTGCCATTCAGCTTTCACCTCAGTTTACCTGACGGCTTTGCATTCAAGGTTCCCTTGAAGGATGTAGCTATTTATACTCTAATGTTAGGTTATGCCTGAGGGTACATCTTGGAGAAGTTGCCAGTGTCAGTGCTGTGGCTCTAAATTCCTGAGGCCTACAGACTGTAATGCCCACTTCAGGTTAATGCTTGTTCTGTTAAAATAAACCCTCTCTTGTAGTTAAAAGCCAGATGCCCATAACCCTCTTTGAAGAATATGTCTTCCATCATATATGGCACATGCATAGAATCTTAAATGTGGTGACCCCAGAAAAATCCCCTTAACAGAATAATCAGTAACGGTAGAGCTCCCCACCCTCAGACCATGCCAGTGTGACTTTTAAAGGGACTTTCCAGTCATCTAGTGCCCATTTCTTCCATTATAACACTTGTTTCATTAAAGATTTATATATGATTTTGGTATTCCTACTGATCTTAGTATAACAATTTATATACACTTATATGTACCCACTGTAATATACGCAAAATCACATACAGTCATATGAAAGAGTGAGTGCACCCCATGAAATTTTTTTTCTTTTTTAACATTTGTGGACATGTCAAAATTTGATCTGCATTTCAACAATATCTTTAGACACAGATTATGTAACAAAAAATCAATGAAAATTTTACTTTGCAATAAAGCCATTTCCATATGTGGAAAAAGAAGGTGCACTTTTGCCTCTAATAGTTGGTGCTGCCCCCTTTGGTAGAAACAACCTCCTGTAGGCATTTCCTATAACTGTGTAGTCTCTGACACCAACTGGGAGGAAGTTTTTTTTTTTCCCATACCTGTATGCAGAATTCTTTCAGCTGTGTGATGTTTGAGGGGTGTCTTGCATGCACAGCCCATTTCAAATCACCCCACAGCATCTCGATGGGATTCAAATTCAGGCTTTGACTTGACCATTCCAGAACCTTCCATGTCTTTATTTTTCAGCCATTCCTTTCTGGGTTAACTGTTAGGTTTTAGGGTCATTGTAATGTTACAAAGTCCACTTTTGGTTGAGCTTCAGTCTTCTGACAGACGGTCTCACGTGATCCTCAAGCATCCTCTGGTGCAAGGAAGAATTCTTAGTGGAGTCTTTGGTGGTGAGCTGCCCAGGCCCTGATGCAGTAATGCAGCCCTAAACCATAACATTTCCACCACCATTCTTTTAAGCTGGTATTAGGTTCCTCTGGTCAATTGCTGTCTTTGATTTTCACCCAATATGTCTTCTTCTACTGTAGCCAAATAATTCTACCAGTTGCCTTTTCTGTCCAAAGCACATTATTTTAGAAGTTTTCATCTTTGCCTAGGTGTTCATGGCCAAACTTTACTCTTGCCCTGTTATTCTTTATGAAGAGCAAAGGTTTCCACATCCTAAGTAGATCTAATGTGTGCCACCTCTTGGTAGACTAAGGTACTTTGACATCAGCAGTTACAAGAGCTACCTATAGGTCCCATAACAGAATCCTGGGGTTCTTAGTGACTTCCTTCAGTCTTCTCTGCTCTACTTTCAGGTCTGAGCTTGCTGGGCTGGCCTGGCCTGGACAAGTTGGAATTTGTTTGAAATCTTCTCCACAGTGGAGTGGTTAACTGCAATTGTTTGCAGATCTTTTAAAATTCCTTTCCAGGCTTATAGGCATCCATAACCTTCTTTGTGAAGACCTCAGAGAGCGTTTATGATCTCAGCTTGGTGACAGCAAACACTTCAACAGCAAAGAGCAAACCAAAAAACATTCTGGAGGTTTAGGGTTAGGGTGCTGATCATGTGCACCTGATTCTAATAGGAAGTATTCAAGGTACTAATAAATGTAGAGTGCACTTACTTTTTGCACATATGAACTTGCATTTATGTTATTTCAATTATACAATGGACTACACTACTGATGTTTGTTATACAGTATTACATCACCTTTATCTATATATGGTGTATTAAAAGATCAAATCATGATATGTTCCATCCATCCATTATCCAACCCGCTATATCCTAAATACAGGGTCATGGGGGTCTGCTGCAGCCAATCCCAGCCAACACAGGGTGCAAGGCAGGAAACAAACCCCAGACAGGGTGCCAGTCTATCGCAGGGTGCACACACACACACACAGGACAATTTAGGATCGCCAATGCACCTAACCTGCATGTCTTTGGACTGTGGGAGGAAACCGGAGCACCCGGAGGAAACCCACGCAGACACGGGAAGAACATGCAAACTCCACGCAGGGAGGACCCAGGATTAATTATTAATTAGGATTAATTAGGATTAATAATCCCTTTGGAATTAATAAAGTATCTATCTATCTATCTATCTATCTATCTATCTATCTATCTATCTATCTATCTAACTGCGAGGCAGCAGAGCTACCCACTGCGCCACCATGCCGGCCATGATATGTTCACATATGTTAATAAAGCAAAAATCATTTATGCAGTGTACTAACTTTCACATGACTATATTATGAATATATATTAATATAATGGAATATAAAAAGGGCAAAATTAATTAATTTTAGTATGCTTGCTGTTATATATAGTTAGTATGTAGTAAATAGTGAGTCTATCTATCTATCTATCTATCTATCTATCTATCTATCTATCTATCTATCTATCTATCTATCTATCTATCATATAGTGGCTTTCATAATCTATCTATCCATCCATCCATCCATTATCCAACCAGCTATATCCTAGCTACAGGGTCACGGGGGTCTGCTGGAGCCAATCCCAGGCAAGGCAGGAAACAAACCCCGGGCAGGGTGCCAGCCCACTGCAGGGAGTGCAGACACACACACACACACACACGCACACACGCACATACACACACACACACATGCACATGCACATACACACACACCCACACACTAGGGCCATCTATCTATCTATCTATCTAGTCACTCGGAAATGAAACTTAAAATCTTGGGGTTTTATAAGACCTAAGCAGTTTTAAAAATCAAATAAGTGATTGCACTGATAACTGAACGACCACAGCTGCTTTACCAACATTTCATTACCAGCTAAGTGCTGCCGTTCTTTCTAACTTTCTGACTGTGCACTTTCACTCTCTGCCAGTTTTTGATTTTTTTTTATTGTAAAGCTGGAGCTTAAAAACTATTGAAGTGAAAAGGATTTTATTTCATGAACATAATTAGTCTGAGGCCTAATAAAAATTTCAGCCATCATAGATGAAGAAGCAGTGTACCTTAACTGAATTGTGGACTACAGTTTGAAATGAACATCTCCGTAATTCATTTCTCTTGAGGTTTATTTCCCTGGACTTTGTGAAGGC
>JANRMT010062849.1:9628439-9642492 GCA_026402145.1 Polypterus bichir lapradei
TATAGATAGATATGACAACAACACTCATATCAATGACAAAACAATTACATTAACAATCAAGTTACGTTATTTTTTAAATTTTTCCTTTTCTTTTTCATAACTTCTTTAACACAGTACTTCTCCGCTGCGAAGCGCGGGTATTCTGCTAGTAAACCATAAAATAAAATTTTATTGCTCAAAATGAAGCAAACTTACAATAAGATGGAAATTAGTATTTTTATGAAGCTTTGCAGTATATGGTCCAAGGTAAATCAAGCAATATAAAATTTTTGTGGTGTCCTCCTTCCCTTGATGTCCTAAACACGTTGTTAATTTGCTTAATTGTTAATCCAGCACTGCAAAAAGCAGCAAACAAGCAAAATTTAAAGAAAATCAAAATAATCACTAAAACACCTAATCTTTCAGAGTGCATTCAAAATGAATTGCCCTGGACATCAATTCCCAGCTTTCCTTTATAGAGCTGGGGGCGGACCCTTAACTATGATGGACAGATGGTCCCTCCCCTAAGGGATCCATCCACAAAATAGAAAGAATAAGAGATATTTGCAGAACTCATAATAAATATTAACCAAACAGAATAAAAATAACAGATAATACCACATAATTAAACAAGCAATTAATAAACAGAACAATATTATTAAAAACAACAGAAAACAATGAACAATAATGAAAAAAGACCAAAGGAGATTAAAAGAAGACCTTTAAACATGAACCATGGGTGGAATCCCGACTTGACCATGACAGACACAAACTATTAAGTGAATTCTTTCTCAATGTAATCTGGCTGAATGAGTGATCACGAGATGTCTGACAATCATTAAAAGACACCAGTGGGCTTAAAGAATCACGACAAGATATTTATTTCTTATATCACCTAAAGGGTGCCAATAATTTTGTCCCAGCCATTTAAAAATGTGTTTATAGAATAAGCAAGATTTTTTTTTGCATGTATGGATGGCAAAATATCTTATACTTTCAATAAGAATGGTGCAATATTTGAATAAAATGTGAGGGCAGCAATATTTTACCAATTGTAAACAGCATTGTGGGTTTTTGTTGGTTTCAATGACTTTAGTAGAGCAGAGTGTATAAAGTTAATAACAATTTTTTAATAAGACATTGATGCATAACTGGATTGTTGGGATGCAAAAACATTTTTATTCCATGGCTGATTGAATATTTCCCAATATCAGGAGTAAATAAGTAAGTGGACATTACCATCCACCCATTATCTGAAGCTCCTTATCAACTTTGGGGTCACGTGATTCGAGACACAAATGTGTGAGGGGGTCCATCACAGGGTACATGTGCTCACACCGAGGCAGTCAACTTAACCTGCTTGTCATAGGGATGCGGATTTTGAAAACATGCAGAGCCACTCTCTTCTGTATGTAACCTTCCTTGGCCTGTAAGATAAATGAAGTGAGACCCGTTTTCATCTGTAATGCTAAATTTAGAATTGAATGAAGAGACATTAGTGTTACAAGTGCGTCCAGTGTTTTATCATGAAAAATAACAATAATTCCTTAAGCAGAAATCTAAAAAGGACTGCATTTTGGATTTTTTGGCTCTGCCTACCAGGTGTGTTGGTGAATGATCTAATTTGCATGCAAGAGTCAAATGCTGCCTCTAACTATTATGCCTTCAAATGTGCCTCTCTCCGTCACTGCCTCCATCGTCTATCCCTCAGTCCCAAGAGATTGACAGCATTCTCTCCACATTTCACAAAATCACCGCGGCTCTTACTGGTTGCTGTGCTGATACCATGGCAACGGGCAGCAGCCCTATCCATGGCACTCAATTCTAATGAAGCTAATGGACTGAGGTAGGAGAATGCATGCTTCATGCCGTTGAAAGGGAAATAATGCTAATGCTTTGCTTCGGTAGAGTATTGTTTCATTCTGATTGGAAATCACGAAACGCAGTGGGTCATCTTTTAAATCGCAGGCTCTGTGTTACTTATATATTAAAATCAGAGGGTCACCCCAGTGACTAAAAAAAACTTGAGAATATTTGCAAAATAATCACTGTCAGGCTGTGCATTAATAGAATGGCCACCTGTCTGTGGATGGCTGTCGTCTGTTAATTGAACGCAATATGTCAAATGAATAAGTTTTAGTTGTGAACACAACATGGTGATACACAAGTTAGTGCTGGTCTCATTTGGAACTGGAAACCAAGGTGCAATTCCAGGTCTGTAACTGTCTGTGTGCTTTTTACATGTTCTCTTAATTCCTCTTAATGTGGCTTTTCATATTCCAGTTTCTTCCTAAATCTCAAGATATTCTGATACATTTAGTTAGTAACTCTGTGTGGGAGCATTCCTTATAATGGAGGAGTGCCCCATCTGGATGCAATGGATGTGGTCAGAAAAGGCCCCTTTGCTGGAATAAATACGTTCTGAACCTACTGTAGAGAGGAGTGACTGTTTAACAGGCACCATGACATAGATCATGAGAATCCTTACTCATATTATCATCTTGGCAGGGCTTTTGCACTTTACTCCTTTCCATTTAAATTTATTTGCTTAGCAGACACTTTTATCCAAAGTGACTTACAAAATCAAGTAAACATCAGTCCGGGAAATGTTTGGGTAGACGTGTTACAGGACACATTACAATATTGGTCATCACAAGTGAACAGCTCAGTATAAAATATAGGTTACCAAATCTTACTTCTAATATCAGTTAGACAGAAATTTGAGAAGCAAAAGAGTCTTCAAATGCTTCTCAAAGACATTGAAATTTCAGAATGTTTGATTGAGGTGGACAGCTCATTCCATCAGCTAATAGCTATACATGAAAAGAGTCTGGATTAAAATTTAATGTCACGCAGAGTTGCCATCAAAAGACTTTGTTCAGTAGCAGACCTGAGTGGTCAGGCAAGAAGAAGCATAGAACCTCATGAGTGCCTCCATATATACATAGGTGCTGACCTCTTGACTACTCTGAAGGCCAGTTTCAAGGATTTAAACTTTAAATGTGCTGCTACAGAAAACCAGTGTAATGATCTGAAAAGAGGTGGTGATATGGCCCATGTTGGCTGGATGAACAACAGATGTGTGGCTCCATGCGGTTTGGTGCATAGATGTCATGAGAATGAAGCCTGGACCGGAAGTTGTGCTGCATAAGTCACCAGACACGGTTTAATCTTATGGATGTTATAGAGAGTGACTCTGCAAGACGGTTACATCATGGTCAGTTAAGGAGAGCTGATCATTGAACATCACCCCAAGGTTGTGAACAGATTTAGCAGGAATTTTCGATAATGAGGCAAACTAAATAGAGATGGGGTGCTGAATAGATGGATGACCTGGAACAAGAACAAGAAGGTTTGTCTTTGCCAGGTTAGGCTGAAGATGGTTTTCCTTTATCTAGCTTGCAATATCAGTGAGACATGCAGAGATTTTAGATGATACGATGTGGTCCCCTTGACACCACAAATATATTGTAGCTGTGTGTCATCAGCATAGCACTGATAAGAGAAATCATGGGACTAGATGATTAGGCCTGGTGAGGAGGTGTACAAAGAGAAGAGAAGAGGGACCAGAATTGATGCTTTGGGCACTGCTGTGCTTGTCTAATGCACCCGTGATGTCTCTCAATGCCAGGAAACACAGTATAATATGCCTTAAGAGACAAGACTCAGACCACCTGATCTCAGTCCCAGTGTTACTGAGGTCAGAGAGGGTGGGGTGGAGGATCTGCTGGTTGACCATGTCAAAGGCAGAGAAGGGTTATAGCAGAATGATAGTTGACGCGTTGGCAGCCCTAGCCAGCTATAACATTTAGACAACAGAAGAAGAGCTGTCTCAGTGGAATGGCTGCTCTTGAAGCCTGGCTAATTAGGATCCAGCAGTTTCATCGTAGTTTTTGGTAGTTTTCCTACAAAGAATTGTGTAAAGGCAGATTACTCATGTTTATGTCTCTGTATTTTTTCTAGAGCTGAAAATCAGCCAGAAAGCAGAACTGAATGGACTTAAAAGAGGCCATTTTTGAATTGTGTAGCAGTACATGTACGAATGGAAAGTTAGGAGGTTTATTTAGCTGATATTCTCATTCATGGCAGCCAACAAATCAGTACAAATATTTTCACATTACTGCTATTGGGGTCCTTGTATGTTAAGTAATTCACTGAGTGTCACAATGGGATTGGAACTGCCATTATTGTGGTTTCCAGTCCAGGACATCAGCCACTAAGCCACATGTTGTTGTTCTCCAAAGAAGAGCACACCAAATATTCTAATTGGCAAGGCGCTGTGCTTCTGCTTCACACAATGTTATACTTATTTAACACTAGGGGGCTTTGCCCCCTGCTCGCTTCACTCGCCAGCCACTTTGCATTTCTTCCACTCGCATATGTGGATTTCACTTTCGCCAAACAACAAATCTTTTAATTTTTGCGGATACGCCTCTTCATTGGGAAGAAACAGTACTTTTCCCTGATGGCAACACGAATTAGACGATCTACAAGTCCCCGACTTAAAGTTTAAATCCGAATAATATGTACATACTTTTGTCATGTCACCTATGTCCATATATTTGATCTCTTTTCACTGTTCTGTTATTTCACTGAGTAATAATTTTTGTTTGCTTGCACTAATGCAATCTTTGCAAACATATTTCGAATTTTAGCACTTACATTATCTCTAACCTGCTTTGCATGTATATCACGCCAACGTTTTTGAACTTCTTTACTACATTCTACTTTGTCATCTACTCCTTGTCTTTTATTTCAGGCCCTAGGTGTTGTTAAATCTCTTGGCACAAAGTCTCGTCCCGTGGGACGTGAAAGTATCTCTCTGAAAAAGTCACGCTCTCGTCTCAGGCTAAAGAGTCTCAATATTGTCTCAGGATTTTTTTATATAATAGAGAGATATAACTTCTCATCTATAAGAAATCTTTTATTCCAAATCACACATCATAGACAGTACACCACAGTCCTAGCAGACACCTTTGCTTTTTCTCAATACTGTATGTCCCAAGGAAGAGAAAAAGATCAATATTATAGATGGTGTTGGTGAAAAGGCTGTGTCACGATGCATCTGCAAAAGGAAAAAAAATAAATAAAGATTATTTCCAGACTGAAAAATTATAAAAGTGACCTGATAAAGTTATACTGTATAGTAAAAATATTGGCCCTCTGCTCCTCTTTTCTATTTTTAAATTGTGTACAATTCTTTTTCCTTTTTACAGTTCATATAAAGCACCCCAAATGTCCTTACAAGCAGGATGTTAATATCTTTAAAAATGTAGCTGTAATCTCAATTATACCTTAAAAAGGAATAGTTATCGATCTGTTCTTGACTCTATTTTTCTCTTTGTAAAAACTTGATTGCTTTGTATGGAGTGCAATAAAATTAATAATAAAATAAAAAAAAAAACAAAAGGAATAGTTATGCTTTGCTACCTTTATAATGCATGCAGAAGCACTGAAAGAAATTACAGTGTGAAACAATGCAGCAATTTTAATGGTCTCATTTTGAGCTGGTGGAGGATCTCAAATCCCAGCAATCTACATTCTCTAACAAGGGTTTAATATTTTAGAATCTTTAACAATAACATGTTTCATTTTAAATACCCAACTGGCACCATATCTTCTAAAATGATATTTTAGATAATAATACATATAAAAGAAAAGAAGGAAAAGCTGCTGAAGTAATCCTTAGCCCTCCCAAGCACCCCCATCCCCCTGCTGACACCAGCATCATGTTTCTCAAATATGTGTTTGGCACAATATGTGGGAAAACTGAAAAGCCTCATCAGTGTGTTTCTTTCCTGCCCATAGCTTCATGCTGCTGAGGCCTTCTGTCATACTAACTGAGTAAAATGCGGTGGGAAGTATGTAAACTTTAGACATCAGCACTGGGAATGCTCACACAGCTGCAGCCAAACCACACATATTTGTTAGATCACTGCGGAGAGGTTGTATGGGCAGCCCACCCGACTTCCTGTATTACAGATTTTTAAAAGGATGTTACGGTCAGTGATGTTTATCAGGGCAGCAAAGTTACATGTGAGTCTTCAGTTGCTTTAATATTCATGCACTTCTTAAGGCTGTGGAAAACTTCACACATGCGTTATTATTAATATTATTCTAATTATTATTTATTTATCAGAGATGCTTTTATTTAATGTGACCAACAAAACCAATGAGAAGAAACAGAAAAATGAAATTCAAAGCAGAACAACTGTGTAGTTCCATAGTTGGTCCAAACAATGGATCAAAGCTGTTAGAGGTAGGACTGGGCCTGTAAACATTCAGATATCCCAGAGGAGAGCAAGAGAGTTGAAATGTCCTAGGTAACTTTGTAAATAGAAGCATTTGAGTATCAGTAGATTTGGAGCATTTTAAATGGTTGTTTGGGGCATGGAAGTGAAAACTGTCTGAGAACATCTGGTGAGAGGAGGCACAGTCAACAAACAGGTCAAAGTAGAATGGACCTAAGGAGACACGAGGGTCTTTGAGGTATTGAGGAGCAGAGCCATGCAGGAACAGATTGGCAAAGACAGGAGTTTTGAAACAATTGAGAGCCAGGGAGTGAAGCAGTGGAGTAGTGTGGTTGAAATGAGAAATAAAGAACACCAGTGAAGCAGCAGTTGCATTCAGGAGGTCTGAGAGCAGATGGTGGGAGCCTCACCAGGAGAGAGCTATGGTGGTCCAGATTGAGAGTGAGAGTGAGAGCAAGAGGCCGAATGAGGAGACCAGTAGCAGGAGCGGTAAGTAAAGGTCAAATCTGGTGAATATTGTGAAGGACCAAGTGACAGGACTGGGTCATGGAAGAGGTGTGTTGATTGAAGTAGACGGAATCATACAGAGTCATGCAGTGAATGGGTAATGCTTACAGAAAAACTGGTGGATGGAGAAGCTGAAAGCAAATATAAGATATCAGTCCTGGAGAGTTTAAGGTTAAGATGAGCTTTGTTCAGTTATTCATTACAAGATAGCAAAGATTTAGCTGGAAATCTCTTGAAAACCTGTATGTTGAAAGAAGGAAATTAAATGAAGATTTGTGCATTGTTGACACAGTGGTGATAGGAGAAGCCATGAGAAGAAACATAATAAATACAGTGAGAGAAAGAAGAGGAAAAGAGAAAGCACCAATCTTTGAGGTACAACATACCCAGGATTTTGTATTTCTAAGGTGAAGAGAACACATTCATAACAGACTCACATCTGCTTCATCCAGTTAATCCTTAATTTAAGAAAAAGTTCAGTGAAGTGGGGATGAGCCAAGCCAAATTCAACCGCTGGGTAGGCACAAACGCTAACCATTACAGCACCACTCCAGCCTTTCTGGTAGAGTTTCATTGATGATAGATCACAATTTACCTCATGCTTTAGATTCCACTGTCTCTCTCAATTTTCATGAAAATATGTGCCTCCATTTTTGTGTGATTCCATAAGAGCCATACACACATGCATACAAACACACGCCAGCTCAGCTTTTATTCATATACTGTCGGAAGTGTCCTCCAAAGAGAAAACCTGAAAACAGTTTAAAATAAGGTGAAACAGAAGATCATTCGATACACGAGAAAGGCAAAGTGAAATGAACTGAAAAGTCAGGCATTAAATAAGAAACCGTCTACTCTTGAGTCTAAGGAGAGAGGTGTTGGCTTTCTGTGATATCACTTTGTGTTTCCATATTATCCGCTCTTGATTTTGTGTAGTAGGGCCAGTCACCATGACTTGTATCTGACCTCAATCAAATTCACCTTATAGCTCACACTAAATAAAGGACTTTCTGGAGAGCCCAGGCTGTTTGTCACCACTGAGTTTTTGTATTAGAGGCTTACTGCTCTTTTAGAACCAGTGCCAAGACCTGATAAATGGGGGGGAATTGGCATCAGGAAAGGCACACCGAAACCTATAAAACATCAACCCCCCCCCCCATATAGAGGTGGGAAAATATGAAGAGGTAAAAGAAGAAGAAGAAGAAGAATGAAGAAGCAGTGTTTCAGATGTCATTCAGCTTCTTACTGTATGCTTATGTTTGCAATTTTTTATTATACAACATTACACTATATATTCTCTTTTTCTCTAGCACATCTCATATTTAAATAGTGTTTCTTCTTCTTCTTCTTCTTTTTCTTCCTCTTCTTTCGGCTGCACCCGTTAGGGGTTGCCATAGTGGATCATCATTTTCCATATCTTCCTGTCCTCTGCATCTTTATCTGTTACACCCATCACCTGCATGTCCTCTCTTACCACATCCATAAACCTTCTCTTTGGCCTTCCTCTTTTTCTCTTGCCTGGCAGCTCTATTCTTAGCATCCTGCTTTCTGGGCAGTGCCACCATCTCCAGCCCATATAACATAGCTGGTCTCACTACCGTCCTGTAGACCTTCCCTTTCATTCTTGCTGATACCTGTATGTCACAAATCATTCCTGACACTCTTCTCCACCCATTCCACCCAGCCTGCACTCTCTTTGAGAGGAACATTTCATTGAACGTCGACTTGTCTAAAACCTCGCAGGTACATGTCTGTAGGGGTGAGCTTGTCTTTTTTTTCTTGTAAAATCACATTTGTGAGTGAGGTTTTGATGTGGGGAACTCAGTTACATGCACAAAATCTTCTATGAATGAACTGCTTTCCTTAGTGTTACTTCTTAAAAAATGTCAAGTATGCATGAATCATGACATGAAAACTTGTTTCTCATAATAAAGTTCCTGTTTGGAAAAAAATATGTGTGGTTAAATTACTGGAATAAATTTAGAATAAACACTTCAAAGCACACCCATCACATGTTGGTCACTGTTTGGATTTGAATCTGTGAACTTGCACTCAAAAGCCAGACCCCAGAGCAGAAAAGACAACAAGCTTATCCTGCTCTGCTAAGTCTAAGACACTACTGGTGGTCCTCAGTGCAGTGTGGTGTCATCACTGCATCAGATTTGATCCTTTGACTCTGTTCCATCCTACTATACCAAGTGACACTCCGCTCATGTCTCAAAGGTAGCAAAATTATACCCCCCATCACTCCCATCCTGAATTGCAAATTCACATCAAACCCCATATAATGAACACAAGTGACATATCCTGCTGAGCCAAAGTGTTTCTTGTGTGTACTCCAATAAGCAGTAGTCACTGTTGAGGTCCAGGGCTATGATGGCATTGCACTGCTTGAGGAAGCAGGTTCACTTCTCTGAGAGGGACAGGGTCCTCATATGTCAAGGACTGTCAGAAATAGTGCAGTTACCTGAAGGAGTTGGCCTTAAAAGCAGCTTCTGATGGCGTGGGAGGGAGGGTGCAGATACAGAACTTTAAAAAGCACTTTGGGTACATCTCCCCACCGCTGAAGTCCATCCTGGGTATGTGGCCTTGGGTCTGGGTTTGACAAACAGGTTGCCCCCAAACCTGGGTGAGTGTTGTGAAGTGGGACTGCGTGGGCAGAGGAACAAAGCAGCTGGGATGCGTGGAGCCATAGAAGACCTGAACGGTGTTGAGGAGTGGAGATAATGGGTCCAACAGCAGAAGACACCAATGGCCCTTCTACCAGCTACCACTAGCATTACACAGATTGCTAAGTCCCTTCCACCATCCTTTGCACCCCTGGCTTGTTACATTATGTTATTGTGCACAGTGTACTTCCATCTAGCGTGGACCTGCCAATAACCATCTGAAATCAGTTTGCAACAGCAAAATACACATTATTATTATTATTATTATTATTATTATTATTATTATTATTATTATTATTATTATTAGTAGTAGTAGTAGTAGTAGTAGTAGTAGTAGTAGTAGTAGTAGTAGTATTAGTATTATTACATTTTAGTGCTTTGTAACTCACAGCCTTTTGGCTGTATGAAAACTATGCCTGCTCAAGAGACCACTAGAGAGAGACCATAGTGGAAAGTTTTGGGAATTTAGGTCTAGTCAAGATAAGGGTGCCTAGTCAGGGTCATCTCAAAGGAAAATGTCTGGTATTAATTACTGCTAACCATGTCAAGGACTCTGCTGACAATGGACACTATGCATTTTTGTAGAATAGAGATGTTGATGTTGGGAGAGATCTTTTCAGTATATCACTTGATGAATTTGGTGATAACCCCAGTAGCACCCATTATGACAGGAACTACCTCTGCATCTGTTTTTAATCTCGTTTTGGAGAGCTGATGGTTGTGCTCTAACTTATGCTCTTCTTTTGGACGGATGTAATAGTCTGATGGCACAGACATATCTATTAAAAATGCTTTATTGGTGGATAGATTCGTATAAATAATGTTGCCATTGACCATGACATCTATTTTAAACAGGGAGCTCCCAGAGAATGTTAGATGTAGGATTTTACAGGAATTTGTGCTCCTCCAAACTCCATCTCCACCATTGACTTGGAGATTTCAAATTGGAATCCAATTGTAGTACTAGGGTGTTATACCGTGTTAGCCATTATGGATGTAGTGAGAAGTTAAGCAAAATGACACCTTTTATTGGCTAACTAGAAAGATTACAATATGCAAGCTTTTGAGGCAACTCAGGCCCCTTCTTCAGGCAGATTGCAATTACATTACATTACATTACATCATTACATTTTGCTTAACATTTCACTACATCCAAATTGCTAATTTGGAAATTATATTTCTTTGCTAGGGACCAGCGGATATTTTTTTACCAAATTTTTGTGACACCGTGAATAGGACGTATTAGCTAGTGTTTCACAAGCACTGACAATGTAATGCATTATTTTTATTATTATCATTATTATTATTATTATTATTATTATTGTTAATTTGGTAGACATTTTCATCCAAGGTGAATTATGAGGGAAGTATTTATTATAATCACTTTCATATCTTTTTTTACAGTTGGAGTACAGGAAGAGTAAGTGACCTGCTCATGGTCGCAAAATCAGTCAGTAAAAAGAACTAAGCATGAAATTTTAGATTTAAAATCCTGGGCCATAGCCACCAAACCATACAGCTTGCCTACATGGATATTTTATCTATTTATTGATTTTATTTTATTTTTGTTTGTTTTTAAGTTTATGCAGCTTCAGTGGCCCTCATATTCACATACCAGGAGAGCCTCTTTGCATTTCCTTCTTCTATACGCGCCTAATTGTCCTCCTACTTCACTTTTGAGTTTTAGTTTTAGTCTTCTAATGCCTACATGTACAAGCTCTCAAATCTTCATACAGAAAGCACATAGGACAGCGAAAGAGTAGAGCAGAGAATGGCTACAGGAATACACCCTAACTCTAAAAACAGCCCCCATCATTTCACCAATATGATGATCATAAATAGAGCTGGCTTTCACATTGTGTCCTTTTTTTATCCTAAGCTTTTGCTTTCTGTTTTCTTTTTAATTCTTGCACTGCAAATTTCATTTTCTGATTCATTTTTTACATGAGGAACTATCAACAAAAGTGCTGCGTAACTTGCTAACTGCCTGTTTCACTTTTTCTAATCTCAAAGGTGAAGCTTGCAAGTCTGAGTGGGGCATTGCAGTTTGAAATAGTAAGAATCATTCATAAATAATTGATGCAATATAAAATAGTACAACATTCTCAAATCCATTTAATCCAATTCAGAGCTATAGGACAAAATAGAGGCAAAAAATGTTACATGAAAACCACTGACGAGTGAAAAAATTCACAAAAAATAAAATTTTGCAGTGAAACTCTGCGTTTCGTGTTGCAACAAAACTTACAACACAAATTGTGTTTCTCTTACAGCGGAATTTGTGCCATTCAGAGCAGAAGAAAGTCATTTTTTCCTGCATGGAAGTGTTTTCATGCATTAATTCAACATGTGCTTGCCTGTCATTTAGTATTTAAATAAAATGAAGAAAAACAAATCAGGTAAAGTGGGCATCCTCAAGTAGGATAAGGCAGGTGCCAGGTGTGGGCTAAGGATTGGGAGATTGATGGGCAAGTGTATCCATATAAAAGTAAACCTACACCACCCTAAAGTGTGCAGAAAGTGAAGGAGTCTGAATACACTTTGACTGTGCTGTAGTTTCATCCACCTTGGATTGCATGTGCCGTGGTATGAGACTCTGAGGACTACAATATAAAGCAGACATGTCTCTTACCTTACATAAATAGGTGCTTTATGCCATCATTTTTAACAAGTATAGTCCTACATTTATTGTTATATATCATTTAACTAGCAATCAACAATGCCTTTTGTAATAAGCAACATGGATTTGCTGGCATCCAGGTCGGGATAATTGGTTCCTTACACGTCCCGGAAGGATGTGGGTGGACAGGCATCCCATCCATGGTGGTTAGTTATATCTTTCCTGGTCAGGAGGCCATTATAATGGATGGACAGGGAGAGACTGCTTCCCAGGGAAAAGTGCTTCCCCAGTACACTGGGTGGTAATATCCTTCTCGTATGCATCCTGTTTTGGACACATACAAGTCTGCATGGGAGTTGTAGTTTTGGTGGGTAGCGAAGTTGGGGTTCTTGGGTGCCACTGTGAGGAGCTGCAGGAGGCAAACTCTCCTGTCATCTTGTGCTTCTGTCCGACTTCCTGGATGCAATGTGATAGTGGCAGAAGTACTCCTGGGTTCAGTATAAAAGAAGTTGCTCCATTAACCCGGAGGTCAGATTTGGGACAGAAGTTGGACGAAGTGGAGTGCAGTGGAAAAGGAAGAGTCTTATTGCTAGAACTGTGGAATACAAAATCTATTGCAATAGTGTAGGTCTGAAGCTTAACATTGTACCATTCTTATTTTGAGTGACAGAAAGAGTAAGAAAGCTGCTGTATGGTTACTCCTGCCAGACTTGTGTCACAGGAGAGGTCAGAGAAGAGCAGCCCAAAATATGATTCCCTGATCATCCTGATTCAATCCAGCTGAACCTCAATGAGATATTAGCTTAGTCCAACAAGCAGTATCACAGTTTGAGCTTGTGTTAAAATTGGGTTTGATGCCAGTAAGGTGTCAGACAAAGGTGGAGCAGATCCAGGTGTTATCTACCTTGGGCATGGAAACATACTACTGGGAATCAAACTTCAGTGAAAAGTTGAAAAATCCCAGCTCTATAAACAGCACGAGCTCTGAAGCTAGACTGAGGGTGACCCCTTTCCTGCTCTGGACTGTTCATATCATAGCTTAGCTGGGTATGTGAGTGGGCGCCAGCCTATGGCAGGTGGAACTTTGACCAGTGGAAAAGACGGTCGCCTCAAGCCCAAAAAATTACCAACAAAGATGCACACATTTGTCTTATGTTGGTTGTAAAAAATGTACTCGCTTGTTTCTTTTGAAATGTTCAGGTTATTTTGCTTTTTGATAAGTACACAGATCAAAGATGTCCTGATGTGATTTCTGTCCTTTGGCAATCTTTGTCTGCTCTACACTGTCTTAATAGTCACTGTTTGGATTTGGTTAACAAAGCAAATAGTACAGAAAGGAGATTCTTTAATATTAAAAGACTAGCAGGGTACAATAAAGTGCACATTCTGTCATTAAGTAAATACAACAAGGAGAAATATTATGGGCCCCAAACCAAATTTTCACTGATTGAAACCCACTGTGGGGAGCATTTTTTACATACTGGTGTCAAGTACTCAGAAATCCCTCCTATGCATGGCCCCTATAAAGCACTGGAGTGGTCACTAAATAAGGCTCCACAGGAGGAAAATTTCACAACGATAGCTAGTTCTTCTCCTGGTGGATATAGTCAAAGATGTGGGTTTGCATGTTTGACATGCTTTATATATATATATATATATACACATACAGTATATGTATATATATATATATATATACTAGCCATCCCCCACGGGTTAACCCGCTTATTAGTAAAACAGGAGAGTTAGGAGGGCCCGGCCCAGCTCTCTACTCCTGACGTCACTCTTACCCCTGCCCTCGGCCCTCAGCCTTTGTCTCGGATTAGCGAGAATATATTGCTCCTGCAAGATGAATCTCTCTTGGCTTTGCACTAATTAATTGGTAGCACAAGCAAAATATGATACTTTACACTATGAGAAAGTCACAAAATTTTTAAAACCATTTCTTAGTGAGCACCTATGGGCCAAGGGTAATCTACATTCCAAATTTCAAGTTCCAAGACCTCATGGTTCGGGAGATTTTGTGATGG
>JANRMT010062849.1:9642892-9665919 GCA_026402145.1 Polypterus bichir lapradei
GAAAAGCTGCGGGCCAAGGGGAAGGGGAAGAGCGCAGGGCCCTGGTGATTGCCAGAGGTATCACGGCCATGTGCTTTGTTCCTCACGTGGAGGACGCTCTCCCATCAGAGCTGAACACGATTAGATGCAGTGCCAACATTTGATGTTGGAGCGTACTTACCTTCCACTTGCCCAGAATTACATTTTTTTAATTTTTTTTATTGATTTTTAAAGTTTGTCCTGTTTCACTACTACATGGGCAGAGCCACGGAGGACAGCTAGTATTAGATCAAGCAACAAAACTGTTAACTTTACATTTTCTTGCAATAGTAAATCATACTCTCTGGAATCTTTCTAACTGCAAAATGACATAAGAAAAGTGATGGTTAATTAAACACGGAGTAGGCCTAAAAACACAAATGGCTCTCTGATTAGGAATTTGCTTTGGAATCCACATAAACAGCAACCTGGCCTGGGAATGGAAGCACTAACCAGTTTAGCCCTGTGCTTCCCAGCTTTATCTATCCATCCATCCATTCATCTTCTGACTTGTGTGTATAGTTTAGGGCTATGGGAAGTCAGTGCCTATTCTATCCACACTGGGCACGAATTAGAAACCAACCCTGGACTTGTCACCAGTCAACCAGAGGACCCGTCATTCCCAAAGTCACACTTACTCATAGTGGCCACTTTGGAGTCATCAGTTACATATCCTATTGTGCATGGAGGATCAAGCTACCTGAAAGATAAGGTTCATGGACATGGAATCAATGTAATATCTCCATAAGGTTCAAACCAAAAATGCATATCTTTTAACACTAGAATCCATGAACCCTATGAAAAAACTCGTAATCCTGGGCCACCTTAAAATCCTTTGTACCACTCCTCATTAGCACCTTTTGTTTCGTAAATGTGTTGATCAGTACAAGGAGTAAGCAGCCTGCTATCCCTACCCCACCCAGCGGAGCTGAAGTTCTTAGAATTCTAGTCTCTTTATCATGGTGTGAGGTGTCTGTAGTTGTATAGGGTAAATGATATATTGTTATTTAGAATACATACATTTCATGGACAGAAATTCTGTATCATTCTAAGGCTCCAAGCAGCTCTGTTTTGTTGCTTTTCATGAATATCACTGTGTCAAGACCACCCCTACAATACTCCTCACTGGCCTCTCCCTTGATAGCCATCACTGGGTTTGAGTGTCCTTTCAACTTCATATATGAATTTCATTTTCAATTGTAGACTTTGATAACTGATGGCAGTGTGGAGATATATGGAATTTGAATGTTCTCTTGGTTTCTGTGTGCATTTTCTGGAGTTGCTTCCTTTATTTGTGGAATTAAAATTCGGTGTAATGCTAATCAGTTACTATGTTGCCTTCTTAATGGCAGGACAGCCAGCATTAACGGTTTAGCTGACCTTCAACCACTTAAAGAATATTCATTTCAAGATTTTGACTGCTTGTTTCTTTTGTTTTTTTGTCTTAGCTGCATTGCTGTGAAGGGCCATGCCAGGGTGAAGTTTGGATCCTGACCTAAGTTACTTCAGCTGCGCTCTTGGCTCAATGATTTTCATTTTTCTGATGGCTGATTCTCTTCAGTCTGTTTTGTTGGCGGTGGTATGCAACACTGCGAAGCTCCCACCATGCAGGTCAGATTTAAATTTTATCAGCTATCTTTAGAAAAACACTGCTTAATAAAATAATATTACTCACTTTATAGCAGAATGCAGTGTACTGTTTAGAAATAGAAAGGAAATCGACCATCTGTTGTAAGTGGACTGGATGGGCTGGGGTCCTGCCTTTCACTCATTGCTTTTGGCATAGGCCCTGGCTTACCAGAGTTCTGAACTGAATTGAACAGGTTTGAATGATGCCACAAGGTTTTTACAGAGATGGCTGCAGAGGGGCAGAATAGTTCCAATGTGAAAATACATGTCTAATTGTGCATGTGTTAGTCTAATAATATTATGTCTGGTTGCTTTGTTTGGTGATTGGGGTGCTGTGCAATTGCTTTGGCATTTCCAGGGGTGGCTTAAGCCCAACAATGACTGTGTCGCTTCCCAGCATAACACCAGTATTATTAAATTTATGGACGATACCACCGTCATTGGGCAGATTTCTGGGGGTGATGAGTCAGCGTGCCTGATGGAGGTGGCTGTCCTTGTGAAGTGTTGTCAGGACAGTAATCTCTTTCTTAACACCTGCAAAATGAAAGAAATGATGATTGACAGACAAAGGAAGAGAGGTCAGTACCCACCACTGTGCATTGGAGAGACTGAGGTGAAGAGAGTGGCCACATTTACATTTCTTGGCATTAACATCTCTGAGGGTCTCACTCGGACCTACAACATCACAGAGTTGGTTGGGAAAGCCTGGCAGAGTTTGTATTTTCTGAGAAGGCTGAGGAGGTTTGGCATGCCAAGCACTATCCTCGTCAACTTCTACAGATTTGAGAGTATCCTTATCCAATTGAGAGTATCCTTACCTACTCCATCACACTCTGGTTTGGGAACAGTACACCACAAGGCTCTATAGCGGGTGGTAAAATCGGCACAAAATATCATTGGAGCAGCACTCCCTGCACTAGAGGACACTTATAACACCAGAGTTCTCAGGAGGGCCCATAACATTATTAAGGACACAGCCCACCCACAACATGCTGCCGTCAGGGAGACGCTACAAGAGCACAGCAGCGAGAATAACAAGGCTAAATGACAGTTTTCTCCCTTATGCCATCAGGCTTGCAAATAAAATCCATCCACTGCCCCACTCCTCAGCACTGGAGGGCCATCTTGAGACCATATACCTGCAGAGCTTACACTGAATCAATTACTTACTCTTAATTCTGTTTGTTTTTTTCCATTTCTTTTTCACCTGAGTGTTTTAAGTGTATTGTGTATTCTTGTTTATTGCTGGAGAACTCATAGAATATGATTTTCATTGTACTGAGTACATATGACAATAAAGTTGAAGTTGAATAAGCCTCCTTTGATGCCCCTGAATGTGTCTCAATAAAGACGTAGATTCATGGCTCATTCATAACCAAGGACGACTATGGTCTACAGTCACTTTATGAATTAAATCCCAAAGCTAATCTGTTACAGTGGGCCTGGCCCAGTACAATAGGATACACTGAGATGTTAATGGGGTTAGTAGGGGGCATCACTAATGGAGGCCAGGAGTGATCTGCTCTTTTGGCAAGCAGACAAAGGAAAGCAATTGACTCTTCAAAGATTTTTTTTTCCTTCTTCAGGGTGTGGTACACACCTAGTGGCACACTGATTGCAACATGAGCCTTCTGTACTCGGTCAACTGCTCCCACTGGAATTTTAAAAGGTCATTTTATTCTACTGTCTATGGAGTGCTGATCTGCATGGAAAGCTAAAGCAGTGACTCATTAAAGTGTAGGACAAGTCAAACCTCTAGGAGTTGGATGAATGCATGGAAGAGGAGGAAGGTAAACAGAGAAAGGAATGAGGAAGAAAGAGTAAAGGTGTGGGGACGGAAATGCAGGCTAGTAGCTTTAGCTATGAAGGAGGACCTTAAATTATATTTAAATGTGGATTCAAGGCATATCTATCTATCTATCTATCTATCTATCTATCTATCTATCTATCTATCTATCTACATTCACTTACCAAACTATTTGGAACACTTGTACACATGCTTATCCATGCAATTATCTAATCAGCCAATCATGTGGCAGAAGCACAATTCATAAAAGCCTGCAGGAGCTTCAGCTGGGTTCAACCAAGAACAGAACGCTGAGGCTGCAGTGGGCATCTATGAAGCACCTTGAGCATGGGAAAGGTTCTACATAAATCAAATGAACAGCATCTATCTATCTATCTATCTATCTATCTATCTATCTATCTATCTATCTATCTATCTATCATTAGTCCTGTGGTTTCAGAGGCTTGTCCTTTTTGAGGTATCAGAGAGGCTGTGTTTCACTATTTTCTGTGTTGCACGAGAATTCCTCCTTTTTTATTATGATACAGAAACAAATTGATAGGTTGAGAATTAAATGTATTTTGGTGTTGTTTGGGTGGAGGTAACAAGAAGAACAGGGAACAATGTGAGCTTTTTGAACTTTATTATTGGACAGACTGTATTGAGCATATGGAAAACTTGCAAAGATATGATTAGGGGCTCTGAGCTTCATGATCTTTTTTTTTTTTTTAAAGGCTGTGAAACAGGAGAATCTTAGTGGATTTTTAGTTTTATAAAGAGTATTGGAACATTTAGGCTTATATAGTGTGCGAATAATGTGATATGTAAATATGTTGATGGTAAGTTACACTTTATGTTCTGATTTTTTTTTTCTTTTGGATGCTGTGCTTAGTTAATCAGTGTTATAAGAATATAAAATCATTCACAATAATGATATAATCCATCCATCTATTATCCAACCTGCTATATCCCAACACAGGGTCACAGGGGTCTGCTGGAGCCAATCCCAGCCAACACAGGGCGCAAGGCAGGAAACAAACCCCGGGCAGGGTGCCAGGCCACCACAGTAATGATATAATGAAAGATTATTTTTTGCTTCTTATTTATTGCCCTGATGAAGGTTATTTTTAAAAAATAAAAATAAAAAATCTATCTAGTTGCCCAGTAGTACCACTGATGAGTTCAAGTCCCAGGTCCTACCTGTCTAGAGTTTGCATGTTCTCCCTGTGTCAGTGTGGTTTTTCTCAGGGGGCTCCATATCCTTCCCACAGCCCAAAGAGATGCTGCTTAGGTGGATTGGTGATGTTTAATATGGCTGTGTGTGTGAAGGTGTTCGCCCTGTGATGGACTGATTGTTCCTGCCTTGATCCCTGCGCTTGCTAGGGTAGGCTCCTGCTCCCTATAACCCAATTTAGGATTAAGAGGGTTTGTAAATTTGTTTGCTATTTATCTATTGTGGAGCCGACCTGGACACAGACAGGCGGACATGTTGTTAAATACCACCACACGTTTTATTTACAATATTTACAATAATATATTGGTCACTAAGACCCAGTCCAGTCAGTGCACAAACCCCAACACTCAGTCCTGGCCACACAAATGCCTCTTCTCGGGCCACCTCCACACCTCTCTCGTGCCTTGTCCTTCTTCCACCCGACTCCAGCCCTGAATGAAGGGAGACGGCCCCTTTTATTCTCTCCCGGATGAGCTCCAGGTGGCTCCTGGCATTCCCTCGTTGGCCACGCCCCAGCGTGGCGGAAGTGCCGGCTGTTCTCCCGGCAGCTCTCCGGGTGTCCTTCCAAATCTTCCCCCCAGCACTTCCTGGTGTGGCGGAAGTGCTGAGGTCACAAGTCCCCAAAGCATTGGGGCGCCTCCTGGTGGTGACCACGGGCCCCTACAGGGTGGGGCTTCTATGCCATGAACCCGTGGCCCCCAAAGCAACCAGGAAGGCGGCCCCCATGTGATTCCAGATGGGCACACGCCCACTTCCGGTCCTTTAAGGCGTCCCGGCCGGGTCGTGGCCCCTGGCATCCTCGACACTATCTATGTATTTGCACTTTTAATTTATTGTAGCAACAGCTTTTTTATTTTTACATTATTACACCCCATGCAGTGGCAGGATTGGGTGACTCTCTGGTCACTGAAGCTTTCCTGTTCCTTAGGTCCACCATTCTTGATTTCCTGGTGTCTGCCTGGAGTTTGCATGTTTGCCCTGTACTCTCGTGGGTTTTCTTTGGGCTCTTCACACCACATTAAACACTAACACTGGGCGAGAGAGCAGTCCTTCACGGCCCTTTTACAGAGTATGGTTGATATCCTTTGCTGGCAGGGTTGATTTGCTTTTGTTTGAAGTTCTCTGACTGAGGTTTGGTTCTGGACTTTGGTTTGGGTCCGTGTTACTGGGATGTGCTCCAGCCCCCACAACCCTGAACTGGACTATGTGGTTTACGTAATGGAAGGATAGATGGCAAGTTGACAATACATTTAAAGCATGAGTTTGGAAATAATATTTGAATATAACAATACATGCAGGCTCAAGTATGGAGGTTATTTAGTATGTATATCTTGTTAGCAATTATATTTGAGAAGTGTTTCTATGCACATCATTTGGGCCCAGATATGCACAACCCAGAAACTGCAACACAGTCTTTATTTTTGTATTAAATTTGAGATACTAACGTAATTATTCACACACGGCTCAGCAGGTGGAAGTCTGTTTACTCAGTTATTGAAAACTATTGCGTGTTAGAGCTGATCTTTTCATTTTCTGCTTTAATGGTGCCTCTGATAACCTTCAGTGCCTCCTTTCTGGTGCTGCATTGCATTCTAAGGAAGGTGTTTTAAGATATTTCTTTAGAGAGCCTTTATGAAAAGAAGAGAGATTCAGAAATAAATTGGTATTTGTCTCAGTTACATGCCTGCTTTGTTAGAAATGTATGATCTAATTTCCTTACGTGTAGTGGTAATGGTGTTGCCTGGCAGAGCCAGAGTTCTGAGTTCAAATGCAGAGACACTGGCACTATCTATGTGGGTTTTACACCTTCTCCAGATTTCTCTGTGGATTTTTCTCCAGGTATTCAAGTTTTCCCTGATATGAAAGAATGCAGTTTCAGTCAACTAGCGCCTACGAATGAACTTAGCATGACTGTGTTTGGCTGATTGAGTATGTCGTGTGAAAGAACCTAACCCAGCGTTGGCTCCTGCCTCGTGCCCAGTGCTACTGGTACAGATGAGGTAAATCAGTGAGTTACAAAATGGATAGATGGGTTTCTCTCTCATTATGTTCTACTTCTTCATATTTGCCACTAATGGAAGGTCTATAATTTACCTATAAAATTATTTTTGGAGTTTTCAAAATAATACGTCTGTAAATGAATGCCATTTATGCAGGTGAGCATCTTCTCCACTGTTTTACCTTATTAATAATTTAAAGAAGTATGTTACATCAAAGCTAGTAAAATCTGAAGACAGACCAGAGCTGGTGGTGTTAAACCAGTCTTAGAGGACACAAGTTTAATCGTTGAGAGAAAGGCAATATATTTTTGACAAAAAGTGAAAATAGTGATGAGTAGGTTGTGAAAAATCATCAAGGAAACATGGCAGAGCATCCATCACCTACACATGTTCTTCTTGGCAGAATGTTACATTGTCTAATATGGTTCCAGGATGCTGAAATAAAAGTAAACTGTCATCACTTCTGAGAGCCCATCCAGAGTTTTGTGTGAAATTCCATTAAATGAAGGAGCTGCTGAGGCACTGGAGATATTCAACAAATGGGCAAAAACCTCAAAATGGAAGCAGCTGAAGGAACATGAGCTGCATAGAAAGGAAAAAAAAAATCTTTACATCTATATAGTGCTTTTCTTGCTGCTCAAAGTGCCTTAGGGAAGCCACTTCAACTAACCCTAATGTGTAGCATCTACCTGGATATTGTGATGGCAGCCATGTTTGCGCCAGTATGCCCACTGCACATTAGCTGTTAGATGGTGAAGTGGTGAGAGAGATAGCTAATTAGAGACAGGGGATGATTAGGTTGCAAGAATGACTACGTCATGGTTGCCAATTTAGTCTGGACATCGGGATACACCCTGTTCTTTGCAAAGCATGCTCAGGGATCTTTAATGACCACAGAGAGTCAGGGCCTCAGTTTTATATCACATCCGAAGGATGGCACTATTTTTGTAACACTCTGTCCCCCGCACTGGGGCTTTGGAACCCACATGAACACCCCCTAATGGTCTACTAATGTCTCTTCTACTGGATGATACACTTAATCACACAGCCACCCTCTTTCTTACTCAATTTAGCCTTTCTCATTACTTAACTCGCCACCACTGGGATGAAGGCATGCACACACTGACAGTAACTGGGCTAGGATTTGAACCTATAACTGTGGAGCTCGAGGCAGCAGTGCTAATCACTATGGCACAGAATACTTCAGACCATGAAGAGCAATGGCTATCGCTGCTGTGTGAACTTAAACACACTAATGAAGCCCTCATCTGTGTACAGTTAATAGATACAGGGGATTAAAGCCATTCAATTAGTTTCATTAAATATTTGAAGGATATCTGAAGGATGGAGCCATTTTTACAGCACAGTGTCCCTATTATTCAGACCACAGTGTAAGCAGCCTCTGATGGCCTCACCAACACCTCTTCCAGCAGCAACCCAAGCTTTTCCTAGATGGTCTCCTATCCAAGTACAGGCTGGGCCTGAAAATGCTAAGTTTCAGGGGGATGAAGTGTGAATAGGTGGTACAATTTTTTAGCTTTTAGGTTCAGTATGGAATATATGATAATTATTAAGAAAAATATTGTTACACCTATGATTTTTTTATGAAAAAAGGTCATATGATGTTAGAAAACAATATTGTGACTGCTAAGCTTTGGTCCCTCACCAAAGCAGACTTAAGAGGCAAAGTGTTATGCTTTTGATGTCTTTTCACTCATTTTCTTGATTTTTACAAATACATGAAGACATCAGCCTTCTCTAAATTCTTATCAGCCAAATTGGCATTCCTCGTGTTTACTCTGTGTCTTTTATATACACAAATCAATCAACCAACAAGTCAAACAAGCAATCCATATTTATTTTACACAGCATCCTTCACAAGAATACACCATTGCAAGGCACTTTACAACCAAGCAAGAGTACAAATTGTTAAGATGAACAGAAGATCATTCATTGTGTAACACATTACAGGGAACAAGCCTCCAGGTTTTATAAAACATTAATGAATAAAATGTAATACATTATAATTTTTCCGTATAACATAAAACTCTTAATCTAATTTATGATCACTACGAGAGGCAGCTTATAGTATAAGACGGGTTATGACCCTGGATGGTTCACCAGTCTCATGTGCACACCTACAACAAGATAATTTGTGTGTTTATGTGTAATTATGAATATATATGTACGTCACTCGCCACCCACTTCACGTCTCTGCAACTCACGTTGTGAAGGGTGGGGGGCTGAACGCACCCCAAGGAGACTCAGTCCCTCCTCTGAAACCCCCTCTTATATGGTGATACAATGGGAAACATATACAGTTTTATTTTTACCTCCTCTTTGCTCGATCAGCTGCTGGATTCCTGCTGATGCTGTGCCATGTGATCTGCATTTCTCAAATGATTTGAACATTTAAAAGCCTGTACAGCAGCTGTCCTACTCTTTGTCTTTTATTTCCAGCCCCTGGCATGGTTAAATCTTTTGGCACGAAGTCCCATCTCGCGAGGCACCAGTTCTTGATATTTTTTAGTTTATAACTTAAAAACGGAATTAGAATCTGAAAATCTAACAACATCACATTAAAGTTAGATAAATTCTGAAAAGAATGATACCAAACATATATATGTAGGTTTTAAAATAAGCCTGAATTAAAGCGTGACAAAAAACATGGCATTAAAAATGTCACTGTTGCACTTTTAGGCTTACGATTTTATATACAGTATATATAGAGTAGATAAATATATATGAATAAATATAGAAATATACAGTTACACAAGAATAAAAAATCTGTCTCTTCAATGTTTCAGGTTCAGACGGACACAGGAAATGAGCTTACAGTGGTACTGCAGCAGACCTTTCCCATACTTCTGTCTGGAGCAAAAAAGACCCCAAGCTAAATGAAGACCAGTAACGGCATTCACACCAGGCTTCCAAACTCACCTCTTCTCAGTCCTAACCCCTCAAAAGAGTGACCAGCACAGGCACAACACATTGAACTGTCCCTGTTTATCATTGCTTCTTCATTCAAGAATTACTTTAAATGGCGTAGACAAGGATCTGTTTGTTTTATTCATAGGGGCCTCACAACATCTATCTATCTATCTATCTATCTATCTATCTATCTATCTATCTATCTATCTATCTATCTATCTATCTATTTATATACACATGCACACACATATGTATGTTATATATTCATATAAATATTTTATTATAAACAAATAAACATTCAAATTAAGGCTCCTTACTTTAGCGTTGATTTCCCTCCTATGATGGCTGCTGATCATTTTCCATTACTTTGGTTCTTTGCCTTTGATTTTAGAGTGATCATGACCACTGTGAACACCATCACGTAGCAATTTGCATTCTTTTGGCATCACTGTGCCGTTGACCAAGTCACCTCTCCTGGGGCCTCATGCATAACGCCGTGCGTAGAATTCGCAATATAAGATGACGTAAGCACAAAAGCCGAAATGTGCTTACGCACAGAAAAATCTAGATGCAGGAATCTGTGCGTACTCCAACTTCCATGTTCTTCCGCTCCATAAATCCCGGTCAGCGTGAAAAGTGGTGGCAAAGGAAAAGCGTACTATTTGTTGATTTAAACAGTGGTATAATCAACAAAAGGAAGTTGATCGAGTTACATAGTGTGTCAGAGAAATTCGAAAGCTCAAGTTCACAAAGTTGCACAGTGCCAAAATAAAAAAGAAGTCACATATCAAAGTCGCCGTGAAAAGGCGAATTGTAGTAGGCACACAGCGGGAAAAAAGCACGAAATGTCAACTTTAATCTCGAAATTTCCACTTTAATCACGTAGTTTATTTTGTCATTAAAGTAGAACATCATAAACTTCATCTTAAAATCATTTAATTTACTAGTTTCTCAAATCCCATCGTAACTAAAGTAGCATGTTAAATGGTTTGTTTTGTATTTGATCTTCAATGTGCTCTATGTGTGTGAATCACTATGTGCTTCCGTTCTTTCTCTTTCTCCGACAGGACACAGAATCCATTACATTCGTGATATTACAGCTCTCTGAATAAGTAAAATACTGAGATGTATACGTGGTATCATTTTCATGATGATTGGAATGAAAGCATGTTATTAAACATGGAAACACGATGGCGCAGTGATTGTTGATGTCTCACACAAGATGCTGCTGCGCCATGCGCGACCTTCGATGAAATAATTTATTGTAACAGTACTGTCTCTTTCAAACGTACTAACCTCCAATTCCTGTCCTTACTTTTCTTTCCCCAAATACCCAATCGCCACACAATCAGCTCTGTAATAGACGTTAAGCCATCTTTAAGCTTACAACGACGATTCTTCAAAACTTTTAAGGAACATTGAAATATCTTCATAATGCTGTACGTGTTTAATTATTCTATTCATCTATCCTTCCAGTGTCGTGCCAGCCTCAGCAAATATACAGCGCAAGGCAGGAACAATACGTGAACTTGCTAGTGCTGTGGCACCATGTCCTCACATGTTTAATTATTAACAATACAGATTATTTAAATGAAGTTACAGTTTTATCTGTATAATATAATCAACATATTTTGCTGCATTTCATCTTACAAATGATACCGTCATCATATGTAAATAAGTGCTTTATAAAGTGGCAAAGGTTGTGGAATATTATAACTGTAGTGCAAGTTTACAGTGGGGTAATTGTACTTATAAGTACAAACAGTCCTACAAGGAGCAATTGATTGAGTGCATTTATAGTTCTTGGGATGAAACTGTTTCTGAATTGCGAGGCCCGCACAGGAAAGGCTTTGAAACGTTTTGCCGTGGCTGAGGCAGCGTGTGCTTGATGCTGTATCCCGATAATTCTCTTTCTGATCAGCTGCTGCTGTGATTCCCCACTCAGATACAGTGATATAAATACTCTGAGTGGTGCAGTGAGAGTAATATGGAAAAAGATGATCCGCTGTGGCAACCCTTAAAGGGAGCAGATGAAAGAAGAAAAAGAAGAAGAACAAGATGGTGCAGTGAGAGTAACAACGCTAAAGCAGTTATGGTATTTGGAATACTATGGCTATTCTCTGGACCATTATATTGTTACAAGTTAATTACAATCAGATGCATTACACTAAGCAACAATATGCGGTTAGTTTCAGTGTATTTATAAAGCCGCGTCAGGAAAATAAAGAGTAACCACACAGGAACAGTAGCACTGCTTTGACGCTGGGTGCCACCAGTGTGCAAAACCGAGTGGAGAACTTGTGTACGACAGGGTATGAGGTACCGTGGAAAAGTGTGTGGCTTTACACCAAGTGTAAGTTTTATACATCGTGATTTCAATGGGGAAATGTTCTTATGCAACATTTTTGTGCGTACGCTCCGTTTATGCATGAGGCCCCTGGAGTTCAATTGGACTTGAGAGAATGGAGTCACCACACCGTGCCAGACTATAATGTGCTTCGATGAAATTGATGTGAAGGACACTGTTCTGTATGTCAGCTAGGGCTTCACTTCACTTTACTGGACCTTTTTCGAAGTACTTTGGGCTGCCAAAGTTTTATTTTCTTTTGGAGCTGCACTTTTTTGGTTTCCTCCTCTCTCAGTTACTTGCTTTCTCTTCAATTACTTTACATGAAGAAAGTTCTAACATATTGAAGGGCACTCTGCCCATCACGGCTCATCATGGCTCATCACTCACCTGACACTACAGAAATCTTTGTCCTGAAAGAACTGATTTCATCTTCACTTCTCCGTGAACTTTTTGTTTTTTTCCAGTTCTATATCACTTGTGGGGTTTTTCAAAATTAACAAAATTCCACCAGTGCCCATGTATTCTTGTTTAAGAATTCATTTGAAGGTTCTATCTTGTATCTTCCCTAACAGTGCCATACTTAATTTTAAACGTTTCTGTCATGGCTCCCTCTTAATCTTCATGTTCCTCTTCCACAGCCCTGTAGTCTTTTCTGGACCTTCCCAGTCTTTATCTTAGTGGAGCTAGAAGGGTCCTCTCTTGCATGGAGGTTTCCTCCAACATCTCCAACACATACTGTATGTGTTTTGATTTGATTGTCGAAACCACATTAGCACTTGCATGATTGGAGCTACATGTGTGAATGAGTGAGTGGTCCCTGTGATGGCCTGGCCTCCAGGGTTGGTTCCTACTTTGCACTGAGTGCTGCCCAGATCAGCTCAGAATAGGATTTAAGGGGCTTTGAGAGTGTCCTATTAAGTTCTGTCAATGTCCTTGGAAGCTGTAAATTCATATCATATACTTTAATCTGTAAACGTTGTCACTTATTTTAGCTCTAATACTTACACATGTTTTAAAAAGCATCATCCTTTTTGATGTGACCTAATTCTGAACATTCATCTCATGCTATTGTTTATTGTTTAAATTGTTTTTGTGCTCCTCTGTGAACTCCATAATGTAGCCTCATGAACCGCCTGTCATGGCCACCCCTCTAAAATTATTTGCCTTCTTGGTATTATTTCTGCTTCTGTGGGTGCCATTAACATGTCCCCCAGTCAGGCCTCTCCCCAGCAGTAATTCCACGTTATGATTCTTTTCCTTACTTTACGAGAACTTTAATAACATTATCACCTAACACTTTTTAAACCTGGCCCAGAATCAGCCAGCAGCTTGTGCTCCCTAATTTCAACAGCAAACCTAGGCATGTGCCCACCCAACACACCAGCTGAAATACAGTAAGCCCCAGTAAGTTCACAGATGGCTCCATGGAGACCACCCTAACAGATTCATTACCCAGTTTTTTGCTTTTCTGAACTGGTAGTCCTCCTTTTGCTGCCCTGTTTGTTCTGAGACCACCCCAGCTTATTCTACACCTGTTTACCTAATATATCACCATCTGTAAGAACCTGAAAGACAGGAAAAACTTAAAGTATGTCTATATTTAATAAAATTATACATGATTGTTAATGCTGTGTAGTGTTTTAAACGAATTGCAGTGGAAGTATAAATCGAATTCAACTAAATATACTATATGCTAACCTTACCCTGTCCACCGCAGGCCTTTCAAATATAACGCTAAAAGCACACTTTAAGAACAGAAGTGAATAGAAATACTTACACATTATAATAAAAAAAAAAACCTTAAAAAGTGCTGGTCGCCTTATGCAGTATATAATCTTTGGCAGCCTACTTATATCCACAGTACATGCCTGGCGTGATTCACATATTTTTTGTAATAATAATTCAGCACAATCTATTAACCAGGCATTTTTGTTTTTGTGTGGGTGTTCCAGATATTTGATTCAGGAAACAGGGAGTTACCCCAGGAATGGTGGAATGTAGCTAAGGAAAGGGGCCAGATCAGGAGAGAAAAACAGCAGACTACACTGTGCAAGCAGAAATCAGGAAAATCTGCAAACAGGAGCTTTAGGTCTCCATCCTGCCTAGAGCTGCGCAGCTCAACCTTGGGCATGCTCAAGTTCTCAACTTGACTCAATGTCTTCTTATCTTTCCTTTAGTCAGTGTGCTGCACAGAACACAAGAGGTGAATCTGCCCAGCCAGACTCAGTTCTGATTTTCAGCACATCTTTTAGGTCATGTCATGTTTGGCAGTGGTGCCTTCACTGGCGGACAATTGAAGTCATTTGGCTGACATGACGGTTGCACTTCTGCCTCGCATCTCCAGACGCCAACTTAGTCATTGTCTGAGTGCAGTCAGCACGTTGTCCCTGTGTCCGTGTGGGATTGCTGTAGTTATCACCCACATCCCAGAGACATGAAAGTTAGGCTAATTGGTGACCATAAATTAAAAGAGCAACAACTGCATGTCATAAAGAGGTTCCTTTGAGTCATAAGAGAAACAGAGCAGTGACTCAGAGACAAGGCCTCTCGGGTAAATAAAAGTAAAATTAAAGGAAAACTCTGTGAACCTGTTATTACATAAAACATACTTTGATTTATATTTTCAGATTTTGATTGCATGTTGAAAAATGCAATATATTCATTATTCTCTTGTGAAAGCATATTTGAAGATGAGCATACAGTGATTCTAAAAAGTCTTCACCCTATTGGAAGTTTTCACATTTGATTCTTATATGAGGGGGAGTCAAGCTAAAGTTAGAACATGTGATATATTAGAAAATGGAGCGAATCTTAACAAAACTGATAATGTCATTTCTCAATGTCGTCTCCACCCTTCTCAATGCACTTGCAGCACCTGCCTAGAAGTGCCTGGAGTCCAGCAGAATAAAAGGTTTTGTCTTGTCCTCACAACCACATGACCACTTGACTCTCCCTCATATAACATTGAATCACAATGGATCTAATTTGGCTTTTTTGACACTGGTCACCAGAAAAAAGACTCTATAAAGTCAAAGGGAAAGCAGATTTCTGCAAAGTGGTCTAAATTATTAAGAATATAAAATGATAGGTACTCGCCCCCTTTAATATGACACACCTAGATCATTAGTGAGACAGCCAATTTGACTTTAGAAGTCACATAAATAGCTGAATGGAGTGAAGTGCTTTCAGTTGATTGCTCAACTTGTGGTGAGTCAGTAGCATGGCCTAACCTATACAATGACGACAACTAAAAAGTAACTCCATGAAAGGTCAGTGGAAAAATTCGAGATAATATCCAAGTCTAGGGTTACCAGAAACCTGCAAACCTAAAGAAGGACACGAAAGGTTATAAAGGAGGACAAAGCCATGATAAAGGAGGACAAAGGCATCCCATTCTACCCACAAAACCCAGTGTGAACAGAGTGTTACAATGGAAACTTTAAAAACAACTAACTAGATAGGTCACAAAAGGTACCCTTGTTTGCAACAAATACGTAAGAATTACATACCAAAGGTTTTCCTTCGTTTTCGGTACGTCATTCACCAAAGCATGGATACTTTGTTTTCATTTGGTCCAAGAATTTCCATTTCCTCTTGTTAGTGTTACTGCTGGATGGCATTTTTAGATAAAAGACTAAAAAGTACGGACGACACAAAATGGTGAAGTGGGCGTGGTGCGTAGCCGTGTTTTGTTTTCAATAATACATAAATGATTTATTTAAAATATAGAGATGATAATATGTGAGTTCAGCCAATAACACGGTCAAGTCAGTGAATGATGAAACCCGGACTTCACTTTTTTAGGCAATGCCTGCCAGACGCTGAAGGACGACAGGTAACCCTGTCCAAGTCACTGAATATCCCTGGCGAGCTTTATTGGGCTGAATGGCCTGCCCTTGTATAGATTCTTCTAATGTTCTAATGGAGTCAAGTAAAACCAATCATGAAGAAAAGAAAAGATTGTGGCACAGCTGTAACTCTGTTTAGAGCAGACTTCACAAAAAACTGTGCAGGTGAATGAAGATGACCAGTGAGGAAGGCCTGTGATATCTCTGATGGACTTACAAGCTACTGTGTCTGAGATTGGAAGGGCTGTGCAGACAGCAGCTGGTGTTCTGGGTGCTTCACCACTCATATGGGACAGTGGCAAAGAGAATGGCATTCAAAAAAATGCACAGGACATCTCAGACAGAATCTGCCGAAAGGCAGTTGAGAGAGTCTGATGTCGACTGGAAGAAGGTTTTGTGGTCTGATGAGAATGAAGCTGTGCTTGACTAAACATTGCACATTATCAAAGACACCCCATCCCAACCGTAAGGCATGGTGGTGGCAGCATCATTTGGTGGGACAGCTTCTCTACAGCAGGTCCTTTAGGGGAAAATAAATGCAGCAAAATACAAGGAAATAATGGTGGAAAAAGCTGATGCAGTCCACAAGAAATCAAATGTAGAGGATGATTTGTTTTCCAGCAAAAGTGGATTTAAAATAACAATTTGAGTGTCCTGGAGAGGCTGAGTCAGGGTTCATATCTCAGTCAAATGGAGAATTTCTAGCTGGACCTGAAAAGAGGCTCTTCACTCATGGTCAACCTGACACGGCTGGAGCAGCGTTGCAAAGAAGACTGGGAAACAATGGCAGTGTCCAGTTGTGCAACGCTGACAAAGAAAGACCTGTGCACACAGACTCAAGGCTGGCATGGCTGCCAGAGGTGCATCTACTAAATACTGAATACTTATGAGATCAATTATTTAATGTTTTATAAATGTAATTCATTTTTTATATTTGTAATTCATTTAGACCACTTTGAGTGACTGGAGATCAGTTTTCACTTTGACATTAAAGACTTTTTCTCCATTCACCAATGGCAAAACAACGATTGTGATTCAAAATTGTATAATAATAAAATGTGAAAACTTCCAAAGGGGTCAGTGTTTTTTACAGGCAGTGGGGTGCCAAAGAGGCAAGAAAAAAATAATGTGTATTTTCAAAATGCATGCATATTGCATATGGCATTTCCCAAGACAGCAATGAGCGGCCGGGCATAACTATGGGAAAATTCTGCAGCACTAAATAATACTTACTTAGAGACAAGAGAGTAATAAATTCTCTGACAGAAGCTGATATAGTTATATGCGCAAAATATTTTAAGCAGGGCTTATTCTGTAACAGATCTGAGTAACATTTGCAAGCTACTTCTAACTGTTTCACAGTACTCTTTATCTATTGTGATCAGCTTATTTTTTATTTGTTCATTCATTTTCTAGAAGTACTTATGCCATTGCAGGTTTGTTGGGAATCAAAATCAGGGCATAGCAAGGCAATAATTACACTTGGATGCCAGTTCACAGCAGAGCACCTTCATATACACCTCAAATCCTTCATGGCAGCCCAATTTAGTGGATATGCTTGTGATGTAGAAAGAAAGCAGAACACCAGTACACAGAAACAGGGAGAACATGCAAACTCAGCCCAGAAAATGAGTGGGCAAGAACTCTGCGCCAGTCTTGTTTGTGACATACCACTCAAATTTAGTTCAATACAATACACTTTATTCTCATATAGCACACTGCAATTGACAAACGCAGAGTTTTGCACTAATTTACAAATATCCATGCACCCAGCCATTTCCCAAACCTGCTTTTCCAGGGCAGGCTTGCAGAGAAGCTAGAGCCTATCCCAGAAAGCATTGGGCACAAGACAGGAGCAACCCCTGAAGAGGATGCCAATCCACTGCAGGGCAAACACACACACACACACACATACTTCTGGGGCCAATTCATAAAAACAAAACGCAAGCTAGCAAATGACAACACAAAGTGCTAACCCATTTTCTACTGTCCTGCCCCTACTATGAAATACTATAAGAATAATTAATTGTTAAATTGATCAATTAGTTCACTTAGTAGGTTGCTTTAGGATCTGAATTCTTTAAAGAGTAGGCTTTTGCAATCTACAAACTAATTTTAGAAACCATTCAAATGGGTTTCTCCGCTGGGGTGTGTTCTTTGTGCTGTCTGAATGTTCTTCTTGTGCTCCTTAATATTTCCTCCTCTGCTTTCCTGCTACAGTTCTGACTCGCAGACTGGCACCCCATCCAGGGTAGGCTGCTAATACTGTATGAGCGCAAGCTCCCAGTGAGCCAGAACAGGAAAAGCAAAGAGAAGAGAGATGGTGGACCTAAGGGTAGTAGATGCATCATGAAGAATTTAGTTTGCCCCCATCGGTTCTCATTAGCCAAAAAACTTTATTTTTCAACTAAAAAGGCTGATGCTTCAATTTAAAATGTAAGAATTCAGCGACCAGTGACTAGAGAAGCTCATAGTGACGTGATAGGCAAAGTTCGGAGACTTCAGCTACAAGTTATTTACAGTATTTATAACTGTGGTGACTTGACAGCTAATTTGGCATAATCTGTTCCTTTTCGTGAGTGACTGAATGCATTGAGGTAACGTTTATAAGCAGTTCAGCTGTCACATTATGTTGAGCTTTTTAAGATACACAGAATAATGAATTGCCCACACTGCCGTGGTGAGCGTGCTCTTATTTCAGTCTTTTTCTTTGTTTTTTTTTTTTAGAAGAGGCTAATCTGGATTATACACACTTCTCACTTTCAGTTTGCAGCACAAAGCTATAGTCTGTCTGCCATGAAATGAAGACCAGAGCTTTGAGCTTGAAACTGCAAGGCTGTGGGGTCAATCCTTGAGCGATCGTCAGTGGGCTGCTTAATCCGTCTGTGCCCACGTTTTACAATGCACAGGGGTCTTATCAAAAGTAAGGAGCATATTGGAATTACAGTATAAAGAAATGAACTGGCTCCACAAACCATGTCATACCTGACTACAAAAATGGCATGCCTTAGTAATGTTCATAAATGAGCTGACAAGGATATATGATTTTTACAAAGCACGGTTGTCTCTTTATAGTGCCTTATTCCACCACCCATGCCAATTTTCTGATTGTTACATGTTAGTTGTCTGTTTCTTTGTTGTCCTGCAAGTGGCAGTTAATGGACAACCATTATAGGCAGAGTCCAGTTTGTGCTCCAGTCTTGCTCTGCTACTAAGAAACATCCAGTACAAGCCGACATATAATGCTGAATGTGTATTTGCCTGGCATGTAAATCCATGCTGTTGAATCTATATATGGCAGATTTTTGCACAGTTGCCCCATCTGTTTAGGGGAAGACAACAGGCTGTGTTTCGTTTGTTTGAAAGTTTTACCTTTTAGTGTCTGCAACTTCGGTTTATTAACAGAGTGTGCCAAGAAGGCTTTTTTGGCAGAGATATGGAGTGTTGATCCCCATGGTTAGCTTAGTCAATGAAATCTTTGATTGAGTTTTAACCCCTCGGAAATTTATTTAGTGGCCGCACCTGCCCTTTATTTCACTTCTAGCAATGTTGGTTACCTTCCTTTCTATCTATCTATCTTTATATACAGTATATATATAGTCAATGTATGTGTGTGTGTGTGTGTGTATGCATGCATATTCCATCCATCCATTTTCCAACCTGCTGAATCCGAACACAGGGTCACGGGGGTCTGCTGGAGCCAATCCCAGCCAACACAGGGCACAAGGCAGGAACCAATCCTGGGCAGGGTGCCAACCCACCGCAATGCATGCATATTCCAGCATCATTTCTGAACGGCTGGAGCGATTTTCATGAAACTTGGTACACTTGTTTCTCATTGGACGACTAAAAATATTGTAGGGTGAAATCAACCCTAACCCACCACCTTCTGGATAGGGTGGGGGGTGATCGTGTATGCATGTTAACATCCAGTTGACATTCAGAACAACCACCAGAGGGCGAACTGGAGGTGACTCCTAGCATTCTTTATATTTGAGCACCACTGCGCCCCTGTTGCTTTTGAAATTAAATAGAGTTGGCCGGTTCCGAGCGTCAACTGAATGATAACATACATACAAAACAGCAAGACAAGCACATTAGTGAGTCTCCATTGTTTGTTAATTTATTTTTATTTTTAAAGTTGTGGGTTTTTTTATTATATTTTTCTCAAACAATAAAAAAAACACTTTATTTTCCTCCCGGGCAACGCTGGGTATTTCAGCTAGTTTAGCTATACAGAATGCTACCAATTTTTCATACACATGTCAGGAGTAATTTGTGACAGACAGGTATCAAGTGAAAGGGAAGGTCTACAGGACGGTAGTGAGACCAGCTAGGTTATATGGGTTGGAGACGGTGGCACTGACCTGAAAGCAGGAGAAAGAGCTGGAGGTGGCAGAGTTAAAGATGCTAAGATTTGCACTGGGTGTGATGAGGATGGATAGGATTAGAAATGAGTACATTAGAGGGTCAGCTCAAGTTGGACGGTTAGGAGATAAAGTCAGAGAAGTGAGATTGCGTTGGTTTGGACATGTGCAGAGGAGAGATGCTGGGTATATTGGGAGGAGGATGTTAAAGATAGAGCTGCCAGGCAAGAGAAAAAGAGGAAGGTCTAAGAGAAGGTTTATGGATGTGGTGAGAGAGGACATGCAGGTGATGGGTGTAACAGAACAAGATGCAGAGGACAGGAAGATATGGAAAAAGATGATCTGCTGTGGCGACCCCTAACGGGAGCAGCCGAAAGAAGAAGAAGAAGATCTTAAGTAGATAAATTGCACCAAGCACAAATATGCAGCCTCTTCTGCCACCACTGGGTCAATGGCTGATACGAGTAGAAACAGGAAGGAGCAGGAGATGACAGACTCAGAAATCAAAGACAAAATATAAGGCACAGGTCAGTACCATTTACTTCAAAAACACCATAACAAAGAAAGCCAAACTGGAACAAAAATCTGAAGCCACTGGGGCCCTCCAGGACCAAGGCTGATTTAAAGGGTCTGAGTCTTAAATAACACATCAATTAAATTAAGTTAATTAGCAGCAAAAACTGGTCACTAGTTAAGAAAATAGCTAGAATGAAAACCTGTATGGAAATTTATCTACATGAATATTTACTGGATATTTTTATATTCAATCACACACTGGATAATTAGAATACAGCATGCAGAGAAATTAGCATGTATAATATGAATAACCACGCACTTGTTTTACTATGTGATTATTATTTTTACAGTATATCGTAATGTCACTGCCAATATGGGTTAAGCGCTGAATTGCACTGAGCCTTAGTCTTAATCTGAGTCTTACAGGAAACTACTCCATCAATGTAAAATGACAGTCGATGCCAAAGACTGGGTGGAAGATTAGCAATAAGAAGGCGTAGTCGAAAAGGATACCGGACAAAGATGACAAAATGCCAAACACGTGTCGGCCATCAGCATAATGAATAACGAACATGGATGGGCATAACCTAATAAAATGGTCGCGACTGCACAAAGGTGTCAAAATGCTGCTGCACATTAGCATAGATGGGTATCTTGTCGGGGTATCTTATGTATATTAATCTCTGTGTCTGGACAGACCACAGCTATTTATCAGCTTTAATAAACATCTGTACTGAAACCAGAAGGCTTTTGGACTCTGCACGATTTCTTGGCTTTGGATATTATTGGTTTGGGGTTTCATTCTATGACACCTGTAGCCACTGTGGCCATCCAGGATCAGAGTTGGGCACCCCTTCTTTGAACAAAACTCCATGAAATGTTTTTATTATTCATCCACAAACTTGGACAAAGGTAAACACGTAGTGTAGGCTTAAATATTCTTCACGTGATGTCTCAATCAGAGTGACTTTCGAGGTAACAATGAGCTGTCGTGTCCTGGCAACAGATATTAAAATTAAACTCCCATTAACTCCAATTAAAAAAATAAAACAGCGCTATGATCATTTCAAAACCTAATAAATATTGTGTACAATATTGAAATAACAGTAAGTAGTACAAAAGAAGTCAGACATAGTTCAAAACCCAGACAGAAAAATAAAAAGTCAAGCGAAATATTTATTAAAACAAGAAAAAAATTCAACAAAGTTACACCCATTCATGATACAGTCTGCAAACTAAAACCACAGCACCTCGTACGTCTGACCACCTTAATGCAGAGCGGCCACTTTCCGTGTCACAATTGCACTTCTTTATGGGAAAACGGAAACCAGCAACTCATTGGCCAAAGTGACGCTGATGCTCACTTCACTAGTAGCAAAAATATAATTTCAGTCAGTCAGTCATTTTCCAGCCCGCTTTAACCTAACAAAGGGTCATGGGGGTCTGCTGGAGCCAATCCCTGCCAGCACAGGGTGCAAGGGTTAGGGTTAAGGCAGGAACAAATCCTGGACAGGGCGCAAACCCACCACAGGGCGCAAACACACACACCAAGCACACACTAGGGGCAATTTAGGATCGCCAATGCACCTAACCTGCATGTCTTTGGACTGTGAGAGGAAACCCATGCGGACACAGGGAGAACATGCAAACTCCATGCAGGAAGCGAACCCAGGTCTTCTTACTGCAGGTCAGCAGCGCTACCACTGTGCCACCCATCATTTCAAATGTCTTCAATCATTTCATTGTTCTGTTTCATTTTTTTAAGCAGTAAAGAAAGCACTTTGTTTTCTTTTCTTTGTTTCGGAGTGGAGTTGGGCTAAACGAACTGATGCTAGCTGTAATGGCAATCTCATCAAGCGCTTTAAGGCAGTTGTGTCCTCTGCACCTAATGGCCACTCTGCAACAGATTGGAGTTGCAATCTTAGGTGGCTAAGCGCACAAATAGCAGAAGCACAAAGACCCCTAAAATGAAAGGAAACATTCTAACAAGTAACTCCTTCTGAATTTGTATTTTGGCCTATTTTAATGGACACTAAGTAATTTCATGAAATTTCTTTAAAATTTATTTTCAGCCCCACTCCAATTAATTATAGTGTTGTGGACCCCCCAGGAGCCCTCCATATTTTGTACCAGTAACATTTTAGATCAGGTATTACAAAAATGCTTATGTAACAAGACCTTAAGAAAGGCTTCCTTTGGTCTTCATAACACTTACAAAATGTTTTTTATCAGTATGCTGCTGCTGGAGTATGTGAATTCCCCCTTGGGATTAATAAAGTATCTATCTATCTATCTATCTATCTATCTATCTATCTATCTATCTATCTATCTATCTATCTATCTATCTA
>JANRMT010062849.1:9665929-9704305 GCA_026402145.1 Polypterus bichir lapradei
CTATCTATCTATCTATCTATCTATCTATCTATCTATCTATCTATCTAAAACATCAGTAGACAGGTTATTCATCTCTGTGCTGTGTGTTATAATGACATGGTGGTAAAATGACTTGTTACTATGAACGATTCACAGGTTTTATACTAAATATGGAATATCAACAGAAATATGTCTCAGTTAAGCCACTTCAAAGTGAAGGTTTGTTATTCGGTCACTTCACCGAGATGAATAAACACTTTACTGATGCAATGTAAGTGTGGTGAAGACCCAAAGAAGCCTTTGTTAAGGTCTTGTCACTTATTAGTGTACAGTATGAGTAACAGGGGCATTTTTGCAGTACCTAAACTAAAGTGTTACCTTCGTTCCTTCACTCTAGGGCTGACTGCTGATGTCTGCGTTAATGCTGTTAAAGTATTTTACCCCTCGTCTGAGGCTGCTTGCACTCGTGCAGGTATTTCCCTGTACTTATTGATGTAATGAGTGAATTTCCTCCTTCACAAGAAATGCAATCAACTCACATTGTTAAAATGACAGGTCCTTGTCAGCCATTTTGTCACACTGAACTCTGAATATATGGCTGATACAGATTTTGTCATTTTTCATTCTGGTGTGAGATGATAGTTATGGTAACCTGCATTTTGATAACGGGTGTGAGTTCAATATGCTCACTACTTTCAATGTGACTCTTGGATGTTTAACTGGCACCATTAGTTTTCATTGCCTCCAGTTAGAGGAAACTTAGAAATGAGTCTAAAAAGTAACGTTTCAGCTGTCTCACTCCAGGGCTGGACCACTGTCTCCACAATGGTGTTGTGATGATTACCACATGAAATGCAATGAGGTATCCAGACAGCAGGCCTGAAGTCACACGCCAATCTGGTCTTGTTGCACTAAGATCTAGGCAGGTGATAAATGCTGGGACTTCATCCCCCACCCGATTAACCAAATCTTTCAGTCATTAGTAAGGGGGGCAACTTTAAAAGTCACTCAAAACAATACCAACGCTTTGTACTAAATGATTACAGCAGTCACTTTATGGTCAATACAAAGGTTTGGTACACCGCTGACGTCCATAACTATGACCCCCAAATCTTCCCTTTCACTTTCCTCAGTGACTAAAGCTACATCCACACTACTACATTTTTGTTTAAAAATGCAGACATTAGTGTGTCTTTTGTCCACACTACCCCGGCGTTATTAGCCCTCAAAAATGGAGTGTGTTAAAAACTCTCCCCAGAACTGCACACTTCTGAAAATGCCGGCACAGCATTGCAGCGTGGAGGAATGAACACAAGGAGTTTTGAAAACGCAGAATTTAGTTCCACTGTTATTTGCTCATACTCATCATATGGCCCTATTGGATCCTGCTTATTACAACGTCTCATTCCTGGATTGGTCATCCTACACAGAAGAAAACCATATTCCAACAAGAAGAGTTGCTTTCCATGGCGTTTGTTGTGATGCTTACCGATATGCATCTAAATTACTTAAGTTTTCCAATGAATCCTATGAGTACTGGCATAGCCATCCAACCAATCCCTTTCCCTGTTCCTGCTGACGCACACATGCTCAGTGTAGGCAAACGGCTACGTTGTTTTAGTGTAAGCAGAGATGCGTTTGTAAATGAATTGAAAACGCTAGTGTGGATAGAGATTGTTTGCATTTTGAAACACCGTTTTTAAATGAAAACGTAGCAGTGGTGCAAGATGCAGAACATCAGAATATTATTTATCATTTATGTCAATTGCCTTAACCTGTCTTTTGTTGCCATGGTAACGTATGTAAATTAGATGGTGTTCTGATGTCATTAGTGTAAACCAATGGTTCCCAAACTTGGTCTTGGGGACCCCCTGCAGCTTGCAGGTTTTTGACCTAACCAACTTCTGTTTTTTAATTAGACTCCTGGACTAATGAAGTGAGCTGTTATTTCCCTGTTACTGTGTTTTGGGGTCAATGAAGAAGTTACAGAAGTAAGTGTGTTAATACATTTAAAAAAAAATTAAGCACTTTTATCTGGATAATGTATTTTTTTTTTTACTTTTTATTTATGTTCATCCTGATTTCCATTCTGCATTTCCATTATTGACTAATTTTCGGGTCAGACGCTGAAGGAGTTGCAACCTTCATCATTTAGTGTTGTTCGCCTGGGTGTTTGCTTTGCATGTTTTTAATTGTCATTACTAGGATACAATGAAGGGAGCAGACCACACAGAATTCAGGAAAAATAATAGGAAAACATCAAAAAAGAGGTAAGCATTTAAAGCTAGAGCAAAAAATAGAATTTTTCTAAACGTCTTATACTGCTGTGCTTCTCTGAATGCAGAATAAGAGAAGAGAAAAAAAAGAGCAGCTTACTAAATGAGGTCATTTATTATAAATTATTATCACTTATTATGAATCTGGTGGGAACAAAAACCTGCGGCCACGGGGTCCCCAGGGCTGAGTCTGGGAACATTTTGACTGTAACACAAAGACATATTTCATACATATACACCATGTTAGAGGACGGTAAAAATGCTCACTGGACTCTGCACAGTCTTCACAATTGTACTGCTATGGTGTTTGTAAAGACCCTACATAAGGCAAAGTCTGTTTAGACAAAATTAATTAATCTGCCAAAGCGCTACACATTTTATTTGGATTAGCAGTGATACATTATTAAAAGTTAATCGCAGTCTTGAGGATCAGTTGACCTTATTGATGCTGAGCACACGTCTTGTCCAATGCAGCATTTGGCTCTCAGGGACCTCAAATCCTGTTGGACGTAACCTGGAAAAGAGAAAGCAGATGACAGAGGTCAGCTTTACATTGGTTGCATTTTGCAAGTACAGTAACTTTTTTGAGCCCAGGCAGAACAGTTGTGTTGTGATTAGTGCTGCTTCCTTACAAACTCAGTGAGTTGGGTTCAGTTTTCGAATTGGAGGAAGATGATTTGGGGATGGAGCTTAGTGTCCCCTTTCACAATTTTCAGTCAGAGCAAGATGTCAGGTGCCAATTGCCTGGACAGAGTATGAGGTGTGGCGTGTGACTCTTGACAATTATCACCTGAAAGTGAGATGACTTCTTGAGAAAAGGGGAGTTTAAATGTACCCTCAACAGCTCACCTCCTGTCCGTACAGTTGTGGCATTGTTATTCAAATTCATTCATAGCTCATAGCTCTCAGAGCCATGTTGAATAGTACAATGTGACTTCCACTGTGAGAACAAGCAAAAGATCCTCTTAATATGTGTTTGATTTTAGTTTAATCTTGAGAAAAATACCTTTTTGTGTAAAGGATGGACAGTCTGAGGTGGCAGATTACATTCAGATCTCAAACCGCTCCAGAGTTCACTTGGAAGCCATCAAGACCACCCTTTCCAAGGGGTCCCGGTAGAGTTGTTTTGGTCCGCACCAGAGTGAGGTTGCCATGTCCACATCTACTTAAATGAATCAGATTTTCAGGGAAATCGCAACAGAGTTTAAAACGACTGGTCCAAATGAACTAGAAGTGACAATGCCTTAAAATTAATTTTGCAGGCCAATTACACAATTTCAAAATGTGAAAAACTCTGAAGGGTCTTTTTAGTTTTTTTTCTTCATTTTTTGAAACATTGCACACTGTCATGTTTATCTGTGTTCTGTTCTGCAGCTGCCTAACCAATATAATCCGTTCTACACTGGAAAGATCAACTTTGTTCATGCCTTTAGTTCACATCACCATGTAGGAGTGCATTAGTTTTATAAAATTGCTACATGCTGCACATTTTCCTCAAGAAAACACAATGAATTGCACCATTGTGCACAATACTCTGTGTTCTACATAAAACAAGCTCAGTACACAGAAAGTCGCTGCCACCCCTCGGCATTCCCTAGCATCTACCAGTTCCTAGTCTTAGGATAAGCACACATCCACTGTTTATTTATTTTTTCCTAGAGATCTTTGTATAAATATTAAATGACAGGTGGATGCATCCGGAATTAATGCATGAAAACACATCCAGTCCTTAACTGACCTACTCTTCTTCTTTTGTGAATAATATGAATGTCACTTGAAGCAAAATCCAATTCATATTGCAAAATGTGTTTGTGAAGTGACACAGTGAACTTTGCTGCAAATCAGACTTGGCTGAGATTGCTTTGGTCATAATTACCTGAGCCAACTCCAGTCAGACAGTCAGGGTCCATACTGCAATTTGAACCGTCATCACTGCCACCGGGTGCTTTCTTTACTTGTGCTGCATGAACATTTAGACCATTTGCCATCTGTCAGCTTCAGGGCAACGTGGGGGGCATCTCACAGTGGCTCTTTGGTACGAGTGCTGCCAGGTAGATGTTTACAGGTGCAACGGATTAAACAGATAGAAAGGACAGGTTAAGGGTTGGGGAGATTCCCTGCATAATCTCTGGGGATCCGAGTAGTCGTAGAAGACTGAAATTATGGTCAAAGTGAATAAATTGGACATTTGACAACTAAGCACATTTCCGCAGGATTTTTATGTATACAGGGCAGGAAGTGAAGTAAGCAGAGGAAATGAAATGACGTTGATGATGAGGGACGGAGATGACGTCATAAGCAGAAGCCTGAAATTAAGTCATCGGTAAGGGACTGGGAGTGAACCCGTCAGTTTGGGATGGAAGTGACATCGATCGATCCCAGATGTGGAGTCATCTAATGGAGCTGGAACAGATGTTACCCAGGTGGACCTCCGAAAGGTGCACTCTTTAATCTTGTTTTTTTTTCTGTTGAGGGAGAAAGGCATTAGTACTCCATTCTAAACCCTCACCTTTTGTTCTTTCGTGCTTCATCGGGGCTGTTGGCTGCCCCCTAATCATGTGTGTATGACACCGGTTACTGTTTAAACAGATTTTGGTGTCACCAGTAAATAACCAACTGAAACTGAATGATGTAATAAAACAGAAGTAGTAGTGGTGTCAGCTGGCAACTGTTTGTAGATAATCACATCACCAAACAGGAGGCTGTCACCTAAACAGCAAGATTAGTGGTGTACTGAAAAGAGGATACAAGACTGGAGTTATGAATCAGTAGAGCCCGTCACTGAGTCACCCTTACTTTTCTCTCATTTAACATATGTGTCTAACTCAAAAAGGTGCCAGTCCCCTAAACCAGAATGGCTGAACAGTTACGAGACCTTCAAGAATGACATGAACAAAAGGCTTTTATAACCTGAACTTCATCTGATCTCTTTAAATGCCTCAAACTAATCTCTGCTGGGGAAGAAAATAAACTTTAGCTGGAATTTCACTAAAACCACAGTGCAGTAGCTGTTCAATCATTATTTTAGTTGGCAAGTATTTATGAGTACTCTGTCTTGAGCTGGCACCCCACCCATCCAGGATGGGTTTCTGCCCATTGTTGATGGGGTTGCTCTCCTGACAACCCTGACCAAGACAAGCGATGTGTTGAAAATATATTTATGGTTTTTGATGAGCACCACCCCAAGTATTTGTAGATGTTCTGTTATTTTTCATTTAAACAATCTGACCAGGGTAAGATAACATTCTCAAACCCATTTAATAAAAATCAGGGCTGCAGGGCATCAGGATCTGTCCAACATACTGTACAAAAGTGAGATTAAAATATGTAAAGAACTCTTCTTAAATAACAAATCTAGAAATGGCATTCCATATAATGCTAATTTTTCCTGATGATTTGATTAAATGTAACCATTTGTGGAATTAAAACATTCCTGGGTAGATCCTAATGTGAAGCACTGCATTGAAATCCTTATTCATTTGGCCACCCTGCCTAGTAAGTGCACACAGATTTGAAATATGTATGAAATACGTTCAGTGTTCCCCAGCTATGTGTTTTTTTCACATGGAGCCTTTCTGCTTTTATCTGATTAGAGTGAGATCCATAAAATGGATATTTGCTTGAGGCCAGCACAGCAGGAGACTGGAAGTGATTTTCAGCCTGGTCACTGTCCATGTGGTATCTATACAAGTTTTACTCTGACTGTCCTCCTTGCTAAGGATGTGCAGGTCAGATGAAGTGGAGAATATAAATTGACCCAGTATAAGTTAGTAAACGGTGATGGATTTTCTTTAAATATTTAAAGAAAATGGTTCCAACTAAACTCCTTTTATTAAATGGATCAGAGGGGGCATGAACAGCTCAGTCTGGAATGGCACATGCTGACAAATCAGGGAGAGCTAAGCGTACATAGACAGATATTTTTCATAACACACATCATGCCATATACTATGTGTGGATAATAAGGTTATTAAAACAGTTTAAAAGTCTAAGATTATAGATTTTCTAGACTAGTGGTGAGTTATGTGAAAATGGCTGCATTTCACAACATGATTTTTTTCAAAAAGCACACATTTCTCTATTAGAAAAAATGGCGCTCTCCCTTTAATTGAACAACCTGCTGTTGGATTCATGAGAAACAAGCCTAAAACTGTGTGGCGGAGAAAATATTCAGACTTTATTACAAATGATACCAGCGCTACTTCCGTTCTGCTCCTTCCTTCTCTAGTCCTGTTATCTTGTATCGATCGTACAGAACTCCATCTCTTTCTCTCCAGTGTATCTGAAATGTTTTCTTTTTGTATACATTTGGTGAAATTCACCAAAATCAGTCCTCTACTTTTATAACATTCCTTCCCTTGTTGTTGTGGAATGTTAGATAATGTGGCACCCCAGGAATGCACGCATATAGTGCGTCTCTTAAGGACAGGGTGCCAACCCACCGCAGTAGATGATTATTTGGAAAGTCAAAATGCTAGTGTCATGAGACAGTGCCTCTGGGAATTATTGTGCATTAAGTAAAAAACTGGGACTCAAGAAACATAAAGAAAACCATTTTTGAGAGCTGGCACAGTCAAAACCAGAAGATTACAAAGTTAAACGAGTGAACCGAAAGCACAGAGCCAAAGCACATATCAAAGTCAAAAATATTTAAGAGCTAAAACAAGACCTGAAACGAAGAAGTGGTAAGCGTAATGTGAAGTTATGCCAAGAAACGACTGTTGCCCTTAGACACATGGTATCTTTGACTTTGGCAAAGTGGTCCTTGGCCCAAAACACTTAATTAGCCTGCTAAATATCTCTCTATACATAAAATCCAGACATCTGTCTCTGCTTTTCACAAGAGAACTACTTAACAGATATAGATTTGGGTATTTTTCTATAATTTGCTTGAACATTCCTGTTGACTTCTCTCATTGCGCTAAGTATCATAGTTTGGTTGCGGCACCAATTTATTAGCACAAATCCAAGGCTGGGCTGAGGGGAGTGGGAAGCGTGATGTCAGGAGTGGGGAGCCATGTGGGGCCGTCTTCCATTCATGTGCCAGCCTCCGTTCGAGTCGGTCTACCTCTCACCACGTGTTCCTTGCCTCCGCTTAGCTAGCGATACCTGTTTGTTTAGCGGACATTATCATCTAGAGATTGTTAAGGAGTAACATTTGACATTTTTCTGAGAGAGATCAGAGATATGTGTGTTTTAGAGTGTAGCTGCTGATTGCCAGAGATATCATGGTAACATGCTCTTCTCCTTACACGGGTGACGCGCTCCTGTCGGAGCTGAGCACGATCAGATACAGTGGCAACGTTTGATGCTGGAGCGTACTAACCTTCCACTTGACAAGACATACCTTCCCAACTTTTTATATTTTTGGCAAAGAGAGCATAGCTACATTCTCGCCCTTGATAGCAAACTAAAAACATATTGTATATGAAGAGGCCCTCAGTTAAGAAAGCTATCAATATAAATTGTTCTCAATACAATTTACATTTTTTTTTGTGATTTTGAAAGTTTGTCCTGTTTCACTACTATGTGAGCGGGGACAGCTAATATGTAATAAAACATTTATATGTATAATAGTACAAAAGAGGGAAACAGTACAATTAAACAATAGGTGTCCGCCACTGTAAGTAAGCATAAAATACTGCTTATTATGTCATGGGGACAGCTACCTTGCTTTCCCACACACCACATTATCTCATCCTGTTGTCACATACAGTCAACTCTCAGTTCATATTTGGACAACTCATTTCACAGGGTCACTTCTGGGGTCAGAACTGGAATAATATGTAGAGTCAGGTGACCACTGGAAAATTAGAGCCCTTATCTCCAAATTCTCACACAGATGTCATTGAGTATGCATGGGCTACTGTACTTGTAAGTCCACAGTTTGTACTCTGTGTCTTCCAAGCCTGGGAATCTACACCTTGTTTTGCCCTGAGACCCATCTGGCACTCTCGGGGCCTTTCCGGTGCTCAGTAAGACTCTTTGTGGACTGCAGTCACTCCCTCTGGCACTTCATTATACTATCAAGGCAGAGAAAGCTGTCTCCACACTGAAGTGCATCTGGTATGTTTTCTGAACACAATTGAAAAAAAGAGCTAATTGTTTGTACTTCTTGTGGCCGTTAAAAGTCATTCTTGCCTTCCAGACACACTGAAATATATTCTGTGACCGCCTAAAGGCATGGATTCCTAGGCTGCCTGGTCACTACAAACACAGCAGATTTTCTGAGTTTAAAAGCCTTCATTACTGAGAATCTGGATTTTCCATTATCTGAAGATTTGTGGTCATATCTTAGAAAAACCCTGGGTATCAGCTGAGTGGAAATTTGTTCACTTTCCCAGGGCTACTGTAAATACTTTGTTTATCAGGATAGTTAAAAAGTCCCCGTGTCTTCCTATCTTTAGTTACACAATGGTGACTTACTTGAAAAGACCTGAACAGTAAGAAAGCTGCCTGCAAATTTTGGTGACAAGGATTATGCAAAAATAAAATCATTTTCCTGTACAAAATAATTGTAAGTTTTTAAAAATGAAAATACTGAAAAAACTGAATGGACTACTGAATGTAGAAACCAAAACTATGACATCGAATTAATGAACAATGTTAAAGAAAGCCAGCAGCTATAGGCATATGTATCTGAAGAACAGTAGTTCTCAAATGGCTACTAGAATATTAAGGAGAGACACAATGCTTCAAAAACTTGACTTTTCATGAAGTTAGGATGTACTTTTTTTTGGCTATGATAACTATAAGAGTTATGGATTATAGAAAAACTGAAACTGTGTCTTCTTTTCTTTCAAATCAATAGGCAGGCAGATGAGGACCGACTAGCAAGTTATGCCACCATCAAAGCTGGGAGATGTGATCGACACTTAAACAGTTGACGAGCTAACCAAATCCATCATAAATAAGAGACTGCAACAACAGAGCCTATACTCTTAAATCCAATGGCTCTTTAATGACATCTTCATTGGGTTGTATGGCTCCTTGGTGCATCTTTGCTTGACAAAGCACCATTTCGTTCCGGGAAGGGTTCTTTGCATATCTTTGTGATTTGAAAAACTTCCTAATATGTAGAAAAAAACCTTGAAATATTTCATGTATGTTAGGCTTCGTTGCAGGACACTAAGAGATTAAAAAAACCTGAACGTAGCCTGTGTTATTATTGGGACCAAGAATCCTTTTAAAATCAGGAACCCATTGGGATTTCATAATTCTTTTACCATCTAGTCAAGTGTATTTACTGTATGTATAAATATAAAACAATTCTTTCTGGAACCTTCATGCAGATGGGTCTTTTGAGAACCAATAATGGTTTCCCTGTGGCATTGCTGGCATCTTTATTTTTAAGAGCGAATAAGGAGACTAAACATTCAATGACTGAAAAAAAACATTTGTCTGGTCTGAAGAATCCCTGTTCTTGTCAGTTCATACTAAGGGCAGAACTATGAGGTTAGAGATGCATTATTGAGGTCTCTGTTCTGATAGCATTGCTGGTGGTGTAATACTAAAGTGTGTTCCCTTGGCAAGATTAGAGTATTGGTTTAATGTCAAGTGATATCAAACCTGTTTTTGTCAATACCTCCATTTAGGCCAGTAATATAATGCCTGTAAAAAGTATTTACCTCCTTGAAAGTTTTCACAATTTATTGTTATACAACATTGAATCACAGTGGATTTAGTTTGACTTTCCAGAAATGATCAACAGAATAAGACTCTTTAATGTTAAAGTAAAAAATGAATCTCTGCAAAGTGGTCCAAATTAATTACAAATATAAAACACAAACTAATTAATCTCATAAGTATTCACTCCCTTCATGTCAGTATTTAGTAGATGTACCTATGCCAGCCATGACAGCCTTGAGTCTGTGTGCACAGGTCTCCACCAGCTTTGCACATCTGCAGTTTTCCCTCCTTCTTCATTGCAAAACTGCTCAGCTCTGTCAGTTTGCATGGAGGCTGCTAGTGAATAACCACAAATTTTCAATTGAATTGAGATCTGGACTCTGACTTTTACAACCCCAGGACCCCATGTTGTTTTTAAGCCATTCCTGTGTAGCGTTGACTTTATACTTGGGGCTGTTTTCTTGCTAGAAAACAAATCTTCCATGTTTCTTGGGTACTGTGTCAGGTTTTCCTCCAGGATGTCCTGGTTATGTTGATGCTTTCATTTCACTCTTTACCCTCACAAGCCTTCCATGGCCTGCTGCAGAGAACTTTGCCCACATTATGATGTTGCCACCACTATGCTTCATGGTGGGGATGGTGTGCTTTTGAAAATATGAAGTGTTTGGATTACACCTAACATGGTGGTTAGTCTGATGGCCAAAACGCTCAAATGTGGCCTAATCAGACCTTAGAAACTTAATCTAGTTGACTTCAAAGTCTCCCATGTGCCTTCTGGCAAACTCTACCCAAGATGTCACATGTATTTTTTAACACTGGCTTTCTCTTTGTCATTTTCCCATAAAGCTACAAATGAGCAAGCCCTCAGGTACAGTTGTCATCTGCACAATCTCTCCAATCTGAGCCTCTGTACCTTGTGACTCATTCAGAGTTCTCATAGGTCTCTTGATGGCCTCACTCACTAGTCTTCTTTTTCACAATCACTCACTTTTTATGGCTAGTCTCTTCTAGGCTGATTCACAGCTGTGTCATGCTCTTTCCATTTCTCAATAATTGATTCAACTGGACTGCAAGGGATATTCTATGACTTGTATATTTTCTTGCCTGACTTATGGCTTTCATGGAGTTGCTTGGAGTGTTTTTTTGTCTTCATTGTGTAGGTTACACCTCAATACATCACAAGATGGACCTTTCAGATGCAGGTGAATTTATTCCATAGTCATTTGAAACCCCTCTTCAATAAACTAATTATTTGACCTCTAAAACCAATTATCTGCACCAGTGATGATTTACATGTGTCAGTTTTGGGGGGTGAACACTTAGGTGATCAATTATTTTGTGTTTTATAGTTGTAATTAATTTAGACTAGGGGGCTATGCCCCCTGTTCACTTTGCTTGCCAACCCCCCGGCCTGCGCTACGCGCCAGCCACTTCATGTCTCTGCTGCTCACGCATGTGGATTTCACGTTGTCGATCTTTACTATTAGTTTTTTGAAACTTTCGAATATTAGTACTTTCATAATCTCTACCCTGCTGTGCATGTGTATCGCGCCAATGTTTTTGAACCTCTTTACGACGTTCTACTTTGTCTTGTACTCTTTGTCTTTTATTTCCGACCCCGCTTGGAGCTGAGAGCGCAGGAACTGTGTCTGACAATAGCATTAACATGAATGAGAAGTGAGTGGACCGTGGTGCACCAGCCGCTTCCCCTCTCTGCCGATCACATATGTGGATTTCACTTTCATCAAACAACAAATCTTTTAATTCTTGCAGATACGCCTCTTCATTGGGAAGAAACACTACTTTTGTCTGATGATAACACTAATTAGATGATCTAAAAGTCTCCGACTTAAAGTTTAAATCCGAACAATATATTCGATCGAGTAATAATTTCCATTTGTTAGCACTAATGCGATCTTTACTAGCATTTTTTTTTAGACTTTTGAATTTTAGTACTTTCAATAACAACATTCTACTTTGTATTCTACTGTTTGTGTTTTCTTCTTCTACAGTTTGTCTTTTATTTCCGCCCCCACTTGGACCTGTTAGGTTTTCACTTCATGTCTTGGCATAAAGTCACATCTCGTGGGACTTGAAATTATCTCTCTGAAAAAGTCTCGTCTCATCCCAAGATTTTTTTTTATATAATAGAGAGACCATTTTGCAGAGATCTATTTTCCCTTTATCTGTTGATCAGTGTCAAAAAAAGCAAATTAAATTCACTGCAATTCAATGTTGTACAACAAAGAATTGTGCAAACTCCCAAGCAGATGAATACTTTTTATAGGCTCTGCATACTCTTCTTCAAACATGCCTTTACATGGTAACAAATGCCCTGGATCTATTTTTTTTGGGAATGAGTTATATGAGATAAAATATAGATTTTCAAACAGCTAATTAGCTACTCCCACAGGATACCATCTCTTTAAAACCTTGTTGACACCTTGTAGTCTGTACAACAACAAATTCAAACGATTACAATGGTAAATGGGGGGCTGACTCGCCTAAGGATAGTTGGCCACAGATTTCAGGAAATCTTATGTCTTATTATTCCACCTCCTCACTATAAGATTCCCTTTTCCTTTATTTTTGGGGGCTTAACAAAATGGAGGCACATTTATCACTTCCTCATCCACCAAAAATTTAGCATCTCATAAATCTCATAAATAAATTTAGCATCTCAGCTTGAGGAAAAATGGCAGACATTTCATCATATTACGCAGATTACACTAGGGTAGTCTTTTTAAGGTTGGTAAATTAGGATCTGTTCCTCTTCTACAAGCCAATTTCAAGGACAATCTATGACCCTTCTTCACTCTTCAAAAATTTCCACTCCTAAGGTGTCTAATGTTCAAGGATTTCCAATCATGTCAGCCAGCTGAGGCTTTCAGGACTTATTGTTCAGGAAACTTGTAGTCCACACATTGTGCAAACGTTTTATACTAAAAATCAAGTGAGAGAAAAAGAGGCAGAGAATGAGAAGGTCTAATTAGCAGGTTTATATGTCAGGGCAGGCTGATCATTCCAGATGGGTTCCTGACTCACAGCTGCATGCACGAGATCTAATGAGACAGACTTGACACTGTGTGCTGATGCATTATAAGCTATTTCACTTTTCATTAGCAGGGATTAATGTGTCTGGCTATGGCTATGAGAGCAATGACACTTCAACAGACTTGGTTTAGCGGAGGAGGCCCTGTAATGTATAACCATAGCGTGGCTTCCTGAGGAGCACTATTAACTTAACCCTCTGTCTTATTTCAAAGCAGTGGGGAGGGATCCAGATGAGACCAATGGAGAAGGAAAACTGAAAAAAATTAGTGCTCTTTTTTATCCCCAGGAAATGGTGGAGGATGTTAACTACTTGCTGTGATCCCTTTCCATGCAGAAAGTCGGTTGTTTTTCTTTTACTTTCTGACAACAATCCCATACCTTATTAAATCACAGGAGGCTATCCACTTCCTACAGAACACAACAGCTATCACCGTGAAAACAACGGGAACCAGATGTCTGCTGACCAGGGTCCAAAAACTATGTGACATCACACTCCGGTGTGCACAATTGAAACTGGGAAGCAAACTCAGCTGTTTTGGAGATGTAAGGCAGGCCCTACTACTTTATTTTCATCTACATTTCCTCCCTTTTTATCTCACTTAAGTATATGTGAAAAACGCATTATAACAACCAAAACTGTTACCGTTATGTCATTGAGTCCATGTGCATTCCGCATGCCAACATTCTTAGATATTAGAAAGCACATATACATGTTTTGCTCAGTGTGAAGGCACAGATTGATCAAATGTGCTGCCAATCTAGACAACAAATAAACCTAAGACTAAAGCCTGAAATGGGATTGAACAAGTTATGAACACACCACTATGAGCGAAAAAGAAGCCATGCCTAGAATTTCACATACAGCTTTTACACAAAGTAATCGAAAAATAGAAATCCATTCAGAAATATTCAGCCAATGACATAAATGTGGTGAGAAATAATGCACCGATGAAAGAGGATTGCATGACCTTTGTGGTGTAAAAGATGGATACTTGTTGGTCCAATAACAAGTGAAGAGTAAAATGATTTGCATGAAATTGAAATTGCAGGAAAAACTTTATGTTTGGCATTGCAAAATAAACTTGAGAAACTAGTTGTCTTTCAAAATTTGTAACATTGAAACCAGTAATTTAGTTTATATCTGGAAGTGTTTATATGCATTAATTCCTTGTGTCCCCTTGTCATTTAGTATATAAATAATGATATTTAATGAAAGAAGAAAAAAAATTACCGGACTCTTTTCCTGTCACATGTAGATATTTTGTTGCTTCCAGATGTGGTTCACATAACAAGAACCTCAACTTTGCAATTTATAATGCTAGTCTTGGCATTTGCAATCCTAAAGATGCACTGGAGACTGAAAAGAAACTTTAAGTTTCATGGCACTTGGAGAGTGCATATACCGTAGCCTCTTTTGAAGGAATCTAGAATCAGGAAAGGGCAATTGATAGATTGTTGGCAACAAGGGGAGCTTCCCGTGTAGTGAGATTTGTCTATAGAGAAAACACAGTACTGTACACTATAGAACATTTTGGTGTGCCTTCATGTGGATAAAATGCAGTATGTTCCATTTTTTTAAAATCGGGAGTGGTCTCCCCTTGACTTTCTCATATACTCAGATATGGGGATGGATATTTGAGGAGTAAACCGCAAGACAATGATTATATCTTTATATTATGTATGTTAAAGAAGCATCAACAACAAATCAAATAAAATTAATAATATATTGAACAACTATTATAAAAGTAAAGTTGAATAAATCCGACTCTACAGCTGCATGAATAAAAAATTTGCCATAATAACTTCATTTAGGCAAACAATTCAGGTAATTTACCACTTTCAGTAAATGGAATTGGGTCAAACGTTGCAAGAGACTTTAGTAATGTGTGTAATGTAATACTTGAATACAAAATTTCATTTAAATAAAACAAAAACATTCTCAAATATGTATGTATTACCATTTGAACATCAAACGGAAAATTGCAATTATCTCGAAAACCGGTCATTTTTCAAAACAATACAAAGAGACAAAAAATGCTTAGAATATGGTGCTTTACCATAATATGATGTGAAATTTTTTTTAATACGTGGTGGGAAACGTTTCCATGTGCTTACATGGCTGAGAAGTGGATGGCAAACTGAAAACCAACTTCAATGGAAAGTAGCTCCCTTACTTCATGATCAATCCAAGTTCCAGGAATATTTCAAACTGCTAGTTTTTCAAAACAAATTAATAACCTCAATGTTATTTTGGAGAAATCAGGTGAATTTGATTGGTGAGCTAGTTAGCCTGTGCCTGTCAAAATTGTTCTAATTTTCTAATTATTTGTATTTGCTTTTCAAGCTAGACATAGGCTTATTTAAGTCCTACCTTGAATCCTGTATGACAGATTCCTTGACATTAATGATGGTGTGTCACATGAACGTTTCTCATGATGTTTTGTGGACATGACTTGGCAATATTGTTTTAGTCACACATAATCCAAGATGTGAGATTCCTAGGATTTTGACCTCAGGAATACATTTTTCTGGGATCTTGTCGCAAATTTCTTAGATAGCCTGTGTGTGTGAAAGGGACTAGTGTTTCATTTTTCAAAGGCTTCAGAATTTGTATTTGTTGTTACTGTTTCTGTAGAAAAACTGGCATTATGAAGATAATAATATAATTTCTGGAGCACTTCTACTATTTTGGATATCACAATTTCAGAATGCCACTCCAGTCACTGTGAGTGTGCAGTTTGCATGTTCTTTATTATTCACACAGTTTTTCGTCAGGTTCACTGGATTCCTTACATGCATTGGCAACTCTACATTTACATAGATACTGTATGTTCGAATAATGTAATCAGTAATCAATCAGGCTACACAACCAATGAAAAAGAAATTAAATAATAATGTGATGTGTGATAAAATATATATACAGGAGGAAATGTCTATATACTTTTAGTTTATAGTGAAAAATAAATCTTGAGCTATTGTTTCTGCTTGCCTTTGGGTATATCATTTTGGGACACCATGGGGGCAGGCACAGAATCTGATCTCCAACAGGTAGATGATGAAATGTGAGGAACCAAGAGTTGGGACTTAAGTGAGGTAATCTTTGAACAAGTATTTAATTTGTGAAAGATGAACCTCATAAATGAAACACGCTGTACAAGTTTGAAGCAGGGCTGTTATACATCCCACAGAAAATAACCAAAGAGCTGCATCTAAAGATATTTCCTGTACACGTCAGTGTGTCCGAGCAGGACCATGAGGTCACTATGCCCCGTATGTGCATTGAGTGTTGCACAAAGGCTACGGGCAGGGGACCAGCACAAAACAGACAGAGTTGTAGCCTTGGCAAAAACATACAACATATGTCCTCTAAGGAATGAAACAAAACCAGCCAGGGCAGGCAAGAGGCCACAATACCACTTGGCCAACAGTCAAGGTTAATGCTACTTATTCGAAGGTCGGCTTAGGGAGAATAGGCAGACAGCCAGTACCCTCCCACTTGGGGTACAGAAATAGACGGACGGGCCGGATGAACTAGCCTGGTGTCCATGTAGTACAGGCAGACCACGACTCTGGAAATTAGGTGAGGATTTTGTTATTTTTTTTCTGTTCATTTATATGTTATGCCATTGCTGTATTCATTCCTCCATCTTGATTACTCATATTTAATAAGGGTACAGTTTTCTTTACCTTTTTTCCTCACTAGTGTGATTATGGGTGTGGCGGGCTGCCATGAAAGCTTTCTCCTATCACAATGCCTTTGCTATGGCTTTCATTTGCCTTTCACTAGTCCGTCCATTTCAAAAGATATCATGTTGCAAGGTTTTATTGGAGAGATTATGGTGAGGGGTGTTTAATGACTGCCCCATTATTACCTTGGAGCACTGCAAACAGCACTTAGAAAGTTTAATAAAAAAAAAAAGGTCAAACAAGCTCTATTGTACTTGGAACAATTGTCAGTGGCTGCTAACCAACATACGAAGGCTTTGCTAAAGGCTCTTTGCTCTTTCATTCCTTGTTGACATCTAAATCTTCTTAGGACTGACACACCCGTCCCGTAACTGTATATGTACACATGTGGCGTCTAGTCTTACTTGCTAGAAAATATCTTTATTTATGTGAAAAGAGACATCCATCTTTGAACAGCTTCACGGGCTGGAGTTCGCTCTTTTAAATTCATACAGCAAGCTTGATATCACTCATGAGAGTTATTACAGAGTTGGAGCTTTATTCAACACTGTCGGTTTTTGGTACGGTTGTCTACTCATTAAGTTCCTTTTTAAATACAGTGCAGAATCACAGACCCAGTGTTTTCCATTCAAATCACACTCAATAGATAGATAGATAGATAGATTGAGATGAACCCTTGTCCTGTTTGGGGTGATGCTGTCAGGATGGGATCCAGAACTCTGAACTGCTTGTGGATGTCATTTAAAGTTTTTCTATTCAAAACTATTTCCTAATTTACAAATCTAACTTAAAAAAATACACAAGATAACTGTTTAATATATTAATAATCATATTCATTAGGCTCAAACTAATTTTATCTACATCAACTGATAAATTGCATTGCATTTCATTTTTGTGTTTGGGCACAGGAAGTTTAACAATAATCTTAAGGATTCAAAGCAAAGCAATGGCGATTGAACCTGCACCCTCCGTTTCATATCCACTCTCTTACTAGTTAGTCCACATTCTTAGTTGCTCAATAAAGTATATTACTGTTTAATATAGTGAGTTTTAAAGAGAGAAAAATGTTTCATATTAATGTACATTAGATTACCAGTTTAATTCAAGTATCAAATTAATTTAAACAATATAATCAATGTAGACGAACATGTTCACTACAATAAACATTCGGTTCCATAAGTCCAGAGAAATAACACGCCATTACAAGTATATAACATTATCATACTGACTCAATCCAGTTTAGAGCCTCAGAGATGCATAGGGCTGAATAGACTGCAATGTTAGGCCCCACACTGAGCCATCCATCTTAATAAAAGCACAGGTGTCTGTGTGTCCGTCTGGTTACTGTGTCTCTGCTATCAAACAGATGGCATATCAAAAGCATTAGCATTGATTCTACGAATCTTGTAGCAAATGGTCTGTGACAGAAACATAGCAACAGGACAGACACACTGCACTGCAAACAGTAACAATGAAGTCTGCATTGATTGCTTAGATTAAAACACATATTAGATGGGTAGAGCAACAAGTATTAAAATAACAGAACATTTTCAGATTTGCTTAATCCACTTCAGGGCTGCAGGGAGCTGGAATTTATCTGAGTAACACTGGGCACCAAGCAGGAAACAATCCCTGGACAGAGCACCAGACCATCACAAGGCTCTTTTCACATGGCCACTGGTTCCAATTAATGGAATAGATAGATAGATAGATAGATAGATAGATAGATAGATAGATAGATAGATAGATAGATATGAAAGGCACCATATAACATAAACAGATACAAAAAAATTATGAGAGATTCCTAGGATTTTGAACTCAGGAATACATTTTTCTGGGATCTTGAAGTAAATTTCTTAGATAGCCTGTGCGTGTGAAAGGGACTATTGTTTCATTTTTCAAAGGCAACACGCACAACATTATGGAGACTGGGTCCGATTAAAAGAACAAAGATACTTTTGGAATGTGAGATCACAAGAGCAACAGCTGAATTCATATCTGCACACATATGGGGAGCATGAGAGAACTCCATACAGACGCCAATTCAAACCCAAGCTCCATGAGGCGGCAGTGGTAACCACCACACCACCATGCTACCCAGCAATATAATTAAGATTAAAATAAAACATAATGTAACAAAATCTCAAACAGATAGATAGATAGATAGATAGATAGATAGATAGATAGATAGATAGATAGATAGATAGATATGAAAGGCACTATATAACATAAACAGATATGAAGAACATTATGTAAGACAGATACACTATATTTCCAAGAGTATTAGGACCCCCCTCCAAGTCATGGAATTCAGGTGTTCCAATCACTTCCATGGTCACAGGTGTATAAAATTGAGCACCTAGGCATGCAGATGGCTTCTACAAACATGAAAGAATGGGTCGCTCTCAGGAGCTCAGTAAATTCAAGCGTGGTAACTTGATAGGATGTCACCTGTTCAATAAGTCCATTCGTGAAATTTCCTCGCTACTAAATATACTGCTGAATATCTGTTAGTGGTATTATAACAAAGTGGAAGCAATTGGGAGCAACAGCAACTCAGCCACAAAGTGGTAGGACACATAAAATCACATAGCAGGAATAGCGCATGCTGAGGTGTACAGAGTCAATGGCTACAGACCTCCAAAAACTCAAGAACAGTGCATAGAGAGCTTCATGGGATGGGTCTCCATGGCTGAGCAGCTGCATCGAAGCCTTACATCACCAAGTGCAATGCAAAGCGTCGGATTCAGTGGTGTAAAGCACACTACCACTGGACTCTAGAGCAGTGGAGACGTGCCCTCTGGAGTGATGAATCACGTAATTCGATGGACGAGTCTGGGTTTGGTGGTTGCCAGGAGAACGGTACTTGTCTGACTGCATTGTGCCAAGTGTAAAGTTTGGTGGAGGAGGGACTATGGTGTGGGGTTGTTTTTCAGGGGTTGGGCTTTGCCCCTTAGTTCCGGTGAAAGGAACTCTTAATGTTTCAGAATACAAAGCCATTTTGGATAATTTTATGCTCCCAACTTTGTGGGAACAGTTTGGGGATGGTCCCATCCTGTGGCCCCAACATGACTGCGCATCAGTGCACAAAGCAAGGTCTTATAAGGAAATGGATGAGTGAGTTTGGTCTGGCTGCACAGAGCTATGAACTCAACCAATAGAACATGTTTGGGATGAATTAGAGAGGAGACTGCGAGCCAACATCAGTGCCTGTCTTCACCAATGGTCTCCTGGAAGAATGGTCAAAAATTCCCATAAACACACTTTAGTACTAGGGTGTTGTACCATGTTAGCCATTATGAATGTAGGGAAAAGCCAAGCAAAATGACACAGAAGAAGGGGCCTGAGTTGCCTCGAAAGCTTGCATATTGTAATCTTTTTAGTTAGCCAATAAAAGGTGTCATTTTGCTTGGCTTTTCTCTACATAAACACACTGCTAAACCTTGTGGAAAGCCTCCCCAGAAGAACTGAAGCTGTTATAGCTGCAGAGGGTGGGCCAACTCCATATTAAAGCCTATGTATTAAGAATGGGATGTCATTAAAGTTCATGTGCGTGTAAAGGCTGGCGTCCCATTTTGGCAATATAGTGTAAATTGATAGATTTGAAGGACAACATACAGAATAGATATGAAATGTGCTATGTAAAACATAAAAAATATATATGAAGGCGCTATATAAAAATTCCTTTAAAAAACTACATTAAACAGGTAGATATGAAAAATACTATATAAAATATATAGAAGATAGACAGCTATGAAAGGCACTATACAAGAGAAATAGATATGAAAGAGACAGATGCACAAATTTCCATATCCATGTGTACTTTTTGGTTTCTTTGTATTCAGTAGGCTCACAAATATCAGAAAACACATAACAAAGTTAGTAGTTTTTAAGTTGGAAAACCCAGAATTTGCTGAAATGTAAGATGCTCATTGGATATTAAAGCTTAGGGAGGCAGGGTTGTCTGTTGGATTAGGTGTTTAACTTTAGGGCTGTGTCCACACTACTGCATTTTTATTTAAACACTAAGTTTTTAAACAAAATCCATCTCTGCCCACAATACCGTTTACACATCATTATTGAAAGTGGCTCTGCCAACAGAATAAAATGACCAAAGATGACGTAGCCATTCATCTACATTGTGCATGTGCGCCTTGGTGGAATTAGGAAGCGGAAGTGTCCTCCATGCTAGACATTCATTTGCAGTGTGCATTTACACATGGAGACGGACAACAGTGAACATGAAAAATGAAAAAATGAGATTGTTTTGTTTGGACTGACAATAAAATGGAATTACTATTGAAGGTAACCAACGCCGTTGAGAAAAAGTAATGAGTAGGATTCAATCAGGCAAAGGCCATGGAATAAGCACAAACTAATGAGAGTGCGATTACAGTCCATATTTTTAAAATTGTCTGTTTTCACCCATCCACACTGTGAGGCGGGTCTGGTAAGGTCAGGTGAGCCTTTTCAAAAGTCTCTGGTGGGGTAGATGAAAGGCAAAAATGGAGACTAATGTCTGTGCTTTTAAATGAAAACACAGTAGTGTGCACAGAGCCTAATCAGTTGAACAGTACAATTCGTTAATTATAAAAAGTGCCATATATAAACAAATTTATTATTAAAATTATAGGTCTGAGCTGGTGAACGATTTAATGACAGCGGGGGCGGGGGGAGGGGGAAATTCTTTTTTATTAGAGATAACAATCACTAATCCAAACATTACTTTAGGAAGGGAAACATCACAGAAAATAGCCAAGGAATTTTGTGTGTGTTTTGGCTACACTTCAGTTGGGGGCAACCTAGTGGGGGGCTGGCTGTAACTTCACACCTTCTAGTCAGCTGACGTATAAGTGAATTAACTACTCAGCTTTTTCTGTGGTTTTATACTACTTATTTTATTCCTTTAAATTATGAAGATATTGATTACCTGTACAATACAATAGTTATTTTTCTCTTTTGCTTTATTTGACCTGAAATTGATTTTTTAATATAATGTATTTAATTTTATTTATTTTAATATAATGTATTTAATTTTATTTATTTTATTTAATATATTTAATGTTATTTTTTAATATAATGAATTTCTTTGTTTTTTTATTTTCCTTTGGTTTTGCGTGCTAACACAGTGCTAGAGTCTTATTCACCTTTTCATGTCTACTGTTTTTAAATTAACCCAAAAAAAAAAGTGCAGACTCTTTTTCATCTGGCAGATTTATGGGCAGGCATCAGCTTTGCCTTCTTCTCACTGAGTCTTTTAAGCCCAATTAGAGTGACTGCATGGAGACCACAATTAAGTAAGGGTGTTTCACAGCTTGCCATGCCATGTGCTTGAAAGAGGTAAGAGCACTTAGTAAGAATGGAGCTAGACAGTCCGATTTCACAAGCCCCTCAGCAACACGCACAAGAAGCTCTCGTCTGCTCGCCTTTCATGATCTCATCTGTGTGTGATCACAACTTATCAGACAGCAAACTCTAGTGTGCCAGCGTGAGGAACAGACAAGATTTACGACCACCCGGTGACATGCTTATAGGCCGAAAACCAGCAGGATATTTCTTTATCTTTGATGTGTTAAATTTGTAAAGACCCTCTTGCCAGCTTTCTGCATTTTCTTGCCCAGATAAACAATCTTTTATGCTGAACTGTCTTACTCAAAATGTTACTATTTCCATTTAAGTGGGAAAAGCTTAAGAAAAATATTTTATTGACAGACATTTTTAGATCAACATAAATTGTGCAAAACATGTGCAACTGTACCATACTCTACCATGGCTTTACCACCAGAGCCAATCCACTGGTAGGGCAAATAGAAACTTAGTAGGCCTGGAAACTGATGTCAAATTAAAGTAAACAGGAGACTCAGACCTCCCTCTTCTCCCACCTGTGTTGGAATTTTAGTTTTAGAAACTAATTAATGATCTCAAAGTTTTTGCTCTCTTGCACTTTGGTTTTAAATTATTTTACCATTATTCTCACAACGTTATTTTGTGTTCTACTTTATAGGAGGTCGACACCATTTTGTGACTGTCTTTCCATGGCAACAAGCTATACAGGATGTACTTATGGCCAGTGACATCACATTTTGTGTCATCTTGACCCAACTATAAGGGATTGCAGCACAGAGCTGTTGACATCTGTGTATTGGATCTCTTTCTCAAATCTATTTCAATCTTTTCTTATTCATTTTAGCAGAAACTAAATTGTTCTTCCAAGAAGACAAAACTGTTTGGACCCTTTGTTAGTCTATTTCACCATAATTATTTAATTGATTGATTTTTTTGTGTGTTTTTGGCTTTGATCACTATATCACTGTATTTTGACCTTGGTCTGATTCTGCCTGCCTTCCATTCATTCTATTGAAATCTTAACAGAATGATTGTGAAACCACAACTGCAGTTGTTTTGCAGTTAAATACCAATATGAGTTTATCCCTCCTTCAATTAACCCATTAATCAAATAACTACAAAAACAACATCTAAATATATCTTATTGGCAAACCATTATGAAAGAGATTGATCAGTCTGGCTTGTCTATGATGTAACTGTTAAATCCAGACCCATTTCAATGGCAAAGTGTTTTGTAGGAGATCATCTAATTTGACTGATTCATCAAACAATAGTGAAAACCATTCCAAATGGATAGCAAAATGTTTAGGACTGAGGACATTGTCTAATCTAAATGATCCTTTATTCAATTGATTGCAAAAATGACACTCATTTCAATGAAAATGTACAGAAAATGTTGTGTTCACCAAGAAGATGGAAGGCAAACTTAAAAAATGAAGGTGACCATAATTAGGATTTGTCCTATCTTTCATCAGATCTAATTTGCTGAGCCAAAACTTAAAAGCCAAAGCCAAAAAAAGAAGTCTGTAATATTAACAATGAACACGAAAAGCAATATGCAAAGATTTATTTTAAATTATCTGATAACTCAGATAACTAGGAAGTGCAAAGTGATGACCTTTGACCACATTGTCGGTCAGCACTGCACCCTCTGAGTGTTGTTGCATAGCAATAGCATAACAATTGATGTGTAAAATGACGGCATACAAGAACACAATGATGGCATTGGAAGAAGGCTGAAAAAATGTAACACTTAGGAAACGATGTCCAAGTCAAGAACTGATGACAAAGTTAAGTTCCGTGACTCCGAAAAGGTATATCCAGATAAATAATGTAATAACCAGAGCTCCAACAGATTAGTAATTAATTCCAAGTAAACATAAATCATAACAGGAAGGTATAACCTGATTTAGCTGGATTATCATGCGAGAGACTGTGAAACCCACTCTAATATTGAGAACAATATTTTCAGAAAACCTCTCCACTTGACCACCTGACCATCCAGTTATAGTTTAATTGGAACCCCATCACTAATCGCTGTTTTCTTTTATTATGTTTGACCATTTTTATTTAATGTGTATGGAACTACAGTGTATGGCAGATGATTTAAGGAATTAAATCAGGAGACAGAACGAGGTTGCAAAAAACTACCCCAGGGCATAACCAGAAGTCAAATAGAATGAAGATTTGTAATAAAAAGTTCACGAAAGACAAAAATTGTAGCAAGACTCAAAAAGAGAGCATTTCGACAAACAATAATAACAGTTTTAGGTTGAATGACAAAGCAGGAAGTTCAAGGGGAAGGCCATTATCCACCTTGACCTATGATCCCTGAGGTCACCCTTCACAACCACTTAGCAGCCATCAACAGTAAAGTCCCAAATGTCAGTGCCCATGAAAAATAAGATGGTCCAGCAAAAGCAGCACAAAGAATAACTAACATAAGTAAAGATGCACTGAAACAAAAAGTAAATGTGACCATTGGGTTCCTGAGTCTCAAAAACTTTCACAATGATGTATAATTTTTTTTATAGCCCCCAGGAACCAGACAGAAAAATTAAAATTGAGAGTCAAACACTGACGTAATGTATCTTGGCTTTTAAATTGTTTTATTTTCATTTTGTATGTTTATTCTGTTAAATTTGTTCCATGTGCTATGTATGCAGCTGAAGAACTGCCCTCCATTTGTCTGTTATGGAAGCCATTTTGTTTGCCGTTGTCAGGGTCACGTCCCACATTTCTAGGGGTGTGGCATCCGGGGTCGTGACCTTGAATTAATCAGCCGACATGATTAAAGGTCAGCAGTTTGCAGGAGCCTTATCTGATCAGTGGATACAACCTTATTTACATTTCTGTATTCTCATTGCGATACTTTTTCATGTCTTGCCTGGTTTTCGACTTCTTGCCTGTTTATTGACTGTGATTTTTGCCTCTCGTCTGGGTTTTCAGTCGCTTTGTTGTTTTTTTATTTTCATTTGTTTTGCCTTTTGCTTGCTTCTCCTGGTTTACTCAAGAAACTAGTTTTCTGTTTCCCTGCCTTCTTCTTATGTGCTGAAATAACCACAGTCTTGTGCTGCATTTACTACATTTCACCGCTTATTGTTTGTTTTCAACACTTTTTAAGATTTGCTGTTTTGATTTTTGTACGTTTTTGATTTGACTTTCTGGTTTATGTACCTTTTTCTTGGCTCAGGATTTCTGAGTTAGTCTTTGGAGTTTTGATTTTGTTTACTTTGGCATTATCATGATGGACAGTTTTCCTTAATGTTCATTCAGGGGTTTCCTCCCCCTTCATCGTTGGCACTGTTTTATTTGTATCTGGCGCCATTTAAATGTTGTTTATTTTGTTTGTCACTATGTTTAGACAGTTACACGGCTCATAATCATGACAATGCTTTCTAGAATCCCCCAGAGCTATGATACATGTGATGTCAGCTCTGTATTTTGACTTCAATTTTTGATTTGTCCTTTGGCAAACAAATGATAGGCTTGATTTCCGATTACCGATCTTGGCATAACTTTTGTTTATGTCTCCTGCTTTGGTTCTTTCTAAAAAAAGATTCCTGTTTCTCCAAGATAGAACAGGTATTGCCTTTTCAATGTTATGTTGGGTATTTTTGCTTTTTATTCTTGAGCTTTCTAATACCCCCAGGCCATGATCTAGACGTAGTTATTTTCTTGATTAATTTTTTGTTTTTCTAATTTAACACCTCATTTGAAAGGTGATTATTTTTTCTTGAACCCAGCATTCCACAGAAGACATGGCATTGATGACACCTGAATTAGCGACTTGTCCATAATGATGTGGTGGCATCTGATATTAGGATCCCAAAGTAAGTACAGCCTGCAAGTCTGTTTAAGAGTTTCTAGGAATTGTTTCCTTTATATTTCGGGGCTTCATTTGAATCCAAAGGTGAACTTTTTGGGTTGAAGTCTTGTTTGAGCTTTGTGTGCCTATCTTATTGGAATACACACAGCTGATTGCAAAAACCACAGCCCTTTTGATTGCAAAATGATTAGGAGAAGATCATTCAATCTGATTGGATCTTCATGCAATTAAAATGAAAGCGCCTCCCACATTCAATGGGATAGACAAGTGACCCTAAGCCATAGCTGGCATTATTTTAAAGCTCACCAGATGTACTTAATAATCTAGATTTGTGCTATTAACAGCAAAAGCAACCAAATCTCTGTAAAGATAGCTTCTCAGGATACAAATGTCACGTGGCACATTCTTGCATGACCAACTTAGCCCTGAGCAAGAATGTATGTGCCATGTGTTAAAATCAATGGAAGACATTGTTTCTGAAAGGACTAGGTGTCAGTCACTTTTTGTTAACAGTGTTCTCTACAACATGCAAACAAATAATAGGAAGTCAAAAGGAATTCTCTGAAGACGTGCTGATGAAGGAATCTGTTCTCCGTTGGAGGGCTGAGAAAGCCGGTCTGCCCTGTAATGTCAAAACAGTTGCTTTCCATCAAAGCTGCTTTGTTAAACTAGACAGATACTCAGTTTCCTTCTGTGTGAGATACAGCTGGCTTCCTGGATTCCTTCCGTCCTTTAACTTCATGTCTAGCCAATGAGATAGATCACAGTAAACATGCCATGGCTCCTGCCTGGGTTGCAACCCATGTGGTGTGGGATTATTTTTTCTCCCCATATCCCGGCAGGTTTTCAGCAAATGTGCTCATTTTATCTCAAATGCTGTTAGGTTTGACAAGAAATGTAGGGGGTCATTATTGCTTGAGCTGGCATTAGCTGCCTTAGAGTGTAGCATCAGCAGTGACACTGATAAGAATAGATGAATGAACTGGAGACTTTATTTGAAGAGCACCCTGTGTGTAAACAGAGGACAACTAAATGGATTAGATGTAGATTTACATTTGCATGGGTGGCTCCACTCCTTTTTAAATCTTAACAGCCTTGTGCTTTTAAAAACATTTTTCTAGCAGACAGTGCATACAATGAGCATTAAACTTAATGAGATACCTACTCTTTACAATGAAGAACTGATCTGTCAACCCCTAACCTGACATAGTGCATGTCTCAATTTATAATAATCACCTGATAAAATCTTTCCAAAAAATGAATAATTCTACATTTAAAAATGAAGGATGCAAAATATGCAAAAGGAAACGTTAGTACTGGGACGAGCGAAAGTCAAGAACAATATTAGCAATTTCCCTCCTTTAATTGCACCATTATGGAGAGACTACGAGAAAACATAAAAAAATACTTTTGGAATCTATGTGATACAACAAATTATATTTAACACATTCCTCTTTTTATTTTGGGAACCTCTCAACTCAAGCTAACAATTATGGACTACGGCCTTTTCCTTGCAGCTTGTGGAGCTGTGAGAAACTCACTCACTTCAGCTGAAACAAACAAACCTTACAGAAGAGTGTAGAGGTCAGGCTGCAGAGCTGGAAACTGTTTAGCTCTCATCAGGAAACCCGACACTTTAATAATAACAACAAATTTACAGGCATGGGAAAATATTGTGTTAGGATTTCATTTAAAAATAAGACCACCAGAAAATAAACAAGAGTGAGAGACCCTTAGAGTTTATTAATAAATCTTGACACACAGAGTGAGATTGTGTTTGCATTTTTGGTATTGATTATTTAGATTACAGGATGAACTTGTTTTGTCTTTTACTAAAGAGGAATGTAACGTTGTTTTGAAAGAGGAGCAAATTGTCCACATCTATATGGAATAAATCGCTGATCTCACATCATGGCAGATTGAGCCTGGAGATTTCGGTAGGAGTCAAATGCTAGATCCAATTTGGAATCTGAGATATAGAATTTCTTCTGTGTTTTACAGCACTTGTTAACAGAAATCCATACACCATTTTGACATCAAAAGAATTTGAAGGCGTTACTCATTCAATTCTTTTTTTTCAGTTAGTCATGTATATATATGGATCAACGAGGGTGATCCGACTCACAAAATTCTCGTTGACGAGGACGCAAGCGATTGGTCCAGGCCAAGAGGACGCCCACGTAACACCTGGCTGTGGCAGATAGAGGGTCATTTCCGGAGGGTAGGACTTGACACGTGTCTGCCTGGAGGGTTGTCAACCAGAGATCCCAATTTGTTTTGTCGTGTGGTGAGTGCGGCAACACGCTGTACCAGTGCATGATCCCAACCTAACCTGACCTGACCTGACCTGATATATATACAATTTTGTATTTCAAGTTCTTTTTTAACTTTGTTTCCTCTAGTTTATTTCAGTCTTTCAGATTTCATAATTTTCTACCGTCCATTATAAAGACCTAACACCAAACCTGCATTTTTGAGTAACAGTTTTTAGTGACAGAAGCAATGCACAAGAACACATGAGAACACTTCACATGATTTTCACTGTCATCTGATCAATAGATGTACATCTTCCCTTCCCTTTTCACTTCTGGCGTCAAGCGTCTGGGCGCAGTGTAACTCCCTCCAAGCACAGTGGCAACTGGGGAGTTTGATTAGGGGAGAACACATGGCACACTGTAACGCAAATGTCCTATTCTGAGGAAAGAAAGCACTCATAGAGCAGAAGGGCCAAAGCTCTCTTTGCCTGCTTCAACTCCTCCACGCATAGTAAACATCTATTGTTTTGTTTGAGTTGGTCCCATGATAAAGTACAACTGAAATCCTTCCCATTTTCTTCTTAAAACCTAAGAGAAGAAACAAAACTGAACTGTAGCTAAAAAACAGCAGAGTAACTTGCATAAGTAGCATAACTAAACAGAAATATATTATGTGCGTCATCTAATATAGTGACGGCTCGTGTACCGGCCATATGAGTTATGACGGCAGAAAAGCATTTTGAGAAAATACCTCTACAGCAGCGGACTGCAAGATTTACAGAGTAGAGTAGTGTAACAGTAGCATACTCTAACAGTTATGTCTAGGCCATCATTCAGGCCAGCAAGATTATGACAGTTGGTAGGCCGCTATAAAGGCCTTTCGGGTATATACCAGTATTCAGCTGGCCCAAAAACTGGCCTGCCAGGTTCAAAGGGTTAAATGCATTAGACATACAGATTTTCCAAATCTTTATCTTATCATTTGCCTTGTCTTATAGAATATATAAATATATATAGTCACCCACAGGTGTGACTTCCTTCATCCGCCACCTAGAGGACATGCTCTGTAGAACAGCCATAAATTCAATAATTTAAGTCATCAGTTATTGTAAATGTTTTATTCCTGGTATTTTATTATTGAAATTAAATATCAAAGGAATTCATATTTCATAAAGACCCCCTCCCCCCATAATGCTCTATCACTGTGGTACTCAACTCCAGTCCTGGAGGTCCACAGTGGCTGCAGGTTTTAGCTTTAACCAAATTTGTAATTAGAATCCATTTATTTACTACCATACCAATATGGTTTCTTTTTTGGTCTTGGTTTAAATTAACTTCTTTTTTATGATTCAGTACCCTAAATTGCCTATTTAAGGTTTCAATTGTTGCCCGTTTTCTTAACCAGCCATCAGTTAATCATGAGGTGCAAATGACAAAGGATCCACCAGCTCTCCAGCTACTGTGTCTATGCATCGTGAAGTATCTGTGTTGACACAATGTTTTAAAATAAATGAGAGTGAAGAGTAGGACCAAGAGATGCAAATCTGTTCCAGACTACAAAACAAATGGATGATGTTCTCAGAAAATGAAACAATCAAAAATGTGATAAAGATTTGTCTTGGAAGGATGAAAGCACTAACAGGCTATATAGTTAAATACCAAGCTTCATCATCTATTAGGTCCAACGTCTACAGTAATTATGAAACTGGCTGGATTGAAAACCTACACCCACTGTGCCCCCCCTGGACCAGAGCTGAGTGTCCCTACACTATCTTCTCTAAACTCAAATTATTTATCTTCTTTTTTGATGTTCTTAGGGACATGCGAGCAAGTAAGACATTTTGGTAATTCTGACTGCTTTTCTGCCATCACTAAAAGTCACTGGCTTCACTCTCTTCCAGGGTTGTAGACTCTCTGTAGACGAGTGATTAGCCAAACTGCAAAGTTCCCCTCTAAAAGAGCACAACCCCAGCTAAATTCTTATCTCCCTCCTAGCCTTCAGTTCTCAACACTTGGTGTTCCAGTTCATGTTCTCTGGATAGAACTATAAAGTATGGCACACAAGGCCCCAGCTCCTTGTCTTTGGGTGCTGCCTTTTTAATTAGAACATTAGAACAGTTTAGACAAACACAGGCTCTTCATTTCAACAAGGCTAATCAATCATGTTTGGTTAATTTTTCCAAAATAACATCAGGTTTTGAAAGTCTCCGGTACACCACTGTCAACCACACTGCTTAACAATTGATTCTCTGTGTCTGTGGTTATCTGGGTGAAGAAAAACTGTATAATGTTTGTGGGAAATCCGCCCTTAATGGTATCCATCTCTTGTTGAAGAATTTAAAGTAATAACTGGAATCTACTGTACCTATTCCTTTCATAACTTTAAAAACGTCAGTCATGTCACGTGTCAGACTCCATTTGTGTAAACTGAAAAGGTTCAGCTCCTTCAGTCTCTCCTCAGAGCTCATATGTCTCTGTCTAGTTGAACTTCTCTTGACTGTCTTTATCGCTGCTATGTCTTTTTTGTAATATGGAGACCAAAACTGTACACGATACTCCAGATGAAGCCTCAACAGTAAGTAGATAGCTTAAGCAGAATTTCCCTAACATTCTGTTAGCCTTTTTTGATTGCTTCTGCAGTACTAGGTTGTTGTGCCGTGTTAGCCATTATGGATGTGGTGAGAAGTTAAGCAAAATGACATCTTTTATTGGCTAACTAAAAGGATTACAATATGCAAGCTTTCAATGCAATCCAGGCCCCTTCTTCAGGCAAGATGCTTCTGTACACTGTCAGGACGTACACTAGGTACTGATATGTCCACTATGGCTCCAAAGTCATTCTCATAATGTGTAAGTTCATGTTTCATATCTCCCATTGTGCATTTTTCTTCCTAAATGTAATACAAGGGGCCCCCATTCATGTCCTTGGAGCTCACAGTCCCCTTTAAGTCACTGGTCACAGCAGGCTATCAGCTTTTCTGCCCAATATGTTCCCTCACATATCTTTATTATGTCTTCTGTCTACTGGATATTTTTGCTATGAGAAGCATATACCGTAATTCAAGTGTTTTGCAGACAATTTTTAAAACCCATACTCTTTGCTCCTACACCACATATAAGTAGCTTGTGAGACATGCAGTAGTTAACATGTATATTTTTCATACTGTTACAGAAAGAACATTTTTTTCATCCCCAACTGTTGGCAAGGAAGGAGACCACTGGAATGTGTAAAATGTGATACCAATGGCAGAGTGATAAGTTTTGTTGTTTTTTTGTTGTATTTCAAGAAAACTTGACTGCAGTCTGTTCTTTTTCTAAACTGATAAATTCTACAACAATTTTATCCAAAACAGGCCAGCCTGAAGGTCTTGTTTTATGCTTTTGTAAGTTTATCCGAAGCATTATTCCATAAATTGAACAGAATGGCTTAAGCTGTCATATTTGCACAATTTTGTTGGTTTTGATTTGGGTGGGAGATGACATGGCTAAGGGTTTTTTTGGCTTCTAATGCGACTCAGGCTGTATCCTTTACACCAACAGCCTTTGTCTGTGGACTTCATTTTGTTGCTGCACTACATCTGTGTGACATGTGTCTCCTAGTCCAATTAGAAAGCAATTTTCAGTGTGGACTGCTGCTGTCATACTTTGCTTTTTAGCCTATGACCGCCGCAGCATTTCAGTTGATGTATATTGTGTGTCCAAGAGCAAGGCAAAGGAGTCTGTTACTCCGTTTCTTACCAAATAAGCAGATAATTTGGAATCATTACAGAAGGACTTGGATAAAATATACAGGCTTGGGCAGATTTGTGGCAGATGTGTCAGTAAATGTAAAGTTTTACACATAGGAAGTAAAAAATGTTAGGTTTGAATACACAATGGGTGGTCGGAAAATCGAGAGTACACCTTATGAGAAAGATTTAGGAGTCATAGTGGACTCTAAGCTATCAACTTCCTGACAGTGTTCAGAAGCCATTAAGAAGGCTAACAGAATGTTAGGTTATAAAGCACATTGTGTGGAGTACAAGTCCAAGGAGGTTCTGCTCAACCTTTATAATGTACTAGTGAGGCCTCATCTTGTGTACTGTGTGCAGTTTTGGTCTCCAGGCTACAAAAAGGACATAACAGTGCTAGAAAAGTTCCAGAGAAGAGCGACTAGGCTGATTCCAGGGCTACAGGCATTGAGTTATGAATTATGAGCCTTTTCAGTTTAAGCAAAAGAAGATTAAAAGGTGACATGATAAAAGTGTTTAAAATTATGAAGGGATTTAGTACAGTTGATTGAGACTGTTATTTTAAAACGAGTTCATCAAGAACACGGGGACACAGTTGGAAACTTGTTAAGGGTAAATTTTACACAAATATCAGGAAGTTTTTCTTTACACAAAGAACGATAGACACTTGGAATAAGCTACCAAGTAGTGTGGTAGACAGTAAGACGTTAGGGACTTTCAAAACTCGATTTGATGTTTTTTTGGTAGAAATAAGTGGATAGGATTTGCGAGCTTTGTTGGGGTGAATGGCCTGTTCTCATCTAGACTGTTCTAATGTTCTAAAATGTCACGGAACTTTAAAGACTCAGAGTATGCTTTTTCTTCCATGATTGAATCCCCTCTTCTTGCTTAATGTAGCTTTGGTTTGTCACAACAAGCTGGAAGGGACTAGACAAAGTCATAGTCTTATACAGGTGATTCAGGTCAACGAGAATGAAAAACACATTCTGCTTTGAATTCCCTTAATTTACGTTATTTCTCACAAACAAGCACTCTTCACGTTAGCAAAGTTCAGACTGGTAGGAACGGCAGCTCCTCTCTTTTTATTAACCAGCAACAGCAATGTAGGTTGACTGTGTTGTACACTTCCTGATAAGAGCAACCCACCTTCAAATTGAAGTGTATGACATTAAAAGACAAAAGCAAGACCACAAAGCAACCAAACTAATGAGAAGTTACTTAAGCCTGAAGGGAAATATTTCAATGAGGAGGAGGGTGACCTCATGACTGATTCACTTTTTATTTTACTTCATTTCAATAAATTTCCCTCAAATTCAGAGACGCTGCAATTTATGGAATCGGATTTCTGTGACCACCTTCAGCTCAACACGTAGACTGAGGTGTTCACTTAAAGATGTCTACACTCCACAGTGATCAAACCTTGGATGTGAGTGCACTCTAGCAGGTCTTCTTTAGAATGAAAATTCACTTTAATTGTTCAAGCATTTCATTGTTTTTCTTTTTAAAGTTATACTCTTAGATTGAAGATTGTGAAAAAATATTCTTAATACTGAAAATTGAACTCAGATAACATTTGCACAGTCCAGATTTTCAGCACAGCAGTCCACATTGTTTTATACATCTGGGCCTACTCATCATTCACTCATTCAGTCACGTGAATATTTATTTGTGAATTTTTGCCTCAATTCTCCTTGATATTTGTCTTTTTTTGTAATATTTTCTGTAATTTTACTTATGTTCATGAATTATATGCAGTGTATTTACAATATTTATATTTATAATTACATTTATCACTGTTTATCTGAAATTTGGAATTATTCAAGGCACAATAATTGTTTGCAAGTGTATCATCCTTCTCAGTCTTAACCTTATTTTGTCATTTTTTTTTTTTTAACGGAATACATAATATTCTTTGGCTTGTGACATCACATAAATAATTTTCATCAGATGCTGTTACTTGTAAAATCAGACTGGCAACATTTTTTGTAATCGAATCTGTAATGAAGTTGAAATAACATTAATGGGAAACTGAAATAATGACACAGACAGGTTTCTCAAAAAATAATCAGTCAAAAGAAAAGAATTTTAAATGCACAAAACCTGCCCTGTTAAAAAAGGTAAAAAGAAAATGGGCCTAGCAAAGCCCAGAAGGCAAATGCAGCACAAACATTAGATCCCATCAAGCCAGGATTTAAGAAGCAGGAAGAGAATGACGGCTCCTTGAAATTTCCAGTAGAGCAGTGATTCTTAACCTTTTTTGAGTCACGGATCCCTTTAAGAATCTGATGAAAGCTCTGGGCCTCCTTCCACAGAAATATTCACATAAACACAACTTTACATGCTGTGACAGATAGGGGGCGCTATCGCTCCCTTGAACCCTTGTCCAAATCACCAGACACCAGATAAAAGTCCAAAAGTTGACTTTCCAAATCTCCAGACACCAGATAAAAGTCCAAAAGTTGACTTTCCAAATCTCCAGACACCAGATAAAAGTCCAAAAGTTGACTTTATTTATACAGCACAGTGCACAAAGCACCCTCTCCTCCACAATACTTATAAACAAACCAATAATAACTATAATAATACTCTCCACCACTCCCAGACGCGTTGCCACCCTTCCACCCAGCTCCGCTCGCCGTCTGGGAGCTCCCACAGTCCTTTTATATTCCCTGACCTGGAACTGTTCCCAATCCCCAGTCCATGTGATTCTTTATCACTTCCGGGTCAGATACAAAGTCCTTTTCTTCACCCCGGAAGTATGTCACTTCTGCCATCGCTCTGCCTATGACGCACTTCCGGGTTATAGGGCACATATGACTCTTGGTTCCTCCCTGCAGCTCCCTCTTGCGGCCCCTGTGGTATCCAGCAGGGCTGTGGATAAAAACTCCATTGTCCATGATTCCCTGCTGGTCTTAGGGGCACCTCCATACTGCAGGGAGGGCTCCATCTGGCGGCCTGGGGGTATTGGCTGGGATAACAAGCCGGCCATAGACCACAATGCAAAGAATATAATGTACTTTATTTATTGAAATTTGATTGTCTCATACATACATGACATACACAAAGTATTATTAAACTGTAAAGTAAATCTGAAACAAACACTCCTTTTTTATGCAAAAAGTAATGGCCACTCATTATAATTATGAAATAAAATCCTCTTGTGGAAATTAAAACAGATCTACTACTACTACGCTTTCTACTACCATTACTGCTAAATCAACAGTACTGGGTTGTGTAGTGAATTTAAATGTTAATTTTTATCTGACCCTCACGGACCCCCTGAAACCCATCCATGGACCCCCCCTAGGGTGTCAACGGACCTCAGGTTAAGAACCCCTGCACTAGAGTGTGGCTCGATCTATAATACAAAAAAAGTCTGCGTTCCATGACAATCAAATTTGAAGGGATGAAGATCTTGGTCGTCAGTGATCTAGAGTAGAAATGAGCTTCTCTTGGTGCTCCCATGTGCTGCTGGATCCCTTTGTTGTGCTCCAAAGCCTGCCCCATTCAGAGTGCTTATTTTGCTGATTAATTCACTTGAAAACTCTAATAAAGAAACTGGAATCTCACCAAGTGGCTTTTAAAGATCTGATTCCTCCTTGTTTCTCTACACTGCCTGATCGCAGCATTTATAAGAATATAGAAGCACGACAGATAAAGAGCTCACTACATTGCACAAAGCCACACAGTAGCAAACTCATTTTTGAAATAGAACACATACCATTTGAAAGGAGTGAATTGACATTTCAAGCTGTTTAAAGCTAAATATTTTCAGAAATGTTTTGAGAATTCTGTTGGCATGTGTACTGCAGATGTGTACAGATAAGCAGCAGATAAGACACACGGCTGCCATGTCCAGTCTGGGCCTTCTTATCAGATCTGGGTATTGCGACAACACAAATCACATTCTTCATTGATTTATTGCATAGAAAACCAAGAGGTGTTTTTTTAAATTCCTGAGGAGCCTTTCTCAGGGGCAAAGTTTATTTAGAATGTGGTGTGTATATGGCCTGGTAATGATTTTCCTGCTTTATCTGAGGATGACCATTTTTATGAAATATCTCTCAAGCAACATCTCAACAGCTGAGAATTTGCAGTTTATTATCGCTCAGATAATTGAATATTGGCAAAAATAAAGTGAAGCATTTGTCTGAGCCATGTATAGAATTTAATGTGCATTATTCTTTTGAGTGTCAAAAATATAATCAATCCATCCATCACTATTTTTTATAGCACCTTGAAAAAAGAAAATTACCTGTGAGACTTTCTGGGAATGCAGGGTGCGAGACCAGAACAACTTGCAAAACTCATGGGTTTCCCTCACTCTCACTTATACTGGGCCAGTTTAGACTCACCAATTAACATAACATGCAAATTGTGTTAGGAAACGTCCTATATATTCTGCATTGGAGGAAACTCATACCATCTGGGCTGGAAACTGAATCTGCATCCTAGAAACTGTTGATACAACAACACTGGCAACTGTGCTTCTAAACAACCTCACAGATTCATTAATAAAGGAGACCCTTAAAGGTGAAACAAGAAAGGAATCACAAAGTAGGTGTGCATTAGAAGATGTTTAGACATGAGAAGTAGAGCCCAGTGAGAGTAATCATCACCTTCTATCTTCCTCCTAGCTTTTATCCTGCATTTGTGTCAGTTGTTAAATAGGTCAACTACCATATGTTTCGATCTAGGTTATCTTTGGGGGCAACATCAACTTGTCACGTGTCCTTCTTGATTCAGTTGAGCCAGTTCTTCTTTGGTCTTCCAGGTGACTGTTTGCCACACAGGCTGTCATAGGGCTGTCTTGGCCATTGAGTTGTCGTCATTCCAGACTACAGGACCGTACAGTCGAAGTCTTGCCCCATGACTCGTCTCACTGGTCAGCGTTTCACCCATGATATTCCTGACATCTTCGTTCATGACGTGGTCAAATCGGGTGAGGCCAATGTAGCATCTGCATCTCCATGACATGAAGGGTTTCTCACATTCTATGCATCCGACATTCTAAGATGGATGTAGTACAAGCATAAAGGAGCCCTTTTGAATTAAATGATGTTAAATGTAGGATCCTGCATGTCTCAGTGCAGGGGCCTCTGCTCTTTTTAATTAATATTTAAATGATTAAGCTGTAAGACAGTATGGAGTGATGAGCGAAATGACTTGTGCAAAAATGAGTTTGCAGCAGAACTCGGTGTTTTGCTTTGCAAAAAAATTGCAAAATAAATTACATTCTACCTTCAGTGAAATTTCATAGCAAAAAGAAAGGCATTTAGCTCCTGTCTGGAAGTGTTTTCATGCAATAACTCCACATGTGTCTGCCTCTCATTTAGTATTGAAATGAAGATCTCTAGTGGAAAAACAAATCACCAGAAAGTGTACATTTTCTCAGCTAGGAGTGCACTACCTACAAAAAGGGCAGCCAGCTCAGAAAATAAGAGGGATGCACAGGAGAATCAAGGCAAAGTGAGGGATAAAACCAAAAGTCCAAAAATAGAGAACTGCCAAAGGCAAAAATCTGAGTCAAAAGGTAGAGATTCATTTTAATAAACAGCAATCAAAAATAACAAATAAAGTGAGTCACTAAGTTTGTTCCAATCTCAATACAAGACGAGCTTTTAACCCCTCACCAGTTACCCGGGTGTCATAACTGTGGAGGCCACACCCCTAGCAACTAGGACCTGCCTCATGACAAGTGAAATCACAAAATGGCCACTGAAAAGATGTTAAGTCAAAGTTAATTTCTAAACCAAGGCTCCAATCACGAAAATTAAATTCTCTGAGTGCATAAACTCCAGAAACAAAATCTAGGTAACTTTATAGCCTCAGAAAAGCCTGGAAAAATTAAAAAAAAAAAAAAATCATAACATGGAAATGGTGGTTGCCAGCAAACAGCAGTGGAGTGCGGGGTTTGGAAGTACTGCCTTAAAATTTTTATTAAGAAGAAAATTAAACCTTTTTAAACTGAGGGAAAATATACCAATAATTATTTGTTAAGGATCTCTTTGTATACCACATTGTCAGTTCGGCCCTCCAGTTGTAATATGACCAAGCTGTGCGCTGAGCTTACTCTTGAGCATGCAACGTACAGTTGGCCATGTGAAAAGTAATCTTGTCTTATATCTCACAGCTTGGATTGCTGCTGTCGCAATCGGTTTGAATTTCATGGTTTGTTTCAATTAAGACAGTATTTGCAGGACTTGTGTTGAAGTGACATTCGGCATCTGTCAAGCGTTGTAAGCATACAACCGGTTTCATCGATAACTTCACATCCAGCTTTTGAGAGTTTAAACATTCATAAACATCAAAGTGTCCACTACTGAAATCGTCACCTGTGAATGTAAGATGTTTAAGAGGCATTGCCGGTTGTCGAAAGGTGTAAAATATTTGGCCATTTCGGTACACTTGAAAGCACCAACCGAACAATTCAGCGGCAGCCATCAACTCACATGCAGAACCATAGGTGAAGGGCTTAAGCATTTCACTCTTATAGTGCTCCTGTGTAGTATAATTATCTCCTGTACCGTCATCAGTCCACACCTTGAACCTGTCCCAGTCATTCAATACATAAGACACAATGTTCTTCC
>JANRMT010062849.1:9714305-9730020 GCA_026402145.1 Polypterus bichir lapradei
TAGATAGATATGCACAATATGCCATTTTCACAGAGTTAGTTAAAGCTCCTTTGGCTACTTTGCCGACTTTCAGTGAGCTCTCTGTTTAAATAGCATCAGGATAGGAAGACTCGGGTATGTGACTTGAAAGTGGAAGTGATGTCAGACATCTTTCTCTACTCTAGCGTGTTTGTGGTAAGAGACCATGTAAAACCTAAAAACTTCTCCCCATTTTCCCTTCACCAGAATTCATGAAACATGCCCAGTCCCTGCACAGTGTTTACTATATTGGAAGGATTGAGCTTTTATATTAGCAGTCAAATCACTTCTGGGAAGATCAATCAACCAATACAAATGAACCATTTGTTTTCATGTTGGCTTTCACATTTGGAGCATTTCCTACTTATTAAAAAAAAAATACATAAAAACACAGGAGAACTGTGCTTTTTTTATAGGTTTTGTGGTCCCAGAGTATGAGAGAGGCCAACCCTGAAATGGCGGCCATATCATCACAGAGCATGAGAGAGGCCAAGTTTGAACAGGCAGCCATCTCACCACAGAACACGCATACTAATACCCCATAAATAATTGAAAACATACCTCTTTGGAGTGTCGTGGGATACCAGACCATCTGATGAAAAATAACACAGACATCATGTGGAATGCACACACTGTGCATTGGGCTGGGACTCGGGAGTTGTTAAAGAGCAGCAATAACAAAACACACCAACGCACCTCTCCTGATTGTAACTCCTCGTCCCCCCAAACATTCATTTTCTGAATCTGTTTAGAGAGGAAAGTGGATTCAGAAAATTAAGATGAGGCTCCTAATGTGTACCTTTCTACAGATCAAATGCAGCAAATGGATTGGCTGGATTACTGACTGGTCTCAAAATGTCTCAGATGAATAGTCTATTTAGTTAGCCATTTTTGAAAAGTGTGCATCCTGGTCTGCCTCATCAGGGCACGATTCTTAACCCAGAAAAATTGGACATCAACCAGGAAGGAACCCAGAATTAGACGTTAAACATTAAAATCAATATCCTTCAGGTACAGAAACACAAGCAATTGTTTTATTAAATAAGTCATGATATTCAGATCTTAATGACAGAACAACTGGTGTGGGAAAATGATATTTCCCAGTTTAATCTTCAATGCTTTATTTTTTGATTTTACACAATTTTGTCAAAGTGTTGGTTTTCCTGTGCAGCTCATATTATCAATACATCCTCTCTGAATTATAATTTATTCATTTTCTAAGTTCACACCATCCTGCTCAGGTGACAGAGAGCAGCAAGAAGTGGTCTGAGGGGTAGCCCTTGGTATTAAAGCAGTCCACTAATAGGCACACTTATGCCCACACACACTAACCACGCCATGCCACTTTTGAAATGCTGTCTGGACACAGATTAACTCTTTGCACATTGGGAAGAAACTTTCTTCAGCCAAACCAGACACAATAGGAAAACTCCCCAAAGAAGGTAATAAGCCAGCCAGGGTGCTGGTAGTACTCACTAGGCCATTGGGCCACTTACAGAGTATCAGCATTGGAAAGACATTCTATAAATATTATTATTATTATCATTATCATCAGACTACTACAGTTTAGGATTCTGCGTGGATGTGAATGCTGCTGTACAAAATGAACATGCACCATCCAGATCTAAACACTAGCGTGGAGAGTCGCTTGCGTACTAAAGAGTCTATAGCTGCAGGTGGAAGCTTCCGTCACTGTACTTTGTATGTAAGAGCCAGATCGAATGTTATTTACCTATTTATCTTTATTTATTTACTTACTTCCTACAGCGTAAAGTCACAAGTAGAGTGCAGAGCTTCCCAAGTACATTTACAAAGTACAGCGATGGTAAAAGTGCGATGTGCATTCTTGCTCCGATGTAGAACCATCGTCATCATCTGAGTTTACCTCTGTTATAGTGTGTCTTTATGTGAAAACAGCAGTGTCAAATGCGTGCGGCGGGGGGATTGGGGGGGTGGCATCGTGAACGCGACTGAGCAGCTGTTACAAACTGGAATCAAATGTATGTTTTCATTCTAAAATAGTAAGAATAAGAGCAGTTCACTTCTCAAAACGGACTCTTCCAGGGTCATACCCGTGAAATTTTGATTACCAGTCAATAGTTGATACCGTTGCACCACCGAAGCAGTCATAACAAATGTGTGTCAATGTCACATCCTAATGCGGGTTCTTTTTCTGCAGTTATATTCTTAAATAGAAGCGCACTTGTTCTGTTATATTTATACCTTTTGAGAAAGTGTTTATTTGATATTTGGACTACAGGCTTCACACATTATACACTTCATGTCTACATTTTGTCAATTATTACTAAAACATGAAAAACGTTTCTGTTTTAACGATGTGTTTACATAGATCGTTGTAGACATGGAACACACATGAAATGCAAGTGTTCCAGATAACGATATATAGTATTTATAAAAGGTGTCATTTTGCTTGACTTCTCAATTTATACAACTCTAAGCAACTGACACACAGGTAAACAGACTTGAGCTAAGAAAACTGTGCGGTGGTTGGGGGATGTGATAATAGGCTGCTTGCTGCTTATCGACACATTTACAGGACAAAAGACACTGATGGAGAGGTGCGAAACGATTTAAGGTGGGATGGATCTACGAGTTTTTTCGTAGGCTCTGGTAATTCTAGTGTTAAAGGCCAGGATCTTGCTTTTTATCCAGGACACTTCCAAGCCCAGACACTCAGACTTCTCACTCAGTCTCTCAAAAGCCCTGATCAGAGCCTCCATTGACTCTGTGAAGATCACAGCATTGTCAGCAAAGTCAAGATCAGTGGATCTCACTTAACCAACAGATGCCCCACAGCCACTGGACCCCACAACCTTGCCGAACACCCAGTCCATGCAAGCATTAAGAATTAAGAGGAAGAACACACCCCTGACAAACCCCAGAATCAACTGGGAAAGATGCAGAGGTTCTGCCTCCATTCTGCACAGCACTCACAGTACCAGTGTACAGGTGGTAAATGACATTCAGCAACTTCGGGGGATCCCACAAAGTCTCAAGGCTGCCACAGAACAACATCCGCAAAACTTAAAACTGTGAAAGTATCCACAGAACTGAAAAGCAAATCTGTACTTTACCAAGTCAATACAACAACAGCACAATTCATAATATTATATAAGTATAATGATCATGTGAATGTGAATTATAGTTACACTGTATTAGAACAGCAAGAACCCCAAGGTAATTTAGTAATTTTCCCATTTTCATTTGAACATTTCTCCTGTACAGTGTCATAGTGAGCTGGTCACTGCACTGGCATACGTCAGGCACCTTTAGGATAGACTGCTGCCACTGCAACTTAGTGAGCAAGACAGAATAAAAGCATCAAGTTAAAGCTGAATTTAACTCCACAATTCACCTTTTGCTCCCATCCTCCCTCTTTGCAGCTCAGACTGCACTTATCACCTCAGCACCTACCAGAGAATTTGATGCCGACTGATAAGAAAAATATTGCTCAATGCAGGAGTATTTAATTAATTTATTGTTTTTATCTTTCTCTAAAAGCCTGGCTCAGCGTGATCAGTGTGGTTAATTCATCAGTCAGCCTGTATTCTGGCCATGGGCAAACGATGAGAGAGTTACTATTGTCATGACATGATAAACGTGTCTTTATCCAACATTCCTCTCTCTGGTTTTTAACATACCAGGCATATTTTGCATTCCTAAAAGTGGTTCTCAGGCCAGTGGTAATTGGCCGGAAATAGATAGCAAACATCTGGATGACTCACAGCACCTCACACACGAGCACAATGCTGAGATTCTGCTTTGACACAACTACTAAGTATCTGAATGAGCAGGTCTGAGAAAAATCTTAAACTCCACGTGTCTGGCATGGATCTGTGTGATATCTGACTTGAGGAAACTGACAGCAGCTCTCTGCATTAAAACAGAAAACATTTACACTCTAAAAAAATCTTTTTTTTTTTTTTTTTTGAAATTTTATTAATTTTAATGCAATCATTCCATACAAATCAATTTTTACAAAAAGTAGGACTGAGAATAAGTCGACCCCCACCCCTGAGAGAGAGAGCATGGCCAACGGAATAAAACTTAAGGCTTGTAAACATACCTAAATTAATGAGTTTGATAAGCCAATAGAGATGAATGGAGAAGAAAAAGAAATAAAGAAATAATTACTACCTCTGTGCTTTAAGAGCTTATTTTAAAATATTACTGATTAAATCCTGCCATGTTTTGAAAAAAATCTGTACAGATCCTCTAACTGAGTATTTGATTTTTTCCAATTTCAAATAGTATAAAACATTGGTTTCCCACTGACTTAAAAGAGGAGAGTTAGGATTCTCCCAGTTTAGACACTCTAAAAAAATCTTAATAAAGTTTGTCAGAGTTAACTGCATTTTAAAACTCCTTATGAAGATCCTTATTGCTACTAGTACTGCTAATAACAATTATACAAGATACGCCCCACGCTCTTACACTGCCTACCAATTCTGTTGGTACACAGGAGAACAACACTACACATATGTATCAACAACACATCAATGCCCAGATTTAATGCAAATAAGATGAGGTATCTTCTAGGGAGACTGTCTTAGTCCCGTCTGGTTCTCTTTCACTCTCAACCCTTAATCCAACAGATGGAACAACACACAATAAGGATACAAAGTCAAAAGCCAGCACCAACAATACACTTGATCACGTCTATTCTAAACAGACAACATGAGGGTTGTAAATGAAACACAAAGACAACTTCAAATGTTTGGGGGATCGCCTAGTATACTGTAGGTGTCAGGCAAAGGAATAACATCTTTACAGACTAGTGTCCAAAGCAGAACTGATTATAACAAAGAGGAGGCGGTATATATGGTTGGCGGAAGGAAATGACGTCATGAGTATGTGGCATTCTGGAAGCGGAAGTGACATTAGGAGGAGGCGGCATCTGGTGGACCAGAACCAGAAGTGATGTTGTCTGGGGACTGGAAGTGACAGTTAGGCTGAGAGTTCTTCTGTTGTTCTGTAGATAGAGAGAAGCACCGACCCCTGGTCTGGCGGGCAAATGCACTTATTTGAGCCCGTTAACTGTCTCGTAATTGCATGTGTATGACAGGGTATATGCAGGGACAAACAAATAGACAAGTTAAAATGTATTCACAAGGCATACACATGGAGTTTGGACTAGACAAATTTAAAACAATTCATTTGTCAAAGGGAATCCTTAGAGAAGGTGGGTATACCCTTAAAAATAGCAACTGAAATGAAAACATGGCAGATGGCAAACTATACAAATACAGTGGGTTCCAAATGAACAAACTTACACAACACAAACTAATTAAATATACTCTTACACAAAAAAATACCTCACGTCTTTCACAAACACTCAAAACACACCTACAAGCACACCACACAATTAAAGCCATCAGTACATACACCATACCATTACTCATGTATTTCTTCAGAGTTATACACTGATCACAAACAGACCTGCAACAGCTCCGAAGGAAAACTCAGACACTGTTTATTAAACATGAGGGAGAAAGGGGTCTCACAGTTTAAACAAAATTATGCAACTCACAGATTAGTACATCAAACACAAGATGGGAGACACTGCCCTACTGGGAGCAAACTTCAAAAAAGGATTTAGGGGTTCATGTTGACACATTTTTATAACTAAATAAAGCGTGGAGGCAATAAAAAGGAAAATAAAATGTTAAGTTATATTGTAAAAACTGTTGAATATAAATCAAGGGACATTGTGCTTAAACTATATAACACAGACCACATCTGGATTATTGTGTGCAGTTCTGGTCATCACGCTACAAGAAAGACATAGCAGCACTTGAAGCTGTGCAGAGGAGAGCAACTAAAGTGCATCCCAGGACTTAAGGCCATGGCCTACTCTGACAGACACAGAGAATTAAACTTATTTAGTCTAACCCTAACCCTAAGCCTAACCCTTGAGCAGAGAGGACTTAATCCAAGGCATTTAAAATCATCTAAGGCATTGATAAAGTAGATCCAGCAATATTCTTTTGTCTTAAGGGTGAATCACATACTCAAGGACATCAGTGGAAATTAAGGGGAAGGGCATTTAAGACTGAAGTCAAAGAGTTGTGGGACTCTGGAACAAACTATTGAGACATGGAGTTGAAGCAGAAACCTTGACAACCTTTAAGAAAAATCTGGATATCAGGACAACTTAGCTATTAGCAAAACAAATGAGCTTTATACAGTGGTGTGAAAAATTATTTGCCCCCTTCCTGATTTCTTATTCTTTTGCATGTTTGTCACACAAAATGTTTCTGATCATCAAACACATTTAACCATTAGTCAAATATAACACAAGTAAACACAAAATGCAGTTTTTAAATGATGGTTTTTATTATTTAGGGAGAAAAAAAAAATCCAAACCTACATGGCCCTGTGTGAAAAAGTAATTGCCCCCTGAACCTAATAACTGGTTGGGCCACCCTTAGCAGCAATAACTGCAATAAAGCGTTTGCGATAACTTGCAATGAGTCTTTTACAGCACTCTGGAGGAATTTTGGCCCACTCATCTTTGCAGAATTGTTGTAATTCAGCTTTATTTGAGGGTTTTCTAGCATGAACCGCCTTTTTAAGGTCATGCCATAGCATCTCAATTGGATTCAGGTCAGGACTTGGACTAGGCCACTCCAAAGTCTTCAGAGGTGGATTTGCTGGTGTGTTTTGGGTCATTGTCCTGTTGCAGCACCCAAGATCGCTTCAGCTTGAGTTGATGAACAGGTGGCCGGACATTCTCCTTCAGGATTTTTTGGTAGACAGTAGAATTCATGGTTCCATCTATCACAGCAAGCCTTCCAGGTCCTGAAGCAGCAAAACAACCCCAGACCATCACACTACCACCACCATATTTTACTGTTGGTATGATGTTCTTTTTCTGAAATGCTGTGTTCCTTTTACGCCAGATGTAATGGGACATTTGCCTTCCAAAAAGTTCAACTTTTGTCTCATCAGTCCACAAGGTATTTTCCCAAAAGTCTTGGCAATCATTGAGATGTTTCTTAGCAAAATTGAGATGAGCCCTAATGTTGTTTTTGCTTAACAGTGGTTTGCGTCTTGGAAATCTGCCATGCAGGCCGTTTTTACCCAGTCTCTTTCTTATGGTGGAGTCGTGAACACTGACCTTAATTGAGGCAAGTGAGGCCTGCAGTTCTTTAGACGTTGTCCTGGGGTCTTTTGTGACCTTTAGGATGAGTCGTCTCTGCGCTCTTGGGGTAATTTTGGTCGGCCGGCCACTCCTGGGAAGGTTCACCACTGTTCCATGTTTTTGCCATTTGTGGATAATGGCTCTCACTGTGGTTCGCTGGAGTCCCAAAGCTTTAGAAATGGCTTTATAACCTTTACCAGACTGATAGATCTCAATTACTTCTGTTCTCATTTGTTCCTGAATTTCTTTGGATCTTGGCATGATGTCTAGCTTTTGAGGTGCTTTTGGTCTACTTCTCTGTGTCAGGCAGCTCCCATTTAAGTGATTTCTTGATTGAAACAGGTGTGGCAGTAATCAGGCCTGGGGGTGGCTACGGAAATTGAACTCAGGTGTGATACACCACAGTTAGGTTATTTTTTAACAAGGGCGCAATTACTTTTTCACACAGGGCCATATAGGTTTGGATTTTTTTTCTCCCTAAATAATCAAAACCATCATTTAAAAACTGCATTTTGTGTTTACTTGTGTTATATTTGACTAATGGTTACATGTGTTTGATGATCAGAAACATTTTGTGTGACAAACATGCAAAAGAATAAGAAATCAGGAAGGGGGCAAATAGTTTTTCACACCACTCTATCTATCTATCTATCTATCTATCTATCTATCTATCTATCTATCTAATACTGATGTCTTTTCAGACATTAATCATGGCGCCCCCAGGCACCTCAACCCTTCATTTGTTTGCTTTGTTTTCCTTTACAACACACTAGAACAACTCTTCTTCAACACGTTTTGTTGTATTATGGTATATCAATTTCAGTTTGACCTGTTAAATTAATTCCTTTAAACTGTCTGGGCAAGAGTCACTGTGTGTGTGTGTGAGTGTGTGTATGTCCTTACATCTCGTCCACTGTTCACTTGGGAGCCCAGGTCCCTATAATAGGACATATGGGTTTGGGAAATGAACAAATGAATAACCTAAAAGGCACTCCATGCTACATGTTATACTATACTTTTCCTGTGTAATTTTTCTTGCTTTTCTTTGCATGTAACTACTTCTTTGACATCTTGTAAAGAACATTGAAGTACATCGTTTGTTTGAAGATGTGCTGCACAGTTACAAGTTGTTATTGCTGTTGTCCATTTTCATTCATCCTAACCTTAATAACACTAAAACTCAAGTCAGGGCCAATCCAGGAGTGACATCTACCTACAACACAAGTGTTACTGGACCTCAAGGGGGACATCCCAGTCTCATTTCATTTATAAACATGACTTTTTATTTATAATAGACAGAAAGCACCATTCTGTTGATAAATTAATTGTTTTTTTATTTCCACCTTTGTAAAGTTCAGGCAATGGCCAGCATTCATTTTATATGACTATAGCAAAGCTTATAAAATGCAATCCAACATACTTAATGCACATGTAAATATTACAGTTTTGGCCTTTTTGATATTATATTAAATTATTTTGAAAAACTGTTACTTTACTTACAAATCATTTTCAGGGATTTGGGAGCCCTGCTGGTCACGTCAGCTACCAACCATCAGTGGGCATGAAGAAACAAACCACCAGCTGCTGTCCTGACTTTTATGTGTGTGTGTGTTTATTTTATTTAAGAAAGCAGAGCTTTAAGATAGAGAGGAGGTGACATCTGCCACTGGCTCAAATCGAGTTAATAGTTTACTGCTCGTTCATGCTTACTCCAAGCTAGCATGTGCTTTGCAGGACGTATCAGATGACACGCCAAATGCTCCTCTGGAGACAAGGAAAGATCCAGCTTCCTGACTCTGAGAGCTTTAAGTTTAAAGGATTTTTAAATTATGCGCAGAGCCTCTTGAAAACAAATGCTCACTGCTGAAGAAATGAAGGCAGGCTTAAGATTTCCTTTAGGCTAACATATGTGCAGAGTTCATTACATAAGCCGTGCCGAGAGGCCTTGTAGTCCGCCGCAGTAGCACTGGAGAAGAATATTGGTTGTAAAATGAGCACTTCAAAGGATCAGAGGAACTTTTAATAATAGTTACTACTGAATGGATGGGATCATCTTGTCTAAATTTACAAAAAGTTGGTAAAATAATTCAATTCAGATTTTAGATGGGCTCAATTTTTTATTGTCACAAGTGGGTAAATTGATTTGTCGGCAGGGTTTATTTCAAGAGGCCAAGACATAACATTTTGTAGACAACAGATATAAAAAAACTCTACTTTCAAGTGTAACTTTGTAAACATAAGTAAACAGATAATAGTTAACGCCATACAAATGATATAATGTCAGATTACACTTAGTACTTTTAACATTTAAATCAACAAAAGAAACAACCAATCTCAGGAACTTTTAGTTACAGGAGAAAAAGAGCAAAATTACTTTATTCACTCACTGACAAGTACCTGAAACATCCATGGGCTTTCACGTCCAACTGCTGACAAGACCCTGAGATGTCCTATGCAGTGCATTCTTCTAGCCAGAACTCCAAATAATGTTAGTTATGTAAAATATAACATCGCAGCAAGGTTTCTTTTCGAGTACAGTTTTTGCACAGTTGATGATAAACTGTTTTGCAAGCAATTTTGTAACCATGAAACTCACTAAATGGGGTGTTGCAAAGTTATAAACGTTTTCTGGGAGGGTTGAAAGAAAGGAACATTTCTTTTTAAGGATTTGGCAACAACATTCACCACTTTAGTGCCCATATATTTTGCGGAAAATAAACTGGCATAAACTGTCTTTTGGAATTTTAGCATGGCTAAAAAAACCCACGATGAGACCAAAAACGTACTCTTAGACGAAAGCTGTACCTGTGGTATTAGATGAGATCCCCCTCCTGCTCATACAAAACTATGTGTGTGCTGATGAGAGTGTGCTCCCATCAGCCCCAGTCCTCTCCCACTGGATGATGGGAAATGCAGTCCCCACATCGGTGCCAGTTTTTGGGTTGTCACCTTCCACTACAATCCCTCTCGCTGATAATCCTATATTTTAAGACTATGTCCACATTGCCACATTTTCATTTTAAACTGCAACAAGCTCCATCCACACTAGCATTTTCACATTGTTACAAAAACAACTAAAAATGATGAAGTAATTGTGTGCCTACACTGGAAATGCGAGCAGCATAGATGTCTTTAACGTCATGCCATGATTTCAAGCCCAATTTCACTGACTGCTTTTCTTAGTTGACCCAAATTTCAGATTCATCGGCCATTGCTTTACATGAACTTTTAGAGTGGTTATAATGCCTGATTGCATTTTACGACTGGGCTGTTGCACAACTGGAAGAATTTCTGCCATGTCAGAAATTTCAGTCCGTTGTCTTGTAGTGTGAGCAATCTCACAAGCCAGAATTTTGATGACACTTCATTGTGCAGCGACCACAGATTGAACCAATTGAACCAAACATACTTGTGCATTTTGAGCACATACATGACTGACAAATCTGCTGCACAGCATGACTAGTCACATGACCACAATTTCTAAAAATCTAACAAAACACAATTTAGATGCATATGGGTAAGCAACACAACAAACACCATGGAAAGCAACTCTTCAATACCAGCAATGTCAGAATAGGTTTTTCTTCCATAAAGTATGTCCAGTCAGGGAATAAGATGTTGTAATGAGCAGTAGCCAATCAGGGAAGAGCCGTACAATAAGCACGACTCAACCAAAATGTGATGTAGTCAATGTGTACAGACATCTTCTTTTCCATTTGTCTAAAATGAAAAGCCACTCTGGGGTTGTTAAAAGTATCCAGCTCTGAAGAGCATTTTTAGAAGTATTCATTTTCATGGGATGTAAACACCAGTGTAGTGTGGATAAAAGGTGAAAACAGAGATTAATATCCACATTTTTAAACGTAAACGTAGTAAAATGGATGGCGCCAACATTAACTCACAAAATTTTGTTAAAATCAACCATTTTTGCATGATGGACGAATAAACCAACAACTTCCGATTTTATTTATATAGATATGATGAGAAATGTTGTTCGTGATCACATCTTGTGTAAGTGCTCCTCCCTCCTCTTACCGACAAGGCTCCATCCTGGAAGTTAAGTTGCACTGCATGTTAAATCTCCACAGCACGTGATTCTCATTTATCTCGTGTGGGTGTGAGTATGAATGACGACGGACTGGCGCCCTGTTCAGTCCTGCCATGTATCTGATGCTGCCTGGTTAGGTCTCGGCATCCTGTAGCCCTGATTTTGATTGTTATGGAGAATGGAGATGGTGTGTTATGTTATGTTATGTGCAGTTTGGAACAGCTTGATAGTAGCCATGAATAAAGAAATAATGAGTTTGACAGATATGTTGGACATTTCTAAAGTAAAATTGTAATCTTAGCAATTGACCTTTAGAGTTAATTCTCCATTTTTTAAAATAATCTCTATAAATTGCATAAGTTATAAAATAAAACCTTAGCCTGCCAAAGGGTATCTGCATTTCTAGATTCTATGTAACGAGTAGATTATCGTTGGTTTCCCTGAACAGAGGATGAGGTTACAGAAGGCCAAAAGGTGTGCAGAGAAAGCAGTGCTAATGAGTCTCGGCCCTCCCTGCACAGCTGTCGCCCTTCCCTTCCTTTCATATTTGTCTTAGCTAATAAAACCACAGTGGAACAGCGTCAAAGGCTAAGGAGTGAATGGATGCAGATCCCTACCAAGTTCCAAATTTTGTGGCATTGCCTGACCTGTAATTGACACTTTGGTGTTTGATAATAAACCTGGCAGGAGTTTCACGTTTAGCTGGAGTTTTGTTTTATTAGTTTTACGATGATTGCCACACATTTGCAGTTATCCTTTTTGACCAATGCAGTGCTTTTCATGTCAGTGTGGGCTAAAATTTAATGTCAGGCGCACACACACAGACATCTCCTTCCATTTGGTGGGGAAATCACTGAAAGGAGCCCTCGGCACATTTAGTGACAGCTAATAGTCTCCTCAAACCACATCCTCTTTTGTCTTCTGGAGTGGACTCTACCATAACACCTTTTGAAACCAAAGGATAGCTGGAATAACATGTCTTCACCCTGAATACGAGGCGGAAATGTCTTAAAAACATGGCTGGCAAATTCAATGTTCTGATTTAAACCGAATAAGTACCATTTCCTGGCTTTCTGAATTCTACATTTGAATCCACTTGATTCCAGTGTGTTTTATTAGTGGAGACCTGCCATTTGCTTTAAACTGAATGCTTCTCATTGATCTGCTATTGCTGTGCCAGTTTAAAGAGTCCGTAAAAGAGAATGATGGTGACAAAAATGTCTTCTGTCATGAACAACATGGGCCAGATGGTTATGTGATCGAAAAGCCAGCTAAACTCCAAATAATCAAGTTTGGCGTAATGTTTTTTCTCACTATGAATTCAACAGGTAGATCATAAAAAATAAATGACACAGGACAACAGAACAGAAAGGAATTCAATAACGATAACAGCAGACGTTTTCTGCTCACATTTAGCTTATCTCAAGGTTGCTTCTTTTTCTGTCCAAAGACTTTAATAAGTATTGGCCACCATGATTTGCTTAAAACATTACACTGACAGGACATCCTTTTTCATCTCCTCCATATTTCAGGTTTTGTTTTTACATTTTGCTGCACCACAGACCAAGATGAGTGTGGCAGGTGCCATTCAGGTCAGCCTAAATTGTGAACAGTGAGAATCAGTAATATAGTTCAAATGGAATGTTAACAGAAGTCATTTAAAGTAAGAAAGGATATGAGAGTGTCAGAGAATAAGTCAAGCAACACACTTCTTTAAATTATTTAATTCAGTAGCACCAAATTTGGGTGTATATTTTACATCAGGCTGTGGCAGCTGAAGGAACTCTTTAGAAATGCAGATTCTCATCCTGTGCTCTTTCTTTTCCTTTTCAAATGACCCCAGGAAAAGACCCCTAGGCTGGATGGGTGGAATGACACTAGTCTGCCGGTGACCCGCCTTTGTATCACTCGGCAGGAAGCCATGCCTCTGGGTTCGGGAGGCTTACGCAAAAAGCCTTTTTTTCACACAGCAGTCAGGCAGGAAATGTCTGCAGTCTCTCCAGATTTCATTCATAAATCACACATGAGTATATGGGAGTAAATCAAAAAGCTCTTCTTAGTCATCTGATATCTCATTAAGTTATCTGTTAATCACACAGCTCAGACTCCGAATGTGATTTGAACTGATCACGCTTAAGCAAGTTGGCAGCTAACACATGCTGATCAAATTACACAAGAAAAATGGAGATAAAAAGTTTATTTACAATGCAGTCACCCATCTAGAGCCGCCAGAGCACTTCAGGCTTCAGGGCTCGGGAATGCTCTTTATTTATATGATGCAAACTGATAAACACTAGTGTATGCACAATCTACTACAAGTATGTATATGTTCAGCAAGCAGAGTGCGTGCTTTTGTTAATCCTGGTTCGGTGATGCTGCTCCTCAGCTCTGGGGGACTGACTTTGACGCCCAGCTTGGTCACCGTCTGTCTGGACATTGCATGTTCTCTCTTTGTCTGTGAAGATTTTTCTCTTGGTGCTCATTTTTTCCTCCTATATCCCCTACTAGCTGTGTCCCACGGCTCCGCCCATGTAGTGGTGAAACAGGACAAACTTTAAAAATCAATAAACAAACAGGTATCACTAGCCAAGTGGAGGAAAGGTACACTCCAAAATGTGGCCAAAGGTAGAACGATTTGAACAGAGGCTGGCGTGTGAGTGACGCAGGCCCTGCCCGGCTCCCTACTCCTGACATCACGCCTCCCCCTCAACCTTGGCCCAAAGCCTCTGTCTCAGATTAGCACTAATATATCGCTCCTGCAAGCAAACTATGATACATAGTGCAACGAGAGAAGTTGCAAAATCAACCGGAATGTTTAAACAAATTATAGAAAAAAGCCTGATCTAAATCCTTTAAGTAGTTCTCTCGTGAAAAGCGGACAGTCATGCAGACAGACATTGGATTTTATATATATATATATATATATAGAGAGATGTATGATTAGTGGGCCTCCCAGTGTAATGAGAGCACCCTGAGAGTAGGTGATGTCAAGTACAGTGTGGGTTTTGCCTTCTTTCATACTGTTAGAGAATGTTTTATACCCTCGGTGACCCCTAAGATGGATTAATCAGGTTCACAAAACAAAAGGATGGGTGAAATAGCCATTTAAAATTACATCTGGTCAAGGCATGCATTCAAACGTCATGCTGTAATGCTTCCAATAGAAACACAATACATGTTACATTTTTTTTTATGTTGTTCACTCCCCCATTTTCAGAATATTTGGGTGGAAAAACAGCCCAGCAGTTAGAACCACCAGCTCCTGGTTTGAGTCCTGTGTTCACCCATTCTGTTTAATGTTTACACATTCTCTCTATGTCTATATGAGGTTCTTCTCTGGGTACTCCTTTAAGATCCCCAAAGATGAAAATATCATGTTAATCGATGATTTCAAATTGCCCAGAGTGGGCTCAACGATGGATCGGCATCCTTTACAAATGTTGCTGAGATTCCGGTCCACTGTAACATTGAGAATGTTACTTTATATAGTCACAGTTTACTTCCTTTCCCTGTGTGAAGGAAGTTGAGAGAAGGGGCTTTGCTACCTCGAGACGCCTTAGGGCCTGTTCAGCTGTTCTGTAGGTGAGAAGTGTGCTTGCTTCTGACAGAACACATCCCAGAAGAGATTTTGAATATCTCAAGAGTGATGCCAGCCTATGAGGTTAGAATGGAGGAATCAAGATTGGCCCCTTTTGGGTACCTGACCTCAAAAGTGAATTCGAGTGGAGAAAAAGAAGGTCATCTGTAGTTCTGCATTAAACAATGAATGCTTAGAGACTCCCACTCACTTAACCAGGGATGGACAACAGCTGACTTACAGTATCTTGCCTGTTGGGCAATCAGTTCTCAAGAAAGAACTCACTTTGATTGACTATGGCTGAGAAGATTTACGTGTTCTGAGAGGAAAAAGGATTGATGAGTAAAAAGCAGGAAGGGCTGCAAGCTGTAAATTGACACAATCTTTAGAAGTCTTATCTGTTAATTTTAGTGGTCAACCTCGCTCATTCTTTCTCTTGCCCTCTCCATATACACATCTGCCTTTGTAAATTTGTAACAGCTGTGTCATGCCATCAAATCATATGCTGAATATATACTGTGTATTTATCCAATTACTTGATTCTCATATTTTTGTACAAGCAAGGCCGGCACATGGGGTGAGACAATCACCTCAGGCAGCTCTTCGGTAAGAGCAGCATTTTCATGCAACAATATTTTTTAACATTACAAAATAGTAAACACATTATTGAGGGTTAACTTTGAACTTTAAAAGTTATGCACACATCCCCTTCCTTATTTATATGCTACCTTTTAAAACTGTGAAAAATATTTTGACTTTAAATGTTTTGCCACTTTGGGAACATCCAAGAATCAAATCAGGCTCTGTGCACTTTGAAAGTAATACCTGTCATTCATTTTTCTGATTTTAACATGTGTATTATAGATAGATAGATAGATAGATAGATAGATAGATAGATAGATAGATA
>JANRMT010062849.1:9730030-9743178 GCA_026402145.1 Polypterus bichir lapradei
ATAGATAGATAGATAGATAGATAGATAGATAGATAGATAGATAGATAGATAGATAGATAAGTGTAAGTACCAATTTGGGATTGTCTGGTGTCCCCTCCAGGAGAAAAGGTGACTATTTTCCAGGAAGAGAGGACAAAATGGTAGGACAGCAATTAACTGGCATTGACTGGCATCCCTCATGCTTAGTAAGGATCTCTTGCCAAGAGTGGAAACCAGAATAAAGGAAGAACTGGGAGAGTTAGCCTGTTCGGAGTACATACTCCCCCGACACTCTAAAGGACAGCATCCATTTGTCACTGCTCCTGCTTCACTGAACACGGGGAAGGCACAGCCCTGTCATGGATGCCTCCAGGGAGCCCTACAGGGATGGAAATGCCTAATTTATGACACTTCTGGCTGACCCAGAAGTACCTCCTCTGGACCTTGCCCAAACACCGGAAGTACTTCCAGGGTCTGGCTTAAAACGAGCCCGAGGTGAGGTGGAGGACAACACTTGCATGGAGGAGGAGAAGTGAGGAGGAGGAGGAGAAGGAGGAAGAGGATTCATCATCCCTATGTATACAGTGCTGTGAAAGGTTCTTTTGTGTAAAGGACAAAAAACAGTCATTATATTTGGACCACTGACTGTGTTCGTGTCAGTTGTGTCCAGGGTTAGGGGCTCAGTGATTCTCCCTACCTTCTACAATAGATAGATAGATACTTTATTTGTTGCCAAGAGGAAATTAAAAGTTTGTAGAAGCACAAGAAAAATATAAATATAATAACATACAACAACCCCCAAAAACTAACAAGAACTTCTGACTTGGATAATGATAACAATCTTGAAATATGCCATTCTTGTAGAATTGTGTTCATTTCTGGAATGTTGTTACAGTGTCAGTCACATGTACAATGTCGGTCAGATGTCTCTAACAAAGTGCAAGGTCTTTATAGCTTGTAGCATAGAGTCTGAATGTGCCAAGGTGTTTAGAGAAGTATGTTGAATGACTGAATCAACTGAGCTTCATTTCACATTCCGAGGGGTCAAACAGATCTAGTAAAAAATGCATACATTTTTATTGTTTTCAGTCTCTGTTTTGTGTGTTTTATTGTTTTAAGGCTAATCTTTTTCATTTATTTCCAAAAATCATATATATTATTTAGTTATGTATTTGTTATTTTGTTCATTGTTTCATAGATGCAGTTTTTCGTGGGAGTATTGTATTGTGAAGCCAGCATCCTAACATGTATGTATGCATGTCGATTAAATGTATCATCTCATACTTAGTAAGGACGGGGGAAGATAGGGAGGACGAGAGGGTAAAAAAAGTGTATGTTACCACAGGGAGCATTATTTAATGTGCCCATCCTTTGCAGAAGGGGCATAATAAAATGAATAAATCTATTAGAGTTAGCAAAAAATGCAGGAAAATGTTGAAAGGCACAATATCATACATAACAAGTGAATAGGACTGGTGAGCTTGTTGGGCCTGTTCACGTCTAATATTTACTACAGTAATGTTCTAAACAGAGTCGTTCCATCTGTTGTCTAACATCTTGAGGACAAATGACTTCTTCCACCTCTGTCACATGTTGAGGGTAAGAAAATGGTGTCCCACTGGTAGGCTACTCTACTTTAAACCACTTATACCAGCGGTGGGCAAAGTCATTCCTGGAGGGCCGCAGTGGCTGCAGGTTTTTGTTTTAACCCAGTTGCACTTATCGCTCTAGTAACATTTCTGCTTCACTTTAGTTGTCTTGTTAAGATTTTGAGCCATTATTGCTTATTTTAGTCTTAAACAGCTGTTTCCTTGATTATTAATGGCCCCTTATTAGCAATAAGATGCAAATAACAAAAGAAATCAGCATTTCTCCATTTAGCTTGTTACCATTTACACCTGTGTGTATTTATCACACACTATATGGTTTAATTAAATACTTGGAAGGAAAGTGAAGAGAAAAAAGTGAAAGACTGAGTATTACTCATCCATTTTAGACTTCAAATCATTTGGATGATATCCTTAGAAAGGAAAAAAAAAATCTGGAGTATGAGAATGACCTGATATGGCAGAGTTAAAGTACTAGCAAGCCATGAAATTAAATTATTGGCAAGGATTGTTTTCTAATTAAGCAACTGGGTTGGGGCAAAAACCTGCAGCCACTGCGGCCCTCCAGGACTGACTTTGCCCACCCCTGATTTATATAGACACCTGTTTTATTACAATGCACATATCAGAGTTTGTAAAAATTACAAAGAATATTTTCCAAAGCTTTAGGCAAAGCTTCGTGTATATGTACTGATGGTGATGCGTGATCCCACGCCTCACACTGACAATCTTGTTCTCATTTTTTGTCCTGCTTTCTCGCTCCATCCAACAGCACACCCTGGCCATCATCATATTCATTCCAAATATGCTACAAAGTCAGTCGGTTTTTTTACCAATTCCAGACATACTGTAGCTACCCTCACCCTACACTTATTTACATTTTGCAGTTTAAACACACCAAGCAGAAGTATTTTATGAAAAATTACAAGCTAAGTTCAGGAACATGCCATTTTTATCTGTGGTTATTTGGAATGTTATTACGTGATGCTGAATGTATAGATTAGCTTTGACTCAGCTGGCAAGTCTGTTCATCTCCCAGAAGATACTCCATCATGGACTGTAATGGAAGCCTAGAACCCTACATGAGTGGAATATTCTTCTTTTCACTTAACTTTTATTGTTGTTTTAAATATATAAATAGGATGATTGAAGTATTATTATCATCTTTATCTTATTAAACTTGTCTTTTCATGGGCATGACTTTTTCTCAAAAATGTAAACTATTAAGTTTATGTGTATGGTCTCATGCCATTTTTTAACACCTTTATAATGACATACATCTCCTCTTCAGTGTATCCAAGTACAGGATATCTATAGATGCTGTTTATTGCGCATATCATAAATTTTATATTAGATCACATTAAAAGGTGTAACGTCAAAAATGACTATGTGGCATTCCAAGCTAGTCTGCTTTTCATATAAGATTGCAAATGCAAAAAAAAAAAAATATGTCTGCCCACTGATATTCGGAATAAGAAAAGCAAATTTAAAAAAGCAAATGCTGCTGTCAGCTAGGGATTAGGAGTTGAACTCGTCCTGGATGTGTAGTATCAAAACAAAAGCTGATTTAGGTAACGGGTCACCCAGGCCATGAGGCAAACCGCTGCTCAAATCGCAGCTCTTTTAAAGGTTTTCCAGCTTTGATCCCGTAATATGAAAGGATTGCAGCTTTTTTCACACATGAGCTTTTTTTTTTTTTATAATTTCCTATACTGTTCTTAATAACTAGAGAAGAAAATCATACAGCATGGTGTTTTACAATCTGCCTGAGAAGCTTAGAGTGTAATAGAGTGTAATACTAAATTCCATATTTCATCTGAAAGATTGACTGAGTGATTAATTCAGAGTCTGAGGCCATTTGTACTCTGAAGGCCAGCATGCAAGGAGGTCAGTATCTTACTGCTAGTCTTCCGGAAAGTTGGTGTACATTTTAGGCTTAATATAATCTTTTAATACCAGCCCTGTAACGCTTTCATACTACTACCAGACATGTTCTGCCAGTTCACAAAAACTGTCTTTAATGTAGAAGTCTCTTCACATTCTGCCCCTGATATGATGTAAATGTGACACTAATTTTTCCTCTGCTATGTTATAGCTGAGTTCCCAAGTAGCTTTAATGCTTTTCTAATGTTTGTGTATTTTGTTTATGACATTCTGCCTGCTTTCTTCATGATATTTGTCTAATACTTTTTGAGTACATTTGCTTCAGTGTGTGATCTACTACTTGGATTGATTAGTCTTAGCCTACAATAAATCTTCACCCCTCTTCTCTGTACACCTGTTGTGTAATGAAGACATGGATGCGGCAAAAAGGGCTGTGAGCATTCCAACAAGCTCCACAAGCAGGTCCACACCTTCATAGACCTGCCCAGAAATGGTCAGTCTGCAACTACTGTCTGCAGGTTTCAGCCTGCCTAGGCCCAAAATGGGAACCTGGTTTTCAAGGTTCAAAAAGACTTGGAATGTTCTACAATATATCAAAGACCATAACCTTCTGGCGTGATATATACAGGAAAGCAAAGAATCTTTATAAATACAACACTTTTTCATGAATAATCAACAATGAAAGAAAAAAAAAGTAAAGGGCAAAATTAAGCAAATATGGCATGTCTAGAAAGGCAACCCAGGGAAAACAAGCCCAAATCTGTAAAACAAGAGTAAAATTGAAAAACAAAGCAAAAAATAATCAGAAACCAGGAATACCAATACAAGGCTCACAATAATGATCACTCCAATTGTAGTGGTGCTACTGGGGCTTGAAACTGCAACTCCCAGCAGTCCCTGCAATGTCTCTGATCGGTCTTCTTCTGAGGGTGCAGGGGCTGTTGGGTTCAAAGAGGCCAGTGCCGCGTTTAAAAGGAGGCCGATGAGTCCAAGAAAAAAAGAAAGCATTCTGTGGTTCGTGTCTGAAGTTCTTCTCTGATACCTGTGCTGTCTCATTTTTGTTCTGAATCGTTTCTTGGTCGGGGTCTGATTGTCTGCTGTCTGCCTGTTACGTGAGGACTGTATGTGGATTCATGGCCATCCTGTGAAGAATGGAGTGCTCCTGAAAACATCCACCCATTTCTTCTTCACCATTTCAGGAACTACCGGTACGACTATCTTTACATTAACCTTCAAAATGCGGATCTCCAGACTATATACCTTCATCTTTACATTACATTTGTTGCCATTTTTCATGGACTTTACTGTGTGTGGTTTTTGTTTGTGGTTTGTTGTATTTAATATATAATAGCAGTAAGGGGGATTAGGGTGGGATTGTTGTTTTCATTAATTATTGTTAATACATTCTTTATTTGCTGTTTTATTTCCGGTAGCTTTTTGTCTCTGTTTGTGAGTGTGTGAGGGTCGGGCTAAGGCTGGTTGCGTCCCTGGAATTTCCACTAAAAAAAATGAATAAATCACCATCCCTTCGATGGTGTGAATCTTAGTGGTACCGGACTGCTACACAATAATTCAATGAACCGCTGCTGGGACCTTCTCCACCACCCACATATAAAGACTGGAATACCAACACAATACTCACAATAACAATCACTCCATTCATTCAATGGACCTCTACTGGGACCGCCTCCTTCACCTGAATATAAAGACTGAGGGCGGTCCCAGCAGCAGTGAGGTCAGATTGGCCCTGCCTCTTGGTTTCCACCCGCAGAATACAATGTAACATAAAAGCATACATACACAATACATACATTGTACAAGCCAATCTTAGAATGTTAATGCTTTAAGCTAAACTCAAATTTGAGTTTGCTTAATTTGAATAGAATATAATTTTCTTTAATAGCTATACATTATGGTGTAGCCTTTACCCCAGTAGTTAACATGAAATAAAACCTTCTTAACTATACCTGTAATACAGCACGTTAATTAAGTCAGTTTGGAATTAGTCTCGTTGTTCGCAGGGACTGATAGACACATTTGCAGGATGCAAATGGAATAGGCATAGAGTTTTTTGATGGTGTGCCTGTATGAGCAAACCTAGAGAAACAAACAAGATAAAAGCCATACACAGAATTTTTTCTTTACTTTATAATGCCAACTTTTTCTCAGTTTTTGTGTGAAATGTTTTGCTTTGAATTTTAACTAAACCTTTTAAAACTAAAATATTTTGTCTTTGGAATCATTTTAACACATCACACTTTTGCTAAAATCCCATAAAGCAAACTAAAGCTGCAGAACTTTGGTAATTTTGGGTAAATACAGCTACATAAGTACTAAATATTAAATAAACATACTAATATTAACACAATGTGCATAATAACAAAGACATTTGAAAATGAATAATTAAAAAAAAAAACAACAAAAATAAAAATAAAATGGAAAATGAACATAAGCCAGGGAGAAAACCCTATACGTAACATAACAACACCCTTTTAACTCTTGCTTGGGCATCAGGTCACTCTGAGGGTGAAAGGACTAAAGGAAGGGTTGTTTATAGTAAAGGAAGACTGCAGAAATTGATAATAATAAGACTAACTGACAGAAAATGAAGATGTGTAGCTGAAAGATCAAAAATGAAAGTACAATGTTTCATAAGCAAGTTGCGGGAGCATTAAAATGGAAGGTATGGGGAAAGATTAGACTGTTACAAAGTCCGTAACTAAACCCCTTTTGTTTCTCTCGTATTGGAGGGTGACTTTCGTGATAAACAATGACTACACTGGCCCTGCTCCTTCTGCCCTAGGACCTACATAAGAGAAGACGTGACCAGAAGTCCTTTGTCATTACCAACCGTGCTTTTAACAAGGACTTTGCCTTAGAGAAGCAAGTCTAACAGACTGCTTTGTTTCATTCAAGTGCCCGTGTGGGGTTGTACTTTGTTGTTGATTTAAACGGAGTGATAGGAAACACCTCAAACTGCTGTCTTTTGATTAACTCCCACAACTTCAAAGACAGTAATAAGGTAGATAGATAGATAGATAGATAGATAGATAGATAGATAGATAGATAGATAGATAGATACTTTATTGATCCAAAGGGAAACAGGCACAAAAGACCAGGCAAATATACACAATAGGAAAAAAAACGTGGGGTATTTGTCAAAACCCTGACAGAATGACAAGGCAAAGCATATCGTGACAAAATGTAAACTATTCTCAAAAATAAGACGTCAAAACCAAGGAAAATGCCCAGAAACTACACTTATCAAAGACTACACGACTGAGCCCTGACAAAAGGTTACAAGCATTTTTTGAATCCACCACTAATTAAACTCCAACAGGTGAGTATGATGTAATTACAGTGTCCAAGTAACAGCAAAGCAGTAGATATGACTAGAAACAAAATGCAAATTGTAGGTGACACCTAGAAAAAGGGGCTGAGACAAAATCATTAATTCATTTGATCTGCTGCTGTTAAACATCATTTTGAAGGAAGACTTAAGTTTTTTTCAAGTTGACCAGCACAGTTTTTCCATATTTAACTTTCTTATGCAATTTTAAAAGCACTGCTTGAAACCGCTGCTCCTGTGGCATGTCCAATCACTTTCGCTGTCACTCCTGAGCGCCTCAGATGTCATTTGACCTGAAAACTGACCACCAGTCTTTGTGGCAGCTTGTGATTCTCTGTGTTTGTGCCTGGGTAGTGGGACCTTTTGAATTGGTTCTCAGCAAATCTCTTTGATCCCTTGATTAAGCGACACAGTAATGCTGTACGTCAGCAGTGGGCCCTTCAGATGAGCACTTTAAGAAGTTTTTGATTGAATTTCCAGCCTTAAAAACCCAGAAGAGTGCCGTTTTTTTCAATTAACTTGGCTTTATTGTCTCCAATTGCCTTCATTGTTTCCTGGCACCAATGTTCTGTTTCAAGGGGAGGGTCTGTCATTATTTTCACTGGTACACATCGGCATTGCTCAAGTGCTATCTAATCATAAAAAAATCAGCATTGACATTCAAAGGCTGATTGCTGCTATCTAGATTTTACTCATAGGCACACTATAGCTGTTAGCAAAGATCTTTACAACACTTTATCAAAGCAAATGGTGATCTTATTTTCATTTGAAGTTTACAGTTAGATTTGACAAATTTTTAAACTTAGAGTCATTCCTATCGGTTCATTTGAGCATGGAAAGCATTAAAATACCCACAAGCCATTCCTAAAATATTCCAGAAGTGCAGTGTCCTATACATTAGGAACTGATGAGCATCCAGCTTGTAAAGTTAAGGTAGTAGGATTTCTAGGCAGGTTCATCTTTTTTCAATGACTCATTTCATCACGGTCTGAAAATACCTCAGAGATTTCCTTTTGTCTTTTTAGTAGGATGCCCTTCGCTGCACATACTGTACAAGATGATTCAAGGAACCAAATGGCTATCCAGGAAACACTTTACTTCAATTTTTAACAAAACATTTCCATACTAGCTTAAACAGAAGAGAAGACTGACAAATATGTAAGCCATCTAGTCCCACAGGGTAAGATGAGTATTGCCGTTTGGACACAACCTGTTAAAAAGCGTGTAATGAATAGCAGCAAAATCCTGCACTGCAAAGGCAACACTCACAGGGCTTCTTCCTAAAACACCCATCCCCAATTTCTCCAGTCTGTGAATTTTATACTGCCGCTAGAGTTTCAGAATGAGAGAGCAAAAGACACTGAATAAAAGACTTAATTCTGAGAGAAAATAAAAAGCGCTCAGTTGCACAAGATAACTGAAGCTTAATAATTAATTGGCATGTTGAAATGAGTGCTGTGACAGAGGAGATTGACAAACAGACACACACCCTCACGTAGATCAGCAGAGCTACTGTGCTCCACACGTTTGAGAAGTGCCTCTGTCTGCTGCAATATCTTTCTGTCTTTGTAACTATTGCATCACTATATGATAAAACTGCAGCAAATAAGAGTTTAGATAAACATTGTGATCTATGATTATAAAACGCGTTAACGATTTTGTTATGGCATGTTTTTGCATTTACAATTAGACAGTTAGGTTAAATTTATTTAGTTATTTGTTTGGATGTGCAGTCAGAAGGTGGGTGTTGTGCAGCCTTGTTAGGCGGATTTCTTGATTCGGATGTTTTGAGCACTGAAATCTGCATTTCCTGGCACCCTGCGTTATCAGCTCTTCCAACGGCAGTCCTTTTGTGACGCACCGTTTACTTTGAATGCATATTTTTCAGTTCATATTTTCATGAATATAGATGCCAGTTTTTTCAGGCTTACATCGACTCCTACACTATCATCATGACGCTGAACAACAGAGAGCACACACAACACCTGCAAAAATGTATCATTCATGTTTATCATTCATCCATTGCTGCCATTGAATGCCAATGGATAATCTGATGCTACAGTAAGGTTTTTCCCTGGCATTAGGTTAGGCTTATTTTGTGTAAAATATAGCTCGGCCACAGACAGACACAACAACGCAGTGTCCACCACACACACGTTTATTTACAGAAATATATACAAGTATTATTTACAGTTCACAGTCCTTGGTTCTCTCGGCCACCTCCACTCCTGCCTCGCAAGCTCTGTCCTTCTCCCACCCAACTCTGGCTCTCTGAAGGGAGTGAGGTGGCCCCTTTTATCCTGCCACGGATGTGCTCCAGATGCCTGATGATGTACTTCTGGCAGCACTCCCCAGTGTGGCGGAAGTGCTGCCCTTGCACCCGGAAGCACTCTGGGCATAAACCATCTCTGGTCTGTCAGCACTTCCTGGTGTCCCGGAAGTGCTGTCCCCCAGGGATCAAGGACCGGCCAGGTACCCACGGAAAAGTGCCACTGTCCCAGTTCCTCCTTCCTCCAGGCATCCTGGCGGGGCAGGGTTCCTAGCCATCTATCACATTTGAAAATGTGCAATGTTCTTTCTGCACACATGACATGTATTTACATTATATGTCTAATAGGGTTTTCTAGGAGACTTTCGACTATAGATGGTTCTTTGTAATCAGATGCATGCTTTTTGTTGGATCAGGCTAATGAGAGCACTTCTGACCTTTGTAGTTTATAATCACCACCCCTGTTTTGAGTTTTGTCTTCATGAGGCATTGGTTTGGTTTAGAAATGTAACACTCAGTGAGCCATCTAGTTGTTCCCACTGAGTTTTATGCAAAATTCATTCATGGTTGTCTCCAACAGTATATATTATATGTCTGGCTTCAGCAAGACCAAAGTCACCCAGTGAGTATGAGACATCAACTAACATTAATGAATGTTGGGCTCTGCCTTTCATCGGCATCCTTTAAGCAATGTGAGTACATTTAAGTAAGAATTGAAAGTTATTAATCAGCAAATCTAAGAGTGAGCAAGGAAACCAAAAAGAGAGCAGCTGGTCTGGTAGAACTGCCACTAGATCTGGAGTTGAAAAAGTAAAAACGTACAAAAAACACACGTGAAATCTGACAGACAAGACGAGGCCATGCAGTCCATCAAGCTGTTGTGTTTAGCTAACAGGTAAGCTGTCCGATATCTCATACAGACATTTCTTATAGTGGTCAGGGTGTATGTATGCTTCAATGACGTGTCTCACCAGTTTGTTATGCATTCCCGCAACTCTTTGAATAAGCAGTGGCTTCACAGCTAAATACACTTCGCCTTAATTTTCACTGTTGTCCTCAATTATGTGATTTACTGTTAAACTGAAAGAATTCTGCTGGATCTACTTTGTCAATGCCTTTGAGAATTGTGAATGAAGACCTGCATTAGGTCCCCACGCTGTCTGCTCTGCTCGAGACTAAGCAGATTTAATTCTCTGACTCTGTCCGAGTAGGACATGGCCTTATGTCCCAGGATGCACTTGGTTGCTCTCCTCTGCACAGCTTCAAGTGCTGCTACGTATTTTGACCAGAACTGCACATAGAACTGGAGATACAGTCTTATTAGTGCATTATATAGCCTGAGAATAATGTCCCTTAATTTATATTCAACAGTCTTTTCGATTCAACCTGACATTTTTTTTGCCTTTTTCATAACTTCTGCACATTGCTTACATGATAAAAAGGTTGTGTTTTCAGAGGTTACTTCCTGTAGGACAGTCAGTGTCTCTCATCTTGTATATATCATTGACATTCATTTTGCCTTCATGTAGCACTTTGCACTTTTCTACATTAAAATGCATTTTCCAAGTGTTTGTCCAGTTCTGAAGCTTGTCCAGGTCTTTTTGAATTGTCTCTGCTGCCTCCTCAGTGTCTGTCATTTCTCCAATTTTAGCATTACATTTTATTTATAGGGACTTTCAGCTAGCTGTGATTTAAAACATTAATTGACTCAGAGACCTTTGAAAATCCAAAGTAATGCAGGTTAGGTGGATTGATGATGCTAAACTGGCCCTGATATGTGTGTGTGCGTGTGTGTGTGTGTTCACACTGTAATGGCCTAGAACCTTTCTTAGAATTGTTCCTGCCTTGCTATCAATGCCTGTTGGGATGCGATCCAGCTTCCCTGTAATCCTGACTCTGATTAAGCAGGTGTTACAAAAAGGATTGATGGATTATATGAAAGGTAGATGAGTAATTTATTGTTTGTCTATACAGGTGCCGGTCACAAAATTAGAATATCATGACAAAGTTAATTTATTTCAGTAATTCCATTCAAAAAGTGAAACTTGTACATTAGATTCATTCATTACATACAGACTGATGTATTTCAAATGTTTTTTTTTCTTTTAATTTTGATGATTATAACTGATAACTAATGAAAGTCCCAAATTTAGTATCTCGGAAAATTAGAATATTGTGAAAAGGTTCAATATTGAAGACACCTGGTGCCACACTCTAATCAGCTAATTAACTCAAAACACCTGCAAAAGCCTTTAAATGGTCTCTCAGTCTAGTTCTGTAGGCTACACAATCATGGGGAAGACTGCTGACTTGACAGTTGTCCAAAAGACGACCACTGACATCTTGCACAAGGAGGGCAAGACACAAAAGGTCATTGCTAAAGAGGCTGGCTGTTCACAGAGCTCTGTGTCCAAGCACATTAATAGAGAGGCGAAGGGAAGGACAAGATGTGGTAGAAAAAAGTGTACAAGCAATAGCGATAACCGCATCCTGGAGAGGATTGTGAAACAAAACCCATTCAAAACTGTGGGGGAGATTCACAAAGAGTGGACTGCAGCTGGAGTCAGTGCTTCAAGAACCACCACACACAGACGTATGCAAGACTTGGGTTTCAGCTGTCGCATTCCTTGTGTCAAGCCACTCTTGAACAAGAGACAGCGTCAGAAGCGTCTCGCCTGGGCTAAAGACAAAAAGGACTGGACTGCTGCTGAGTGGTCCAAAGTTACTGTATGTTCTCTGATGAAAGTAAATTTTGCATTTCCTTTGGAAATCAAGGTCCCAGAGTCTGGAGGAAAGAGAGGAGAGGCACAGAAGCCACGTTGCTTGAGGTCCAGTGTAAAGTTTCTACAGTCAGTGATGGTTTGGGGTGCCATGTCATCTGCTGATGTTGGTCCATTGTGTTTTCTGATGTCCGAGGTCAACGCAGCCATCTACCAGGAAGTTTTAGAGCACTTCATGCTTCCTGCTGCTGAAGATCTTTATGGAGATGCAGATTTCATTTTCCAACAGGACCTGGCACCTGCACACAGTGCCAAAGCTACCAGTACCTGGTTTAAGGACCATGGTATCCCTGTTCTTGACTGGCCAGCAAACTCGCCTGACCTTAACCCCATAGAAAATCTATGGGGTATTGTGAAGAGGAAGATGCAATACGCCAGACCCAACAATTCAGAAGAGATGAAGGCCACTATCAGAGCAACATGGGCTCTCATAACACCTGAGCAGTGCCACAGACTGATCGACTCCATGCCACGCCGCATTGCTGCAGCAATCCAGGCCAAAGGAGCCCCAGCTAAATATTGAGTGCTGTACATGCTCATACATTTCATGTTCATACCTTTCAGTTGGCCAACATTTCTAAAAATCCTTTTTTTGCATTGGTCTTAATTGATATTCTAATTTTCCGAGATACTGAATTTGGGACTTTCATTAGTTGTCAGTTATAATCATCAAAATTAAAAGAAATAAACATTTGAAATACATCAGTCTGTGTGTAATGAATGAATCTAATATACAAGTTTCACTTTTTGAATGGAATTACTGAAATAAATCAACTTTGTCATGATATTCTAATTTTATGACCGGCACCTGTACATTTTAAATTATAACATAATGACACAAAAGCTCTTTAGTCTAGTGGCCAGAAACAAACTCAGGGCAGTGTTGCAGTCTATCACAAGGCAATAATAATAAGAAAGTATTGGATTTGGTGGCATAGGGTTAAGCCTTTGGAGTTCCGACCTCGAGGCTGTGGGTTCACATCCCACTGCTGATACTGTATGGCCATGAACAAGTCACTTCATCTGCCTGTGATCCAACTGGAAAAAAGAAAAAAAGAAACATATCCAATTGTATCTCAAATGTTCAAAGCCAACTTTAATAAAGGTGTCCACCAAATAAGTAAACGGCAATATTAATGTATCCAATCATCCATAACTAGACCTCCCTAATCCATTTTGGGTAATTAGAAGCAGGAGCCAATGCGGTATGTTATTACAGGGCAATGATAATATGAAGCAAGAATCTACCGTTTATTCTTTCCACAAATTCTATATCTATA
>JANRMT010062849.1:9753178-9769233 GCA_026402145.1 Polypterus bichir lapradei
GAAGCGCGGGTATTCTGCTAGTTATACAATAATGTTCAACACACCTACTTAATTCAGAGGCCAGAACCCAACTCGGGACAGTTCTGTAGTCAATCAGGAATTAATAATAATGATAATATAGCTAATAATATATAAATATGCATTTAATATAATATTTCATTAACTACTGATTCCTAATTACATTTGAATGGCCTACCAACATTTGTAAAGTGCTTTCAGAATTGTGCAATAAGTCATGCTTTCATCTGACAAGCATTCCCAATTATTTTCCTCTTTAGCAGATTTCCTTAAAAGAAAACAGTTCTGACAATGCAGGAAGAGGCGCTAAGCCCTTTGCGTAATCCAAGCCTCGCATGTGCCAACTATACCTCAGCCATCCACCTCTGTTTACAGTGGAGAGGTGAGCAGTGTCAAAGCCGAAACTGCAGCACCATTTGCTCTGATTAATGACAAGGATGTTGTGATTCACTCGTATCTGACTTCCTGGTGATATTCTTAGACTTGAGTCATAAAGTGAGGAGACTGACAATTTTAAAGACTCTAAAATTCAACACTTAAATGCCTCAAATTACATTGCACTCTAGTGACATCTTAAGACTCTGTGCGGGTGCTGATCATTTTGGAAGGAGTCCAGATTTGTGTATTCTAACAGCTTTTCTCTAACATTTTTTTCCTTCGCTTGTGCTTTCTAAGAACTTCCCTTGAAGCATTGAGGAATTAGGAACAAACAATATCCCATGCATTGTTTCCCACCCTTCATCACATCTGATGGTGTTGAGTTAGCGCTTTTCCTTAAGAAGCAGCACAGCCTCTTAATGTTAGGCAGTGTGTAGTCAGTAAGAGATTACACTCACTGGCTCCCTTAAACTAAGGAGTCGACTTTTTTCTCCCAAGTAATATCTGCAATTTAGTAAAGAAAGCAACCAGAAGGCCTTTGATAGTTTGTTTGGGTGATTTTTGCAATTTGTGTTAAAAAAATAAGGACTTGCTGTGCTACCCATCAAAGACGGGTTGAAATCTGAATAATCAACGAAGACCTCATGTTTTTTATTTGATACATGGGTTGTTCATTTAGTCTGGTATAATAATGCACACCTGATCCCTTTTCCTCATATGATACAGGTTTTCACCACTTCCTCTTGTCATTGCTTGTCGAACTGACCGCTCTTATACAGTAGTGTAAGTGTTTGCCTGGTAAAATGTGGTGGTGGTCTCAGCACATTGGCCTGGTTTAATGATTCTACCGGTTATTAGCATTATAGCTATACTGTAAACCTCGTTCACACAGCCTGAATGGGCACAAGACTGTCGTTACCATGTTATTATGTTGCGGTTGCCAGCATAAAACATTGGACTAAAGAATAGGTCAATAAGACCAATATTCTTATTTTTAGACCCTTATTTGGAATTTTTATTATCATTTAAATTTTTTTTTTACGATTCTTCTACATGCTTTGCCTATTTCAAAATGTTTCATCCTTACTCTAGCACCTACATGGAAACACAGATACACAGAGACATTTACTTTAATTAAGGTGGATTCCAACATACTGTAAGTGTTCATCACAAATTAATTTTTAAATATAAAATAGAGAAAATGCATAAAAAGCATATGCACTAATGTACTGGTATTTATTAATGAGCTTCGCATTCCCTGTTATGTTTGCAATATGTACATTTTACGACAGTGTGTTCTTGTTTGCCGTAAAGTGTTTGGAGTTATAGGGTGAGTGTCTGGAAGGATTAGTGCTTCGGAAATAAACGCCTTTCTGAGACAAACTGCACCTGTATGCTCTCGTATTGTATGCAACATTCCCTGAGTCAGAGTTCACAGTCATTCAGACTATTTCTTCTCAGTTCTGATTCTTGCTGTGGATTAAAGTTCACATGCCATGCTTCCAGACTTCTAAATGTAGAACTCTTAATACAAAAAGCTGTATCTTTTTGCCATCTTAAGTAAAACTGAAGTTAATAAGTCACATGAGTGCTATCACTAAAGAGCTTTCTGTAATAGGTAAGACTCATCTATAGGAATATCCATATGGCTTTGGGTCACAGACTGGAAGGCTCAAGAGCAGGAACTGAAAAGCAAAGAAACAGGTCCAGAAATAAAAAGAGGGAAAAGCTGTTGTGGGGGGAGAAGGTACAGGCCTCGTCTGGTGTACCTCATATGCTTACAGCAGTTAGGTGTGGGGATGCCATAGTCAGGTGGGATACAAGTCCTGCTTGTATTTACAAAGAGCAGGCAGTTAGCAGTCCAGTGTGTCTGAGGGCCACCAGGAGCAGTACTACATGGTGGTCTTAGTGCTTTTTAGTAAAAAGGTGACTTCATCATTCACCCAGAATATTCCTTGAGACCGTCATATTGCCTGCTTAGAGTCAGGAGATGGGCAAATCGTCATAGGTGAGACCATATTAAAGCTTAAAGTAGGGAGTTTCATGGCATCATGTGGTTTCATGTAAGAGAGGGACAAGTTTTCATGTAGAAGTGTGACGCTAAGAACATAAGAAATTTGACAGAGAGTAGACCAATCAGTCAGTCAGGCTCGCTTGTTTAGCTAATAGCTAAGCTGTACCAACATCTCATCCAGGAACTTGTTTAAGGATGTCAAGGTTTCTGCTTCAACTACACATATTGGTAATTTGTTCCAGATTTCCCAAACTCTGGCTTCAATCCTGAATGCACTTCCCCTGCAACTCCTGATAAGCAGTTATGGCAACTGAGGGGTGTAGACCGCCTTACATCAGGTTCTTAGCTGCTGCTTTCTTCCATATTTATTATTACAGCTCCCTTTGGTGCACCTTTGCTACATGAACCCACGTCACTTCTGCTTTACAACTGTCCACCCATCTGTCCACGCCAATCCAAGGTCTGGCAAGAGGTCCATTCATCATTAAGCTTCTACCCGACAAACTCAAATGATGTGAATCCTAAAAAGACCAAATGCACACATTTTATTTGTGAAAAGTTAATGGAGGATTTACAGTCTCCCATCTGTCTATTTGCTTCCTCAAGCCAGTTTGAATACTGGGGAGGAGATTAAACTGGCAATTAGCTATTTTTCACAAGTATTTGAAGTAAATCAGATATAAATTGATATGGTCTTACTTATTAGTAAGGACTGGGCATGTAAAACATTTTATGACTTGGTTTGGCTTTGTTTGCCACACATTGGAATATAACACTGAATATAAAAAGCACCACATGCCAGACTATAGGTGACTGCCACAATATTGGAAGCATCAAGCAGTCAATTTATCAGCCATTCAAAGTACCCTAAAATGGGGGGGTCCCAAGTTCACGGTGCCACTCTGTCTGCAAGTTTTCATTAAGTTTCATGAACAAATGATTCAGTCTTACTTCCAAATGATCTAATTGTTTAATTTGACGTTTTCATCTATTTTTTGCATTCAGAAAATTATGTGCTAGTATATTTAAATGTAAGTATAATTTGCTTTTTTTTTTGGCCATGTCTTGAAGTGTTATCTTTCTTCTACCATATTTTTTTATTTACCTTATGTATACAAATAGTGACAATTAGTGCAGACACAGGGACAAATGACACAGAATACTAAAAGAAAGAAAGCTAAAGAAACTGTGACATAACAGCTTGTTTGATAAAGGCAGGAGACCAGTTAAAAGCAGGAGGTGGATGGGATGAACACTTGCAGTTCAGGTGGTCTTCAGGACTGAACTTTGAGGACCACTTAGTTAATTAAGCCTTTTATTTCTAATTAGCCTACACATGCAAATGTAACATTGAAGCAGCGGCGCAGTTTTAACACGCAGTGTCTCTGACATGTGTGTCATTGTCAGTATCTGGGTACAACTGATGGAGCAAACTTCATAGAAATAAGGCAAATTGAAATAAAAATGGTAAAGGAAAGTGCTTAAAACTATAATACGTTTCTGAATTTCTTCAACCTGCAAGTATCATATTAGACCACTTTTCTCAATGCATATAAGAAAAGAAAAATGGCCAGCCAAACGATGACATCGATGAGACGTGAGAGTGGCCCGCTGATTTGTGAAACTGGTTAGAATGAATGCCCGTAGCCAGTGGTACACCAAGAACGAATCATAGGCCATAATGAATTACTTTATAAAATTACATAATTCTGTGATTCACTATTAAAATCTGTTTTAACTGTGAGTAGGCTATGATTTTGGAGTGCTTTACTGGAATTTTTACCTTTTTTTTGGATGAGTCATATAATGATGGCTCCACACAAACATGCTGGCTGATCTTTTCTCCATTTCCTGTTTTCTTCGAGTGACTTGAACCCAGCTCCTGCCACCCCTTGTTTGTCCGTCCGCTCTTCATTGGTCTCACCTATGCCCTAAAGTCGGATTGAATATGTGGCAGCAGGAAGGATGTGGAAAATGAAGAGAATCTGAACCAGGACGCTAGAAAGCAAAGCCCAGGGTCAGCAGGAAGTCGGAGGATTTGCCTGACAGGGATGACGCACTTCTCCTTGACAGCGGAGAGGAAGCCAGAGCTGTGAAACCAGAATGCCTCGCATTATCTGTGCCTGGCACATGGCGCTCTGTTTTGGATCTTTGAAGAGTTCCTGGGGAAGCAGTAGAATCCTCCAGAGGTGTATCTCGCTGCACAGCGAGTTGATTTCCAGGGCTAGTGACAAGCACATCCTGTTTCCTTCTGCTTGGTTGGACAGACAGGGTCAGCACGAAGGGGGCCGCTAGCTCAGCAGCTGGCGGCCTGCCTTGCAGGGTTCAGTATGGATGTCCCCAATCAGGCAGGGTTTGGCAGATTAAGATGGTTCACAAGTATCCTTCCAGTCTACTTCCCAGACAACTTCAGTTGAGCTCTTCTCCCTTTTTCACCTTTTGACCCCACATGACGGAGGCTTGTCATCTTCCTTAAGTCTTTCCCACACTCCAGGGACTGAGATGGCAGGCACTGAGTTGCTTTTTGATGCTCAGTTGGGACATACACAGCCTTGTGAAAAGTAAGTACACCACAGAAAACGTTTCTTCTTTTTTTAACATATGTGGATTTATCAAGATTTACTTTTAATCTAAAGAGTATCTTTACGTACGGGTAAAATAATTGAAAAAGTAAACAATGAAAATTTGACTTTGCAATAATTAATTCCAAAAAATAAATGGCTATGCCATTTCCGTTTGTGGAAAAAGTAAGTCCACCCTTGGCTGTAATAGCTGGTTATTGACCCCTCAAGTAAGCGTTTCCTATAATTGTCTACCACTCCTTCATGCAAGGTTCTTTCAGCTGTGCAATTTCTGAGAATGTTTTGCAAGTAGAGCCCATTTTAAATCCCCTAACAGCATCTCAAAGGGTTTCAGATACTGTATGTGCTTTGTTTTAGCAATTTCAGAACCTTCCATTTCCCTCTTTGTTTCTGGCCATTCCTTAGTGGATTTACTGATAATTTCTTTATTATTGTCATGTTACAAGGTCATATTGTGGTTGAACTTCAGTCTTCCCACACATGTCCCACATGATCCTCAAGCATGCTCTGGTTCAATGAAGAATTCATAGTGGATTCTATGATGGAGAGTTTCCCAGGCCCTAATGCAACAAAGTAGCCCCAAACCTTCACATTTTCACCACTATGTTTTACAGTTGGTATCAAGTTCTTCTGGTCAAAAGCTGTCTTTCATTTCTGTCAAACATCTTCTGGCAAATAACTCTATCCCTGCATCATCAAACAAGACAACATGGTTTTAGAAGTTCTGGTTTTTGTTTAGGTGTTCATGGGTAATGTTTAGTCTCACCCTGATGTTCTTTCTGGACAGCAAAGGTTTCTTCCTGGCATACATCCCATGTGGATCTAATTTGTGTATCTTCTAATGGAAAACTTGTGTACTTTGACATCAACACTAGCAAGAGCTACCTGTAGGTCCCATGATCAAATTCTGGGGTTCTTAGAGACTTTTTTCCTCATCTTGCATTCTACACTCAGGCTGTACCTGCTAGACAAATTGACAGTTTTATGGAAGAGAGGTGAAAAAGAGAGTGCAGGCAGAGTGGATTGGGTGGAGAAGAGTGTCAGGAGTAATTTGTGACAGACAGATATCAGCAAGAGTGAAAGGGAAGGTCTGCAGGATGGTAGTGAGACCAGCTATGTTATATGTGTTAGAGACGGTGGCACCGACCAGAAAGCAGGAGACAGAGTTGGAGGTGGCAGAGTTAAAGATGCTAAGATTTGCATCGGGCGTGACGAGGATGGACAGGATTAGAAATGAGTACATTAGAGGGTCAGCTCAAGCTGGACGGTTGGGAGACAAAGTCAGAGAGGCGAGATTGCGCTGGTTTGGACATGTGCAGAGGAGAGAAGCTGGTTATATTGGGAGAAGGATGTTAAGGATAGAGCTGCCAGGAAAAAGGAAAAGAGGAAGGCCTAAGAGAAGGTTTATGGATGTGGTGAGAGAGGACATGAAGGTGGTGGGTGTAACAGAGCAAGATGCAGAGGACAGAAAGATATGGAAGAAGATGATTCGCTGTGGTGACCCTTAACTGGAGCAGCTGAGGGAAGAAGAAGAAGGAGACAAGATCCTCTAGTCATTTGAACCTGATCTGATGCACCTCATTCTTATTTTAGGTAGTGATAAATGTAGAGTTGGGCTTACTTTATCAGCATGGGAAATTTGCATTTATGCTTATTTAATTTAAAAAAGGAACTACAAAATGTAAATGTAGCATGATGTTTCTTATCTCACCTTTATTTATAGATACTGTTTGAAATGAACATCAAATCTTGATATGTCCACACATATTAAAAAAATAAAAAATATTTCATTCGGTGTGCTTACTTTTCCACATGACTGTACAATAGCTCTGCACTAAGAGTATGTTCTCAGAGCCTTTGAGATTTTTAAAACAGGCTGCCAAGTTTGAAGCAGGCAACTTGGCTGCACTTGCAGACCTGAACGAGTAAACCTGAAGAACACCTCTCTGTCCCAGATAACTTTCAACATATGGTGCAATTGCTTTCTAATTTGGCAAAAGTCCCGAGGGCATAGCTAATCCTACATGGCATCATCCATCCTCCCCCACCCCAAACGCCAATCCCAGCCACTGGAGACTGAAGAGAAAGCAAAGGCCCCTTAAGCAAAACTTAGCAGCAGGTATGGATAACGCAACCCCTGATTGTGTTTACACAAATCCTCATGTTGGACAGATCGCTAAATGAGGAACACTATCTGCCGTGACAGCTGCTCTGACATTACCTAGCTAAAAAACACACTTCAATTTTGGGCATTAGCACCAATTTGAAGCACTTCGACAACTGCTGCAGTAATTAAATCTCCATTTTGTCTCATTTTTTTTTCTCCCTAAGAGAGCACATCTATCATGGCTCTCCACAGAGAGGGGATATTGGTGCAAAGTAATTACAATGTCTGTCAAAGCACTCCCCTGCACTGAGCGGTGTGATAAACCCAGATGAAGTGTTAAGATGAGCCATTCTGAATACTGTGCATCTTTTGCCAACTTGTAAGTCTTATAACAGTGTCCAGGATGTGGCAGCGGTCAGTGGTATTGGCATCTTTTCAAGTGGAATGATCATATACTAGTAACGGCGTACTGCACGAAAACGTGCAGTGAATACACTTGACTTGAGCATTCCTAGTTTTCATCCTCTTTCTCTGCAGGTTTAGCATTTGTTTCCTCAGAGGTTGATGCGCTTGCTGCTTCCTGAGCAGCTCTTCTTTTCTCCACCCTAGCGGCTCGCTGCTTCTCTTATTTCGTCTGCATCTTTTTCCGTTAAAAATGATTAAGTTAGTTTTTGTGTTGCAATTACTTAGTACGTTTTCTTTAATTTTTCACTTAAGCTGGCACTTAAGTCTTCAATCTGCCTTAAGAATGATTAACGAAGGTGGTAGGGAATGAGAACGGCACCCATACGCATGCGCCGCACGGCCGCCCTGCTGCGCACTGCCAAGAGTTGATTCTACAATAAAATAAAATAAAAATAAAAAGAGTAATAAAAATCGTCACCCAGAAAGCGGATAGTAGACATCACGTAGTACATGTGTACCAAATTTCAAGTCAATAGGTGAAACGGTTTGCGAGCTACAGGTGATTTAAAATCCTGGACGAACAAATGAACAGCCATGGTAGCATATTATATAAGAAGATAAAATCTCCACATCCTCCTTCTGCAGTCTATAAAGTTAATTAAACTTGACTGAGATCAGGCAGGACCGGATCAAGAGGAGAGCGGGCCGCAGGATAGTATGAGAAAGACAGAGTGTACCACCATTTAAGGTGCACATACAGGCCCTTAGACACACACACAATGGCCATAGCTGGTCATTTAGACCTTGACAGCCGCTTGTATTTGCTGATCAGTATTACCAGCAGCTGTCTAAATCACGTTTTATAGTGGTGCAAAGGAAAATCATCCAGCCTTGTGCCTAATGCTGCCAGGATAGGGTGCAGGCTATGACCCTAAACAGGATCAACTAGGTTCCATACAAATAAATAACAAATAATATCAATTTTGTTAAAAAAACATATTATCAAAGGGCAGATGACTGAACAGCAGTTAAGAGTTTTATCCATTTGTTGTCTGTTAAAGCAGCCGGTATAGCAAGGGAGTGGTTAAAATTGCTGTCTCACAGCTACAGGGATCAACTCCAAGTGGTGTGCCTATCTGTGTGGAGTCTGCATGTTTTCTCTTTGTCCATACAGCTGTTTTCCATGTTTTTTCAGTATCATAAAGCTATGTATGTTGGGTTACATTTGGTCAGCCTGATTGAATGTGTGAGTATGGACAGGAGTCCCATCCAAGATTAGTGCTGCTAGAATAGAAATGGCTCAGGGGGCAGTTTGTAGCCAAGTGTGAAGCAGCCGGGCTAAGGATCAGCACCTCCAAGTCTGAGGTTATGGTTCCCAGTCAGGAAAATGATGGAGTGCCTATCCAGGTTGGTGATGAGGTGCTGCTTCAAGCAGAGAAGTTTAATTGTCTTGGGGTCCTGTTCAGGAGTTAGAGAAAAAGGGAGGGGCATCTGTAGTCATGCAGATGTTGTACCGGTCTGTTGTGATAAAGAGAGTATTTAACTGAAAGGCAAAGGTCTCAATTTAGCAGCTGATCTAATATAGTCACAAGGTTTGGGTAGAGACCAAATGAACTAGATCGTGGATACAAGCAGCCGAAATGAGCTTCCTTCATGGGGTGTCTAGGCTCAGCCTTAGAGAAAGGCGGAGGAGCACAGACATTTGTGAGGAAACTCAGTGTAGAGCCCTCTGCATTGAAAGGAGCCAGTTGAGGTAGTTTGGGCATCTGATTAGGATGCCTCCTGGACCCCATCCTGGGGATGTGTTCATTACATGTCCAACCCAGAGGAGACCTTGGGACAAACCCAGAAAATACTGAAGCCATCCTGGGAATGCTTCGATGGAGGTGGCAGGGAAAAGTAATGTCAGGGCATCTTTGCTTAAACTGCTGCCCCTGTGCCCAAGACCCACATAAAAAATGAATGGATGGATGAAACATGCTCTGGTTTCTGACAGTCCTGAATTTGTTTTCTCCATGCGTTCTTGTTTTTTGTCACCCACAATATTGTGACCTGCTCAGGGTCACTCAGAGAGTCAGAGGTAGGAATTCAGCTGGGATCCTTGAGTTTAAAAATGCAATATGTTGACAACTAGCAACATCATGCTCTGTCCTAGGTTGTACAGGTTAGAGGAAATGGCAAATCAGGGGATGAAGACAGGAAATATTCAAGTGATTCAATTATCTTTGGGAGTTCAGTTAAATAATATAGCACATTTGTAAATCCACCTAGATTAGGCTTTCCACAAAAAGTGAGTGATCACGCAAGAAGAAGAACAGTGAGGGAGGCCATCAAGAAACCTACGAGAACTCTGAAGGACTCACATGCTACATTGACTAAGATGGAACGGACTGTGCAGATGAAACTGTGCCTGAGTGCTTCCTCATTCATAGCTTTATGGGATAATGGCAAAGAGAAAGCCACTGTTAAAAAACAAAAACAAAAATGCACATGACGATTAGAGTTTACCAGAAGGACATGGAGGTCTATGAAGTTAGCTGGAAGAAGCTGAAGCTTCCATCAGACTAAATGCTTGGTCTGAACACTGCACATTATCAAACACACACCATCCCTACCATGAAGCATGGTGGTGACAGCGTCATGTTATGTGGATACTTCTGTACAGTATACCCTGGAACGCTTGTGAGAGTAGAGGGGAAAAGGAATGCAGCAAAATATGAGGAAATCCTGGAGGTACTGTATATCTGATGTGGTCTGCAAGAACCCTCGGGAGATGATTTGTTTTACATTAAGACAGCCACCCCAAGCATAAAGCAAAAGATACCCAGGAACGACTTGAAAATAACAACATTAAGGTCCTGGAGTGGCTGAGTCAGAGTCCACATCTCAATCCAATTGAGAAATTCTTCACACACATTTCCCATGGAACCTGACAGACGCTACAATGGTAGTGTCCAGATTTGGAGAGCTGACAGAGATCAGTGCTGTTATGGCTGCCAAAGGTGCATTTACTTAATACTGAATTGACGGGATGAAGATTTATGTGATCAATTGATTTGTACTTTTATGTTTCTGATCAGTTTAGACCACTTCACAGAGATCTGTTTTCATTTGGACAATAAGGAGAATTTTTCTGTTGGTTAATGTCAAAAGAGCCAAATGATTCAAAAAACAACGTGATTCAATGTTGAAAAGAAACTTCAAAGTGGTGAATACTTTTAATGGGCATCGCATATGCACCTTTTAGTTTTACAAAACGAACTTCCCTATTTAAATGGTTTTGAATTATTATTTTTTTTCAAAATCTCAGATGCACAGATGCTTCCTTTAGTTTACCTTTAAAAATGGTGCAGCCACATCACAGCAAAGCTCACCTTTTAATGGCAGGCAAGCCTGAACCTTTCACCGTCAGATCAGCACTGCCGCTTTATCTAATATTAAGATGTGTAGAATTTTTTCATCTTAAAGTTCTAAATAATGTAACAGCTGCACTTGATTTTCTTTCGCTGTCTTTCTTTCCATAAAAGTGTGATGTGAATGCAGCACACACTCCCAAACCGCAGCCCTGACAGACTGCATGACCTGACCTGAACACCCTGAATAAGAGGAAGGGTTTAAATGATTAGAAGTTCAGTTTAACACAAGTTCAACTAGCAGACAAAAGTCGCTGTACTCCTCTTGTCTGTCATTTTGAATTAAACTTTGTCCAGAGATATAAATCATGAAAATTAAATTTTTATGTTTGAGTTGTCTGGGGGAGGCCATTCCCCATAAAGCTCTAAAGTCCTTGTTTTTCTATCCTAACCTGAGCACTGTATGTATGAGTTTGCATGGCCTCCCTGTGTCTGTGTGGATTTTTCTCAGAGTACTACGATTTTCCTCATGCATCAGACCCATGTGTTTGTTAGGTTCTCAATTGGGCCTGTGCTAGTGTGAGGGTGTGTGAGAGTGGTCTATGTGATAGACTGGCCCTTTTGTTTTCTACTGCCTTTGGGCACGAGAAGGTTACACAAACTCAGCTTACTCAAATCCCCTATTTGAAACAAAGTGGGAGCTGGTAAGGGAAAAAACCAGATGCTGAACCAGAGGCGTTAACTACAAGGGAGTCATGAGAGGTGACACATTTGATAAGAGGTGACATGACTGAAGTGTTTAAAATTATGAAGGGAATTAGTACAGTGGATCGAGACTGTTATTTTAAAAAAGCTCATCAAGAGTACAGGGACACAGTTTGAAACTTGTTGAGGGTAAATGTTGCACAAACTTTGTGTTTTTTCTTTACACAGAGAACCACAGACACTTGGAATAAGTGACCAAGGAGTGTGGCAGACAGTAGGACTTTAGAGGCCTTCAAAGCTTGACTTGATGTTTCTTTGGGGATTTAAATAGATAGGACCAGTGAGCTTTGTTGGACTGAATGGCCTGTTCTCGTCTAGATTGTTCTATTTGAGTCAGACAAAACACAGCCCAGAAGGGCTAAAGGAAGTCTTAGGGCCATGTCACTTTTTGAGTCGTAGCCTTCGTTTACATAATCTTAGCTAGTCAGAGGCAGTTGGCAGTGTGGTCCTGTGAAGTCAGTTGCATAATTATGGCATACCTCGAGACTCACTCCAACTAGTCTACAACTCGCTGTTTGATTTTGTCTTAGGTTGTTGGGGTGAGCTTTGTGTGCCTGACAGCTGACAACCAATGAATGCTCAGCCGTAAGTATAATGGACAGATGAGGAATAAGGAATGCAGCTGTTTTGGACCTCACAAACAGAAGAAAAGCTCATCTGTCTGATGTGTCATGTTTTACATAACATGACAGAATTGAAAAAAAGAAAAGCAAGGGCTGAGATTGTGGCTGAGCTCACCATAGCTGTTAACCCTTTGTACGGCAGCAGCTTCATCAGGCAGCACGTTATTGGCTTTCTCAGAAAGAGGCGAGAAGTACTGTGCTGGAAGGTTAGCACTCAGTTGGTAAGTTTGACATGCCCAGTGATCTTCATTGTCCAACAATGAGATTAGCAACTCAGCAGGCACGACAGAATGGAAAAAAGACAAAAAAAGGGCAGAGACTGTTAACCCTTCATACAGCACCGGCTTCATCAGGTGGCTCGAGTGAGTAGGACTGTGCTGGAAGGTCATCAGATAGTCACTAAAGGTGACACGTCTAGATATTTTCTGTCATGTAAACTGACATGGTTCGCAATCAGCAAGTCTGACATGTCCGATGGCTAGAAGTCACATAATGGAACATCGGCTTTAGTGAGCCAAACCAGGAATGTTGGAATAAACAAGAGTGGACTGCCCTTCCAGTTATGAGGCCCCAGAAAAATAAAAAGGTAATGAAAGAGGAGGAAGAAACGTTCATCTGTGGTCTATGGATCTTGAGCCCCCCAGCATAGAGAAGTCACCTCACCAGCTCACTTTACTCACGAGATGATGTCACTGCAGATTTTATAGCATGTTTTCAACTGAACTTTGTCATGTAATACTACAGGTCAAAATAAGCGAAAAACCAGTTTGTTTGCCCATAATAATACATTTAAATACAAAAATGATTTTATCAGATCAAAGTAGAAAATGTTCTACTATTTTTTAAATGTACATACTTGTCGAGACCAGCACCTCTCCTTCACCAGGTCACAACTGTCAAAAAAGACCCCAAGGGGAACATCAGAGAATCCGCTTTCCAGCCCCTGTGTATTTCCCACATGCACATATAAATCAAGCTTGATTTCAAGCGATAAACGAAAGGCCATCTCTGTTTACAGTAAGATGAAAGGATGAAATCAAGCAGCTTCCCTCCGAAATAGAAGCCGACGAAGGGAGGGACGCAAAGCTAAACAGAAATGCAGGGTGCCGAATTAAGCAGCAGGTGATGAAAGACAAGGTATTAATAAGATGGTGGTGGGCCTTGCACCAAAGACATTCCTGCAGCTGTCCCTTTTGGGGCTGTGCCAGCAAGCAGTGGGCGCACAAGGTGACAGATGAGGCAGTGTGGCAATGCAAAGCAGGCAACAGTCAAGTGTGAAGAAACACAATGCAGTTATTCACTATTGTGTCGGAGAGCGCGAGCCGCGCAAGAAGACACGACAAACAATCTCAGACATATGGGGCTTTGCATGCGAATCAAGGAAGAGAGAATAGCAAGAAAGAAGCACATCCACTTGGCAGCTGGTCACTGCATGAAAACCGATTAATAGCCAAAGAGGTTTCTGTTGTTTTCTGTAAACGACTCTAAAAACAGCAGAAAAGATAATCCAGAGTTTGTTAAATGGCGCAGCAGATGAGAGGACAAAAATCCAACCGCTACCCCCCACCTAAGTGATGATAAATGAGATTATCCTTAAATGCAGTTCAGTTAATTAGCAGGAAGAAGTACACTAGCTGCCTTTCCCTTACAAATGGCAAACATCAAAAGAAAGGTTCTCTCTTTTTTTCCTGAACAAGCGTTCATTGTTTAAATGTACTTAATAGTCTTGTTAGGCTGCCATTGACAGATCTGCTGCGTGTATGAGAAAAATGAAGGTTTAACCAGTGGGGGTGTTTGACTCAGCTATCGTGTGGTATGGCTGGTCTGGAATAAGAAGTCCACAATTATCAAACCCCATCCTGATGTCTTAAAAAAACCCCAAAAACTTATACAAGATTCTGGCAAGACAACGGATTTGATCTGAAATTGGCAAAAAATTTGATGAAGTGATGGATTCACTATAATGAAAAGACAGGTTGGGCTCAGCAAAGGCACTCATCCATATTTAAAGGTAAAGGCTGTAATGGGTGGTGCAGCAATTAGCACTGCAGCTTCACAGTTCCAGAATCCTGGACTGGCCCCTCAACCCGATTCCAGTTTGTGTTTAGTTCTCTTAGCGTGTGTTTGAATTTTTGTGCATGTAATCTGTAATCCTGTCATGTCACAAACACGTGCATACTGCTGACTCTGAATTAATCTGTGTGACAGTGGAGGTGGGCTCCGCACCAGACTGATAACTGACTTGAACTCAGTGCCGAAACTGGAATGAGTGGGTTTGGTAAATGAAATGTGCAGATGGAGACATCAGAATCACAACCTGAATTCACTTTATTGGCCAGGTACACTAATGTATTGATAGTATTTGTGCAATGTAATAGGATAACACAGAAAACAAAAAGATAAATATAAGAAGATAAAGCATAAAATATGAGGCAGCATACAAGGACTGTAAAAAATAGATAGGATTAAGGTGTCCAGCCAATATAGTGTGCAGGTATACAGAGATACTGAGTAGAAGCTCAGACCTGATTAGTCAAAATAACTGTAATTGGAATAAAATGGTTTAGGTGACACATTGGTTTACCATTCACTGCACAAAGATGCTTGCCGGAGTGCATGCAGTCTTTGAAACAGCTGATGCACTGGGCAAGTCAGATTAGCAATGATCTTTGTGGCCTACTTCCTCACTTTGGACTCATCCAGGACTTGAATGTGAGGTAAGTTACAGCCTATGATATTTTCACAGGCCCTGATGATGCGTTGCAGATTGCCCTTAGCCTGAACACAGGGAGCAACAAACCAGACAGTTATAGATAAGGTTAGAATGGACTTGATGATGGCTCTGTAGAACTGGACCGATATTGCTTATGGGAGATTGAATTTCCTCAGCTAATGCAAAAAGAACATTCACTGATGAGCTTTCTTGAGTGTTGATCAAAGAATTTTGAGTCTGAACAAGTTGGAGATACTTGTACTCTCTGGCAGGGAGCCAGTAAGATATTTAGGGAATATGCACAGGAGAGAGAGAGCAAAGTCACAAAAACAAAGGTCGAAACCAGAAGGCTAAATAGATAATCAAAATAAAACGGAAGATCAAACATGACCCTCACAGAAAAATGCAAGGATCAGTAACCAAAATAAGCATAGAGAAAGAGTCATAAACTAAGATAGCATACTACCCAAATCACTGAGAGGAGGATACTTACTAGAAGAATAAGGAGTATAACCCACAAGTTCTAACCGCAGAAGTTGAAAAATAGCACTAAGAATGGGGAAAGTTCAGGAAAAATGAATAAAAACCTCAGATCATAACAGAAAAGCATAACAACAGTTTTGCTTTTGTATGCGTCCAGAAATCAGCTTCTATGTATTAAAACATGTGAATTATAAGTTTTTAGCATTTATTGTTTATAGGGTACTAGCTGTGTCTCAGACAGGTTGAAATCCAAGTAATCAACATCAACCTCAGTGCTAACATTTGCAGCACACAATCTATTGGAATGTATTGTGTAATGCAAGTGATAATAAAATACATTGCATTTGTTATTCCAACAGATCCATTATTTGAACCATTTGCTGGAATGACAAATGCAATGCACATGCCTCTGTTATATCCCATTTGCTATGGGATTTGTAAAAGCAGGGTTAATATTTGTGATGCACCAACTGTTGGAATGACAGAGATATAGTAACTGAATGAACACATAGACAACCCGACACTTATTCTTTTATCAAGTATCTATCTATCTATCTATCTATCTATCTATCTATCTATCTATCTATCTATCTATCTATCTATCTATCTATCTA
>JANRMT010062849.1:9776720-9815995 GCA_026402145.1 Polypterus bichir lapradei
TATCTATCTATCTATCTATCTATCTATCTATCTATCTATCTATCTATTGTGGGTACCTGGTGGGATACAGCTCCCCCAAACACCTGACACAACAGACAGGGGCACAAGTCCCAGCACAATGTAGGCTTTATTTCAGTGGAGTAGTGCTTTTGTCTCGCTCCCCACCTTATACATCACGGTACCAAGCACAATTCAACACAGTCATTTTCTCTCCCTTACTTCCACCTCTATTCTTCCCTCAAGTTTTGTCCACTTACTCCCAGCTCTGGCTCATCCCTGCAAGGCTGGCAAGTCCTTTTATATTGGAAGTGCTTCTGGGTTAGGTGCAAACCACATGCCATATAGTTCCTCCAATTTTTACAGAACCCCCCTGGCAGCTCCCACGGTATCCAACAGGACTGAGATAAAGAACTCCAAGATCAATAGTGCCCTGTGGGAATTTGGGGCACTGCTGCAATCCAGGGGAGCTGCCATCTAATGTTCTGGAGGAAGCAGTGCCCTAAAGAGATTACCTTTCCCATCCTTCCATTTTATTGGGTGCCCCCGGCCGGGTTGAGCTGCTGGAAGTCTCTTACACTATCTATCTATCTATCTATCTATCTATCTATCTATCTATCTATCTATCTATCTATCTATCGTGATTCTTTACTCAGATTTCTTTTTGGTAGTGTTTGTGCATTCTCATTATTTTCATGAATATAAATAATTTCCTTCAGAGTTAAAGGATGTGTGACTGAAGAGTTTTTGGCTCTCTGTCCAGGTGGGCTTCCCAACTTGTGCCCATTTGGCTTCCCTATGTTCCGACTACATATAAGCAGTTCAATAAATATATGTTGCAATTGAAATCTAAAGAGGTGAGCTCAAGGCCAAGAAAATATCATTAAAAGTGGACTAAATTTTCCCAGGAAAGCTGACATTATTTGTGTTGCACATTTTTAAGCTTCCCTGAATGTTTTTAAGACATAGTTCACCCTTTGCTTGGAATTATTGTTAAAGCAGGAGTAAAACTGCTCTTCAGGGCTCTTACCTGTATTTATTTTTTGGATTATTGTTAAAAGTTAAGGTTTTAAATCTGGTATGTTTTTAATTTCTCCATACTTAAAAGTACAACAGTCAACAAAGTGCTGAGAATCCCCCCAGATGAACAAGAGACTGTGATGTTTTCATTTTGTCACCTTGCCTTTGGTTACAATCTGGTGCTGTTACCTGCAGCCTCTGTTGAGCAATTTTTTCACTTTCCTGGCCCAGGTGCCCAACTGCCAGCTACCACTGCTCACAGCTCATGGCTGTTTGTATGCTGGGGTCACTCACCTTCATTTTTTTGAGCCCGGCATCATCTTCAGTATCGCACTCTCCTCAGGTGCTCATTGAGCTTCTGCCAGCGGTACTTCCACCTGAACACACAAAGAACAGAGAGGTTGGCGAGCGTGATTATACCCTTGTGCTTTGAAACTGAAAACTCTGTTTCTCGTCGCTGACAAAGTCTTGGCTCCACAGGGGTGCCCTGCAGCTGTACAATTCAGAGCCAGCGAACAAGAATGGAATACAGAAAGGCCCTGCTTTGTTTTAACTCCATTAGGAGACAGAAGGCAGCCAGGTGACTGTAACTTTTTTGGCATTCTTGTGTGTCCATTTCATGCTTCCCGCCTCCTAAAACGGCTTCTCTGCCCTGAATTAGAGGCCCTTTTGTTTTCTGTTATTTGACAGAGGAGATACAGCAGGAGTGAAGAAAAGCCATCTCCAGAAAATATCATTTTGTCTTGTTTTTATCAAAGCCCATCTGCTCTTTCAGAGGAGACTTCATTTACTAATTCACTTACAGAGACACCATCTGGTCCTGGAAGTCTGAACCTCTGTAATCTCTCTTTGCCTTGTTTTCATACTTTTAATATTTTTTTTTGTCTATTTGCTGTCCATTTGTGAGACTGCTTATCATTTTCATTGAGCAAGACACAGACTTTGTTAAAAAGAGAGTGAGAGAGATGTGAATTGGACTTAAAAAGAAATCTAGAAAGCCTTTTAAATGAGCATGCAGTGAATGGCAATTAAATTTGGAGACATCTCTCTATTTTAATAAACATCTTGGAAGGTTGGAAGGAGATGAGACGTGATTTTCTCAGAGAGACACTTTCATGCCCCGTGAGACGAGTCTTTGTGCCAAGAGATTTAACCATGCCCGGGGCCGGAAATAAAAGACAAAGAGTAGATGACAAAGTAGAACATTATAAAGAATTCAAAAACATTGGCGCGATACACATGCAGAGCAGGTTAGAGATAATAGAAGTACGGAAGTCTCAAAAAAAAGGATAGCAAAGATCACATTAGCACAAACAAACGGAAATTATTACTCGGTGATATAACAGAACAGTGAAAAGAGATACACATGTCTTGTAGCGAGAAAGAAATGATATTCACTCATGGGCAGTGATGTAATTCCAAACATGGAATCAAAATTCAATGCGATATTGATGAAAAGGTAAAACAAAAAAGATCGAATATATGGACATAGGTGATGTGGCAGAAGTGTGCTGCGCGAAATGCAGATCACGCGGAATGGCAGCAACAGCAATCCAGCAGCTGATCGAGCAAAGAGGAGGTAAAAAAAAATGCATTTCTTTCCCATTGTATCACCATTTAAAAGGGGGTTTCGAAGGAGTGACTGCATATCCTTGGGTTGCGTTCAGCCCCCCTCTTCACAATGCAAGCGGCAGAGACGTGAAGAGGCCAGGGTGGGTGGTGGGGGGATGGCGAGCAAAGTGGGCAGGGGTCAAAGCCCCCTAGTAAATATAAATGAATGAATTTGACAGTTGAGCATTGACTAGCTCTGCACCCTCACGTTAGCCTGCTGACTCCCTGTCTGTTGAGCTTACATGATCTGTCCTCGTCTGGGTGGGGTTTCTTCCCAGCTTATGTACATATCATACACACTCAAAGGGTAAATTATTAGGAACACTATGCCAATATTGGATAGGGCCTTGTTTTGTTCTCAAAACAACCTCAATTGCATGGATTCCACAAAATGTTGGAAACATTGCTTTGAGGTTCTGGTCCTTGTTGACATGACTGCATCATACAATTTCTGCAGATTTGTCAGCTGCACTTTTATTCAGGGCAGCACGGTGGTGCAGTGGTAGCGCTGCTGCCTTGCAGTTAGGAGACCTGGGTTCGCTTCCTGGGTCCTCCCTGCGTGAAGTTTGCACGTTCTCCCCGTGTCTGTGTGGGTTTCCTCCGGGTGCTCTGATTTCATCCCATGGTCCAAAGATATGCAGGTTAGGTGTATTGGTGATCCTAAATTGTCATGGGCTGGTGCCCTGCCCGGGGATTTGTTCCTGCCTTGTGCCCTGGGATTGGCTCCAGCAGACCCCTGTGTTCAGATTCAGCGGGTTGGAAAATGGATGGAGTTGGACAATGACTGACATTTTTCGGCAAATCTCCCATTCTAGCACATATCCAGTGACTCAGAAGGCTACTGAAGAACACTTAACTCAGTGTTATTTTCATGTAACCAGTTTGAGATGAGTTTTGCTTTGTGACGGGGTGTATTATCATGCTGGAAGTGGCCATTAGAAGATGCGTGAATTGTAGCCATGAAGGGATGCACATGGTCAGCATCTATACTCAAACAGGTTGTGGCATTCACACGATGATTGATTGATATTAATATGGCCAAAATGTGCAAAGAAAACATTAACGTCACTATTACACCACCACCACCAACCAACCTGGACTGTTGACACAAGGCAGGCTGGGAGCATTAATCCATGCTGTTGGTGCCAAATTCTGATCCTACCATCTGTGTGCCTCAGCAGACCAGTGTTCAGCTGTGTAGATTTGGTAGGCCTGTGCACACTGCAGCCTCGGCTTTCTGTCCTTGGTTGACAGGAGTGGAACCCGTCGTGGTCTTCTGCTGCTGCAGCCCATCCACCTCGAGGTTTGACATGTTGTGAATTCTCTTTTTTCTGCTCAGAGTGGTTATCTGTGTTACTGTAGCCTTGCTGCCAGCTTGTACACAGTCTGGCCATTCTCCTCTGACCTTTCTCATCAATGAGGTGTTTCCATACACAGAGCTGTTGCTCACTGGATGTTCTTTTTACTTTCTCATATACAAAGTATAGGGAAAGTATTGTAATCGTCCAAAAATTAGATTTTGAGATTTTGATGAATCTCAACGTTTTAGACCTCCCTGAGTCCAAAAATTCAATTTTTGGAATTATGTATGTGTCTGTGTCTGTCTATGTGTGTGTGTGTATGTAAACATGATAACTTGAGTACGCTTTCACTTAGGTCAACCAAATTTTGCATACAAGTATTAAGGTACAAAATGTAGATTTCTATCAACTTTTGGGCTATTTCCGCTAACTGGAAGTGGAACTTTACCTGAAACATTTCCCCAAAAATATAAAAAATTTGACAATTTCACATCATATTATGGTAAAGCACCACATTCTAAGCATTTTTGTCATTTTACATTTTTTGAAAAAACCACCGGCTTTGAAGATAATCACAATTTTCTGTTTGACGTTCAGATGGTAATACATATTTGAGAATGTTTTTGCTTTACGGAAACAAAATTTTCAGTACAAGTATTACATTACACACATTACTAAAGTCTCTTGCAACTTTTGATCCACTTTTGCTTACTGGAAGTGGTAATTTACCTGAATTGTTCACCTAAATGAAGAAATATATTATTAATTTGATTTGATTTGTTGTTGATGGCTCTTTAATGTACATAATATAAAATATAATCATGCGGTTTGCTGCTCAAATATCCCTCCCCATATCTTAGTATACAAGAAAGTTGAGGGGAGACCACTCCCGATTTTTTTTTGTTGTTGTTATTTTTTTCACCATTCTGACTAAATTCTAGAGACTGTTGTACATGAAAATCCCAGATCAGAAGTTACAGAAATACCCAAACCAGCCTTTTTGGCACCAGCAATCATGCCATGGTTGAAATCACTGTGATGTGAACATTAACTGAAGCTCCTGAACTGTATCTGCATGGATTTTTGCATTGCATTGCTTCCACATGATTGGCTGATTAGATAATGGCATGCATAAGCAGGTGTACAGGTGTTCCTAATAATTTTCCCAGTGACTTAATATTTATATACTCTTAGCATTAAAGCATGCATTATGCAAGCAATTTCATTTTTTTCTCATAGAATGGTTAACACAGTTATAATGACAGGACAGATGAGGCCAGACTAACTTTTACATTCCCAGCCAAATAATTGAACAGGAATATGTCATGTATGTGAATTAATAAAGGACAATACAGAGAGGACTGAAATGGTAACCATTCTGTTGGTAAAATAGTGAGTTTAAATTATGTAATAAAGGAGATGGCAATAGAGAAAGCAAAGAAAAACAAAAGATGTCATTATGATTCCAGATAATAAAATAAATGTGCATCCTGATTCATAAATAAGGGCAGAAGTAATGACTGAACAGGGTGAATTTCTTTAAATGTTTAGATTAAACTTTTTTTCTTTCATAAGAGGTAATTTTATAATAACAAGCAATTAACATTTAAGATCAAGATTAAAAAAATTAAAAAAATACAGGTGGGCACTGAATTTCAAGTTTGCCGACTGACTCTGAGGAGAATGGAGAGATCCCACGGGAACAGCTTGAGGCACAGTGGAGGGCAAAATGGCAAGGATTCTGTGGGCACCAATGGAAGTGGCAGATCGGTGTGTGGCAGACTCTGCAGAAGGGATTTGTAAAGATGTCACTGACTTGCAGGCTGGCATGCCATCATCCTCACTATTTTGTAACCCCCTGTAGATACAACTATCGAACTGCCATGAGGATGTTGTATTGGTCAGTTGTGGTGAAGAAGGAGCTGAACCAAAAGCTCTTGACTTATTGGTTAATCTGCATCTCTACCCTCACTTGTGCTCCTAAGCTTTGGGTAGTGACTGAAAGAACCACACCAGTGGCAGAAATGAGCTTGCTTAAAAGGGTACCTGGGCTCAGCCTTAGTGATAGCTTGAGGATTGCAGACATTCGTGAGAAGCTCAAAGTAGAGCCTCTGCATTCACAGGAGCCACATGAGGTGGTTTGCGCATCTGATTACGATGCCTTTTCTTGACATCTCTTTGGGGAAGTGTTTTGGGTATGTCCAGCTGGGAGGGGATCTCAGGGCAGACCCTGGGCACGCTGGAAAGACTATCCCCCTCGGCTAGTATGGGAATGTCTCAGTATTCCTCCAGAGTAGTTGGAGGAGGTGGTGGGGAAAAGGGATATCTGGGCTGCTTGGACTGTTGCCCCTACAACTCAGACCCAAATAAGCGATAGAAAATAAGTGGATGCATGAATATAGAAACAGTTTCAAATGTCAAAACTTCTGCAGTTTTCTTTCATTTTTCTATGATTAAATGAATTTTCAGTACAGTTGTATTTTTGTAGGCCTCAGGACCATTAGATTGATGCCTTAGTGAAACCTGCTTTTCCTTACCTAAATATATACAACTTCTTTAGTCAGTAATTCAATGAGGACATGTAGTGCCCCATATACCCAAAACTGCATTACTAAATGGGGTCTTTGCATTTTGAACCCAAACTCTGTTTCACTTCACTGGGTTTACTTTTACAGCTATGCATTAATAGACTTTTTTGGTAAAAAAGAATCACATAAAAAATTAAACAAACAGATTAAATGGGAGTTTCTGAGTACTACAAATGTGTATCACTAATAAGAAGTAATATTGCATGAAACTACAGGAAAGCTAATTGAGTTAAGTCAAAATAGCCAAATGGCGGTGAATAAAAGATTGGTTATAATGAAAGCCTGCAGCCACTCTGGCCATATAGGCTAAGCAGTACAGAAACCGGTAGAATGAACCTGAAATTCAGAAGAAAACTCAAGCTAGCATTTAACAGAAGGATTTTGTGTAGAAACATGAAGTCATTATAGTAGCAGTCGTTGCACCCTAAAATACAATGACTCTTTAAAATTTCCAATCATTGAACCCAATGTGGGTAGGCCCCAATCCTTAAAACATTCCATTCTCAAACTACTTAATCCTGCTGAAGATCACACTGGGGCAAAGACTCCGTCCCTGCAACCCTGGACTCATGTAAGAATTACATCACTTAACCTGAGCCAGTGTTAAAACCCCAAAGTGCACTTCTTTAGGGAGGGGTAAGAAATCCAGAGGAGGCAGAGAAATTCCCACACAGAGAGAACATGCAGATTCCATGTGGGATTGAAATAAACCCAAGGTGGTGAGGTAGCAGTGTCAACTCTGAATACATACTCAGCGATGGACACGATGAAAGACTATTAATTAATTATTCATACGCTCACCCCTCCAAAAATAACAATAATAACCCCAGTCAATTTCCATTTTAGATAAATTATACAAACCTGGAAACACTTGTTTGACACATTCTATCTATATCCAGACATCTTACTCCTACATGGAGCAATCTACATACAGTATAAGGAAAATGTAATTTATCTTAAAAATGAATGAATCTTAACTTTCTATATTTCACTGGATGGACTGTATTTTCAAATGGGTTGATTTTTCACTTTTTTGTTTATATCACTGAATGTTTTACTGATTTATTCCTCTATTGTAATGCCTATATCTGGAAACAAAATTTAATTAAAAATGAAAATAATTTAAGAAAATGACTATTCAGTTTAAAGTCACCTGGTTTTTGGGATGCCGTTAAATATTTGGGATCAACAGTATATAATAACAGTGAGTGTGGCAGAGAGGTGAAGAAGAGAGTGCAGGCAGGGTGGAATGGGTGGAGAAGAGTGTCAGGAGTGATTTGTGACAGACGGGTATCAGCAAGAGTGAAAGGGAAGGTCTACAGGACGGTAGTGACACCAGCTATGTTATATGGGTTGGAGACGGTGGCACTGACCAGAAAGCAGGAGACAGAGCTGGAGGTGGCAGAGTTAAAGATGCTAAGATTTGCACTGGGTGTGACGAGGATGAACAGGATTAGAAATGAGTACATTAGAGGGTCAGCTCAAGTTGGACGGTTAGGAGACAAAGTCAGAGAGGCGAGATTGCGTTGGTTTGGACATGTGCAGAGGAGAGATGCTGGGTATATTGGGAGAAGGATGCTAAGGATAGAGCTGCCAGGGAAGAGGACAAGAGGAAGGCCTAAGCGAAGGTTTATGGATGTGGTGAGAGAGGACATGCAGGTGATGGGTGTAACAGAGCAAGATGCAGAGGACAGAAAGATATGGAAGAAGATGATCCGCTGCTGCAAATCCTAACGGGAGCAGCTAAAAGAAGAAGAAGAAGATTGGACTTTTACAATTTTCTTTTTAAAAGTCTTAATTTTTCTGCATATGCTTTTTGTGTGTCTTAATGTAGCAGCTTCTCATGATTCATCCTTTTGTCGCTTTTAATGGCACATTTCAAATCGGAGCTGCTGTCCCATTCTCAGCCAGTTTCTGCCTTGCTCCCAGCGCTACCTGGATAAACGCCGGCTCCCCATGATCCTAAACTGGAAGAATTATGGATTGATTTTCCATTGGGAGCTCCCTTGACTGAGTGTATTGATCATGTAAAAAGCTCTTTATTTATTGGCACTAATGAGTGGTGAAGTGGTGTTTAAGAAGGCTTTTCAATCGGAAATCCTCCAGTGAGCCCAACGGTTAATGTCCTATCTTGAGACAAAGTGCATGTAAATAATGGAAAACAGCTCATCTAATCTGCAGATAATGAAGGAATTTGTTTAGTTTTACTTGATATTTATCATTCTAATCTCTAAAAGGACAATTCAGGTCTTAGATTCCATATTAAATCTTTAGTTAGTAAAGAAGAGGTTGAACACTTGGCATTCACCAGTTCAGAACTACTCAGATGTTCTATAGAGCAGTAAATTATAATCATTCAAGTTAAATGTGTCATTAGAGTCAAGCATAGCCCTTATGCAATGAATTAACAGATGACTGTCTCCTGTCCTACCCAGCAAGTGACATCCTTGAAAAGCTAAAAGATCCCATCATTAGACCTGCATTTGTTTTTTGGCTGTTAATTTAGTTGTAGGCGTTGGCACAGAAGCTAAGGCTGATGGCACACTGGTGTAGTGTTGATGTCTCACGCCTTTGGTTCCATTTTCAGTCTTGCACTCTTGCTGTTTTTTAGCTCTGCATGTTCACTCGAGTTCACTCTCACTTCATTTTCTGCTCCAATTACAGTGCAGGCCGTGAACAAGCCACTGCCATAAAATCTGCATGAACAAGACTGTATTTACTAAATGCAGAAGTATTATTTTTATGCATTTTAGAAAGTTACTTTTCGCATTCGATTTGTGCACTGAAATCCTGTTTATGTACCATTCCGATATTCTCTGGGCTAGTGTCACAAGTCACGGCATGGTGTGTTTTAAAGGAGTAATTTATTTATTGATTTGAATGGCACTGTCCGATGGCTGAACCCTCATTGGTTTATGGTGCACATGTGTGATTGCTTCAGTGAATTGCTGGGTAAGCAGGACAGCAGAAGGACCTAAGGTGGTATAAAAGACATAAAGACAAACTGAAATAGAAAGAGAAAGATCATTCAAATGAGAGAAGAACATTTTGGAATGTTTTTCTAGTGGAGAGGTCAAGATGGGCAGCATCGGTTATGCTGGGCTGCAGGAGGGAGCAAGACCGATGGCTGTTGTAGAAGTTCTGTGGCTTAACAATATTAGAGTTTGATGACTGAGTGGCCGCAAGAACATTGTGTTGGAATACTGGATCCAGAGCTTAGCTTAGCGACCTAAGTGTGGAGGGCAAAAAGCTAAAGGATCTGCAGGCATCAATGGAGGTGGAAGATAGTGACACGGTGGACTATGCAGGAGTGATCTGGCAATGAAAGTGGAATACATTGTGGATGGGTTTCCTTGGATTTTATGAGTATTTCTTATTGCATTCCTGAAGACTTTGGTTTTATGGACTGTGGTATCCGGCCGGGATGCCCAGGAGGACCGGAGGAGGGCTTGTGCCTCCTCCAGACCGCGAGGGGGCGTCCGCCCTGGTTATGTTGGGGGCCACGGGTAAAGGGCTTAGAAGCCCAGCCAGGCGGCGCCCCGGTGCCTGAATATTCCTGGAGCCCAGCACTTCCGCCACACCAGGAAGTGCTGGGGGGAAGACGACAGGGGACACCCGGACGGCTTCCGGGTGCGCAGCCGGCACTTCCGCCACACTGGGGCGTGGCTACGGAGGAATGCCGGGAAGCAGCTGGAGCCCATCCGGGTTCCTATTTAAGGGGCCGCCTCCCTTCAGTCGATGGCGGATGTCGGGTGGAAGGAGAAGAGGCATTGTGACTGTGAGGCCTGGACGTTTGGGGAAACGGTGCAAGAGGCACTGGGGAGTGCACGTGACAAATTGTAAATAGTTATTGTGAATAAACAGTGTGTGGTGGATCCAACGATGTCCGTCTGTCTGTGTCCGGGTTCAAGTTCACAGGGCACAATTTTTATGTAATATTGATTTATTGTGTGACTATACACTGTATACATTTAAATTCTTTGTTTCGAATAAACTCTGCACATATTTGCACAACAAGTTGTGTTTGCCGCCTCACTTGCCCTGGTCCATCCTGTTAATGAACCACGAGATGTCCCAACAGGAGTTGATGCCAATGTATATTGCATTGGGGAATACCAGACAGGTGAAGGCCAAATCTGTCAAACAATCAAATCAAAAAGCTGTACACACTCTTATTTGCACCAACTGTAAGCCACTTTTTGAGAAGGTGAAATTCCATTCATTTGTTTTCAAACCCACTCAAAGCAATTCATGTCTATCCCAGGAGCATTGTGCACAAGGAGAGAATCAAAGTGCTCTATGATATGCTCTTGGCTGGCACATTAAGGTTATTTATAAAAAACAGCTCATATAAATGATCACATTAATAAAGGAATTTGTTAAATTGCATACTCACACTAGGGGATGGTGTAGGCGGCAGCAGCTTGGATAGAGACTGGAATGTACATCAGAGACACCTGTGTTTCCTGGCAGAATCATAAGCTGTCTTTGTGAAGTCCTCCAAGTGGTACCAGAAAGGTGGGACCGTTGTGGGCTCAGCCAGTAGTCCTTCAAGCCCAGACGAGGGGTTCGAAAGCTCTCCAACACCACCCTCACCCTCTCGCTGTATTGGTTTCTTCTTGAGTCATATATGTTGACTCTTGGCTTACTGCAGTGGGAGAATGAAATGGTTAAAATAACACTACAGTTATGTCCTATCTATCTATCTATCTATCTATCTATCTATCTATCTATCTATCTATCTATCTATCTATCTGTCTGTCTGTCTGTCTGTCTGTCTGTCTTTTCACAAATATAGTGTCTTCTCTATCTATCTATCTATCTATCTATCTATCTATCTATCTATCTGTCTGTCTGTCTGTCTGTCTGTCTGTCTGTCTGTCTGCCTGTCTGTCTTTTCACAAATATAGTGTCTTCTCTATCTATCTATCTATCTATCTATCTATCTATCTATCTATCTATCTATCTAAAATATAATGGTCACTGGAAAAAATTGAAGCATGAATGACCAGCTGTTCAAGTTTAGCTACTGGGAACTATAGATTGGGTTCTTCATCAAAACATCTAAGCTCACAGCACTTAAAATAAAACGCTAAGCCAAATGTAGTCAAAATAAATGTAAGTTTTCAAGGCCAAAAACAAAAAAAAATCCTACTTTTTTTTTTTTTTTTTTTTTTTTACAAAATAATTTTTTGAAAGACGTTTATAAGCCACATTATAATCAACAAGGTTAGTTCTGCGAACAACGTCATGTTACCCTGGCAAATACAATACAAAATGACAATCGCCACACAATAACACCAAATAAATCTTGTCTTTGGCTAACCTCAGGCTGCCTCTGGTGTCTGTACAGTTTGTAATGTTTCAAAGGACAAAGAAAAAAACAAAGAAAAGACAAAATAAAGCAAAGAAAATTCCAAAAGCGCTATGTGAAATAACAAAACAGAAAGCCTGAGAAGAAGCCTAAGTCCTGTTACGTTACTTCAGTTTTATAGAGTATGTGTGCTTTTGTGCACTTTGTAAAATGTGAATTCTGCTCCTGAGGTTTACTTTTCATTTTGATTTAGTTTTTACACCTTTTATTTTCATTCACGTCTTGTTTTTCTTTGTCTGAACTGTGTCATGTGATCACGACCCTCATACAGACGACATCATGGAAGTGAAGCTATAAATATGCGAAGGCCATGTTTTATGTTGTCTCATTGGTGGATACTCCACATTGAAACGTTCTCTTCCAGTTTAGTTAGCTTCCATTAGGCCCTGATGTTTCTGTTTTTGGTTTTGACTTTGTTTTGCCCTCAACTTTGGAGTAACGTCTTGTCCTTTTCATTCTGGGTGTCTGGTTGTCCCATTCATTTTTGATCTCTCTGTTTTGCCCCTTTGCTTCGCCTGACTATGTTGCTGCCATGATCTTTGAAAGTGAACTGTGTCCCTGTTCAATACCAAGGAATTGAAAAAATACAGATTGGAAAATGAAAGAAACAGAATCAACTTGGCTTTGTAGGGTGGGTGTAAGGAATCTGCAGTATAAATAAGAAATCAGGAGTCAAATTTTAGCAGGCAGTAAAGATTCTGAGAATTCTGGCCAGTGAGAAGGGCAGAATTAAATGGTCAGGTTTGTTAAAAGGGTTTATACTGTAAATGACAAGTTTCTGGGTTCATACATCTTTTCAACAAGACAAGGTGGACAGGGCCTCTGGGGCTTGCACTGCATGAAGTCCACGTGATTTTGGTGCAGAGACTGAAGCAGACCCTCATTAAAACCCCCTGCTCTCCAAGAGGAGACAAAGAATAAGCCAAACTGTCACCATTATCAAAGATAGAATCTGATATTTTTCAAGTCAAAGTTATTTTTTTACAGTCTTGGTATAGATGTATTGGTCCTGGTAGTTCTTATGTGAAGATTTTTTTTTCTATTAATGTTAAAAGATATTGTGCTTATTCTTACAGCTTAAAATGGGACCGAATGTGAAATGTGAAACAAAAGGCTTAAAGCTTACCAAATATGTCCACTTTCAAGTTAGGAATGGGTATGAATATTGATCAGACCCTTGGGATTGCACCAATAATGTAAATCAGGGTATCTAGGACATTTTAAGGAAAAACAAATGTTTGTTAAATTCTGCTTTTCTAAAACGAGTCTGGGTATACCATTTAGCTCATCGTTTAAGTTTAACATGCTCTCCAACCAGAAGTGGTGTAATGTGCCACCATCCATGTGTAAATTGCTGGGCCATCACCCCTTTAGCATCCTGGGGTGGCATTGCATGCTTCCAACCAGATACCACTCTCCCATCTTTGTGCTGGCGTGCCCTTTCCATACCAGTCATACCACACACAGTGCTCAAACACTGGCATGCTGGACCATTCCCAGTGTTAGCGTAGCTCTTTCCCCTCGAAACCTAACTCTGAACTCTACTATTATAGTGCTCTTACTGTACAGTATATTACATAACTTCTTGCCAGCCTGGCATCAACTCATTATGCTTATTTCTTGACCTTGGAGTTGGACTGGAGGATGAAGAGGAGACCCAGTACCTGTGTCATTCAGACTTTGGGTCTGCTGACACAGGATGTTGGCTCACATACAAAAAGAAACATTATACAACCATAGGGGTGATACTGGAATCTAGAGATGCGTGTAAGGACCATAAAGGGATTTAGAACACCAAGGTGTCAGGGTGTGGATTTGGATTTCAACTTCATTAAAATTCACTCCTACATGCTTATTCTAATGCAAGGACTGAATGGGGCATCAGCTAACCACTGTGCTCACCAAAAACTTAACTGCATGGGCATTTCAAGTTGACATATGCAATATTCACTAAGATGTCTGTCCAATGTGCAACACACTGCCACTCTCAAGCACCAAGATCAGTAAATATTGTTGGTCATATGTGCTCCTTACCGCTAAACCTCATGAATGCCCTGTTAGAATTGGCACTCACAAATTAAAAGTGACAGTAAAAAGTTAACCCTGGTGTATTTAATAAAGCATCCATGCTCTTTAGGTACTCTTAAAGGTCTGGAGACTCTTATCTGGCCAATGTGGGTGTGAGTGTCTACAGGAGTATGCCCTTTGAAGGACTGGCATCCAGTCTAGGACTGGCTCCTGCTTTACACACAGCGTTGCCATGATCCTGAAATGGTTTAAGTGACTTTGGATTATTATTATAAAAATAATATATTTTTATATAATTAATTAATAATATATATTATATATTATTTCCTAAAAGTATTAGGAAATCATCCTAATAATGGAGCATAAATGCACTGAACTTAATGTACTTTACAATTTACTGCCATATAGTACTTAACATTCAGGTCATCAAGTTTGGGAGATGTTCTTTTTTAATTAAAAGTGCCCAGCACAAATCTTTAATTAAAGTCTCTGACATCACGATCTTGGCGGCATTGCTTTTATTAATAATGGATGATGCCAGGTGGCATGTTTGTGGATTAGAGCACATCCGTGGTGTTTCTGTGGGTCAGTCCAAGTTAGGCTTGGGTTTCAGGTTACGTGATAACGCCGCCCTTTGGCGTCTGTCATTAGCAGGAGGGAGAGATGCAGGTCTTTTTTGGAAGATCACCACAAGCTGTTGCCGTTAGTAGAATTTTCCAAGGTTATTTTTTAATTATCCCTCAGGGGGCTCAACAAATCAGGCTTTGAGAGGCGCATTTCACTGTCTGCTTCTCAAAGAGCACAAGAAAGTGTTCCGACATCTGAAGATTAGCAGATTGTTTGCATTGTTCTTCAATTAGAAGTGACTTTTTCCACATTTTCTGCACACTCTTTTGCTTTCTGACTAAATTGGTCAAATCAACAAAACCTACTAGTGATCAGAAGGGGTATATTTTTCAAACCGGCTTTGGTGTTGAATATGACAACAAACGTGAAACACTGGACTTGGTCTAACTGGCCAATTTGTAAAGATGGGCCACCTTCATCTGCAATGCACATAACTGCTTTTATCTACCTGATAATAAAAAGAACACAGCTGGCAGACCAGGCAAAGCCGTGAGCTTTTGTTTGTTGGCACAATTAGACTCTGCCATTGGCCAATGGGACATTAAACACTCATCCTTTGTGTCGCATTTTATATAAAAAATGAATAAATCCGATAATAATTATACATTGGCATACTGTATGTAAAAAAAGAAAACTTTATTTCAGGCTTCAAATCCATAGATTCAATTTAATTGAATTTAGTTTTCTATAGCGCTCTTTGCTGAATACAGTGCTTGCATAAGCTTACAGCTATGATGAATAACAGAAATCGTCACAGCCTACTTCATGTGCATACTAGAACGCACAAATTACATTAAACACACAGTAAAACAGAGCAATTTCTATCTAATTAACATAAAAAACAATGTAAATCTGCTCATTCTGACATCTTCAATAGAATTGTGGCTTGCTTGCCAGGTTTTTATATTATGTATAAAGTATCCACTATATAATAAAACGCTGCTGTCTCTGAGTGTGTGTGTGTGTGAGTGTGCACACCAGGTGATCATGCATGCATTGGGTGTTTGAGTGTGTGTGCAGGTCCGGTTCCTCCAAGCAATCTGATTGGACAGTTTGGCTTTGGACTGATTGGTCAGTTTGACTGTATTGGCTCAATGGTAGGGTTGATCAAACTACACTTTAGTGGTGTGAAGTTCAATTCCTGATTTTGACATTTTTTTATTGTTAACAAAAAGGATTTAAAAGGGAGCAATTCGGTGACAGGAAAATAGATAATACCAAGCAATGCCGAGTTACTAAGGCAAGGCACAACCTGTGTCACCTTAAAAAACTGGAAGTATTTGCAAGAATATGAATGATGTTTTCACAGCGGGTAACCAGTCTAACATTGGTGGTAGTCCAAAAGTGCTTTATGACAGGCCCTGAGACGCAGACGTTCCAGGAATGCAACCAATAGAGGAAATAGCGGGCAAGAGCGATTACTAAGGAAAGACCTGGAGGAATGCTAAGGGTACACATAGGGCAAAAGACATCAAATACTCTAAAATGAATTCTAACCTGTCTTAGAAAGGTAAGTGGAGCTACCATGAAATAAAGTTCCAGAGGGAGTGCACTAATCCACTGAGAGAGGTAAGGGGCCAGAGAGGATGGTGGGTAATTTTTTGATTTCTCATTTCTCAGTTTTCATATTATTTACTTCTTTATTTACTTAATCTAAATTTGGATCATGCCCAAGGAAATCAAAGACTATTCCAAGACCTTGAGCAGAGCAGAGGGCACCCTAATGCACACACCCTCCCTCACACATATAGTGGCAATCTAGAGTCGCAAGCTAAGCTTCGGGTGCATGCTAGTGGACTGAAGTGTCAGGAGAAAAGCCCACACAGACATTGGAAGAACATGGAGAATCTTCACAAAAAGTGACCAGGGTTGGGCTTTAAACCCAGTCTCCTCAAGCAGAAATCTAAGCATTTATTACAAAAAAAAAAAAGAAAAAAAAGACGAGCGGCCTTTTTTATTTACTAGAATACTCAGAGCCAGTTTAGTATGTTAGCAGACTACAACAGTGCAGAGCTCCCTGGAGGATGCGTTGTAGTTATATGCCTGACATCATCTGAACTGGCACACCTGGTAAAGGCTCGACACCCAAAATGTTGAATTTATAATATTTTTTAAAAATTTTCTATGTTCAGGTAACCTTCACCTGTTTTTCCTTTGCAGAGGCCTTTACAGAGCGTTGCTGGGAAAGGTGTTTTTTAATGTGTAACTTTTAAGCATAATCAGATTTAGACTAAAATATCTTCCAAAACTGTATGACATTTTTAGCACGATTTTCTAAAAAAGATATATTGACAGGTTTTATCCAAATGTTTACCTTTGTTTCCACCAGTAATATACAGGTTGGCTTTACTCACTCTACCCTTTGGGACTCGGTGTAAATGACAGATTGCATTTTTTTTGAGTCCTTTGTAAATATAATATTGTTTCTAAAGCTTCCGCGGAGTACCTTAGAATGAAAGTTGCAATAAATATAAAGTCTTGGATTATTCTGGCATGAGATAATGCAGTGGGTAGCTTTACAGCCCAATTTGATTCCTACCTGGAGTGTCTTCTCATGTTCACTTTGTGCTTTCTCTCACACTCTAACCACTAGCCCTTGTGGATCCTCTTATAATTTTGCATGGTGTGCTCCTGATTGCATCCCACCACATAAAAGGAATTTCAGCCATTTTCATATCCATTTAATGAATAACTGGCATTTGACAGTAGGTTTGTATGGGTCTTATTGAAGTTTACATGAGTTTATTCCATGACTGCACCGTGATTAGGGCTGCTGCCTGATGATTTCAAGGAACTGATTCAAATCCCAGCCCGGCCACCATTTGTCTTGTTCTATTTTGTGTGTTTACTTATTTTCCTCTGGCTGAAACTCTTCATCTCAAAGACGTGAAGGTTAGATTGGTTGTTAGCTCTAAACTCATTCAGAGTGTGATAGTTTGATTTGCCATGGTCTGGTGCCAGATCCACAGTTCCTGCTCTGTCTGGATTATCTGTAGCAACAAGGTGATCCTGCCAACTACTATATAGAATTCCTGTGTCTCTTAGGCCTCCCCAGTTCATGTGAGTGTTCATGTGAATTATGCCATCTTGACAATTATTAACCTCTAGTATGGAAGATCACCCTGCGTGAAATGGCAGTACTTAGATATAAAAAAGTAGAATCAAACTGTTGGAAAATGCAATGGGATCTAACGGAGTATAAGTCCTAGTTTCATTTTCTTTAGATTAGATTACATAAACTTTATTAATCCAAAGGGGAAACGTAGATGGATAGAGCAGTAGAAACATAAAAATCCAAGATCCAGACTGAAAGGGTAAATAACACAATCAATCAATAGATACAGTAAATAGATAAATCAGTAAATGCATGTACATTGTGTAGGAATTGCAAAAATAACTTAAAGAGTATAAGCATTTACTTTGGGACATTGGGAGGACTTGCCTGATAGCAGTAGGCAGAAAAGACCCTCTGAGGCGCTTCTTAGCACACCATGGTGGCTAAAATTGTTCCCGGGGAGTGCCTCCTGGAGAGGATGGTGGGACTTTTTCATGGTAGCATTGTATACACTTTTTTTTACAACAGCTTCCAGTGTATCCAGGGTTCACCTGGTAATAGAGCAGGCTCTCCTGAAAAATGTTTTTAGGCATTATGTGTCTTTTAAACTGAAGCTGCTTTCCTAGGAGACCACAGTGTAGAAAAATAATACAGGCTACTAAGGACCTGTAGAACATTTCCAGCAGCTTTAACATGTTTCTGGATCTCGTTAATTAATTTCCGTGACTTCTTGTGTCATCCATTTATTGCAACTACATTACAATACGATTTGAACGCACTGATACCTGTTTTGGTAACCAGCACTGTGCTCCTCAGAAATCCAGAAACAAGTTTCCTTGACTTGTTTATAATTATAAATGAATGTAGCGCTCCGGACCACGCACTTTACTGTAGTGATAAGTGATCACCGAACAAACTGATATCCTGAATTATTACTCTAAAGGATTTTTTTGACAGTTGTACAAATGTTCATCTGAAGCAGTGAATGTGGCACGAGGGACAAAAGCATATTGATTGAGTGCTCATTTTCTAGTCTACTATCACTTCAAATATTTAATGAAACTAATGGAACAGTTTCAATTCACTGTCTCTATTAACTGTACACAGATGATGGCTTCATTAGTGTGTTTAAGTTCACACAGCAGCGATAGCCATTGCTCTTCATGGTCTGAGGTTTTCTGTGCCTTAGTGATTAGCACTGCTGCCTCGAGCTCCTCTGTTATGGGTTCAAATCCCAGCCCAGTTACTGTCAGGGCATGCATGGCTTCATCCCAGTGATGAGTAAAGGCTAAATTGAGTAAGACTGAGGGTGGATGTGTGATTAAGTGTATCATCCAGTAGAAGAGACATTAGTGAGACCATTAGGGGGTGTTTACCCACTGGTCTGAGTGTGGATTCCAAAGCCCCAGTGCTGGGGACAGAGTGTTGTTACAAAATGGTGCCATTCTTTGGAGGAGATGTAAAACTGAGCTCCTGGCTCTCTGTGGTCATAAAAGATCATAAAGAGTAGGGTGTTTCTCGACTGGCTAAATGGTATTTTACAGCCTGGTCATTCTGGCCCCTTAATCATTCCCTGTCCCTAATTGGCTAACTATCTTTTATACCCCTTCACAACCTAATAGCTAATGTGTTATGGGTGTACTGTTGCAAAATGGCTGCAGCCATATCATCCAGGTGGATTGCTGCACGTTGATGATGGTTGATGTGGCTCTATGAAAAGCGATTTGAGCGTCTTGAAAAACACCCTATAGATGCAATGTCTTCTTCCTCTTCAGTGCTGGTTGCTGCTTTATGCCCAATCTTGCCTGACTGCCCCTTTGGGTCCCCGTGACTCTGAACTGGAAAAAGCTTTTTTGAAAAATGACTGAATGAGTTAAAATAGAGTTACACTATATCTACTTATAATTATGAAGGAATATAATGATTGATACCAGGTGCAGCATTAATAAGCTTCCTTTTTTAAAAAATGTCTGGAGTGTTCATTATTCATTTGCTGTATAAGTTGTTATCAACAGTCCATGTTAGTTACTTTATCCCATTGAATGGAACTGATGAGGAACCTCAAAGCAGGAGGTCTGAGGGGTGCTGATTTGAATTTGCTTTTCATGAATTGGAAAGGCAGTCAGTGGCTGCTTCACAAGAGAGCCCAGCAGACTGTCAGTTAAGCCAACCCACTGAAAAAGGAGGCATGCTGTATGTGATGCTAAAAACGTGACTCTCTACACACTTTCTAATACAAAAAAAGCTTTAGATTTACATATGTTTCAAGTTCTTCAATTCCAATTATCATCTTCACATAATTAAGTTCTTAAATCCCCATCATCATTTTCATAATGAAGGCCTCCGTGGAATTTTTTTCTTCAATGTCCCTCTCCCTCCCCAACACTGCAGTATTTCTCAGATAGTTTAGGACTCTAATAGTCCTAACGTCAGGCTTCTAGCCAAGAGAGTGTACTGCTGGCACAAAGTGCATCCACTTTTTTAAAAACATGCAGCCTGTTTCAGGAGTTTCTGGAGTCAAAGCCAATCAGAGTAGCATCGGGCACAAAAGAGGAATAAACCCGATACCAGTACACCGTGGGGCAAATCTGTGCCCACAACCAGACTCACTCACAGCCACTCACTGAGCAACCTGATTAGCATGACTTGCTGATGTGCGAGGAAAGTGCATGGACAAACCCCTCAAGGACATGCAAACACCACAAAAACAGATGAACTGATGTCACTTAGCCCAAACACATCTCATCCCTTCTTCATTAATATTAGAGTTGCCAAAATGATTATTATTTATTTGTTACCAGTCATTTTCGATGGCAAAATACAGACAGTTTTATTTGGGGTCATAAAGTCAGCACATTTCATTATAATGTATAATATTGTTACTAAAACATAAACACTCCGGTTTTACAAAAACTGCAAAGGTCTATATTCAATCCTAAACTTAAAAATGACTTACCTTAATATGTAATTAGCAACATATAATGAGGTTTCAGGAAACATTCTCCTCCTTCTCATTCCTCTCTATCCAGTCTGATCTGATAGTAGCAGGTATGTGCTGTGTGTCCTTGGCTCAAGTGTTTAAATACTAAACAGCGTCCGAAGACATCCAGCTCTGGGACTAGAGAATGGCAGGCCTTCATGACCCTGAAGAAAGTGAATACTCCCTGAGCACTGGTGAGACGGACAAAAAATAGAACAACTTGGAGTCATCGACAAAGCAGGGCCGTACAATAACACTTTGGAAATGTCCAAATAAGGCCACTATGCCACTGTGCTCTTTTTTCAAATAGAAATCACTAAAACTGAGTTTTATGTATATTATATGATTAAACAATATTTAGAAATAATAATAATATTAATAAGTAGTAATAATTACTTACAAATCCATTGCTTACCTAGTTTCAACCAATTCTCTCTCATGTTTCTTAGATGATGAAGACAGTAACAATTCTGGAAGTGACAATTCACTTTGGATAGGTAACTATTGAATCCATTGGCTCCATTTTTTTTTTATCTGCTTAGGAAACGTACAGAATCCAATATTTATAGGGAGCCAAAGTCTATCCAGAAAACCAGAGTAGAAAACAGATGACCAGTGTGTGCCCTCCTGATAAAGAATTGTGTTTTCATGAGATGAAGAAATTTAACCTAACCTTCATTCATCATCAAACCTGATCAATCAGATTCAGGTCATGGAACCAGAGTCTGTTCCACCAGCGGCGGATTAAAGTTAAGAACTAAACCTGGATGGACTGGAAGCTGGAGTGACAGGAAGAAAAGGCACACAAGCACTGGAGAGAACAAGCAAAATCAGCACAGTGACAGGGATTTGAAGCTGAGGCTCATGAGTTGTAAAGGGACAGTGCTAACTACCGTGACACCTCATCTCTTCTGCTGTGTTTGTCGACAGTTTACATTTGTAGGTCAATTTTTTGAGGTGTATGATCAAATTTAAAATTACTCCCAGTTAAGGCAGATGGACAGGTGATTTGGTATTAAAAGTGCTTCTATAATCAATCAGTCCATTAACTGTTTCTTTTAGGTCTCGTGGGGTGCGCATGCAGTACACTGCCATGAATCACTCTGGTGTTTTTGTTTCATTACAGATCACACTATTTGGTCTCCGAAATATGAGACAACTGTTTTCAGTCAGAGCTTTTAGTGCATGATGCACATTTTGGCTGCTGTCTTGCAGCTCCATTTGTGAAGATCTGATATCGTCATCAGTATGTTCACCTTCTGACTTAATCCTGTATTACATGTTCAAGCATGACATTTACTGAATACTTCAGATGAACAAAGATGGACATCTAAAGCCTTGGGGAAGGAAGTGATGTAAAGTTATTAAAGACTATGTTGGACTCACAAGGTCTAGACATACAACCAGTCACTCACTGTGGTGAAAAGGAAAATGTTTTCATACCATTTAATGCATTTATGCTCACCTTCACCTACCCTACAGGGTAGTGATAAGCAGAGATAAGAAGAAGAATCCATTTATTGATGAGGATATCAAGGGCATTGCTGGTTGCACAACAGAAACATTGAGAACAACCTTCTTGTCGTTAGTCATGAGATGGCTGGTGAATGAGGAGTCTTTTAAAAGGACCAGTGTTGGGAGTGGCTGAAGGTGGGCTAGGCCTTTTGGGTCGGTGGCACTGGAGTAGTAAAGAAAGCCATCAGACATATCTTTTTTAACTGTTTTCAGTGTCCCCTTTGATTTAACCCTGGTAGGCTCGATCAGATGATCACAGCCCACAACTGAATAGATCAAAACATTCAGAACTACAGAACCTTTTAGAAAAACTGGCAGCCAAACCATTTGACAAATTTTAAGTTTTAAGGCAATACTTCCATGTTATTTTAAAGCAGTGAATTATAATGGAGATTGTTAAATGTTCAATTCATCTGATAGTTTCCTGAAATTCTTTTTTTTTATAGAGAGTTGGAGTCTGTCCAGATAGCATTAAATCCGTAGGGTCCTGATCTGTCTTACTAACAATTCAGAATTTCACTTTGAGCTAACACGTCTTTGGCATGAGGTAGTAAACACAGAAGAACCTCACACAGATAAAGGAAGAGCAAGCAGTGTATACACACATAAATGGATACAAGACCACTACTAGGCTCATTTATTGACATCCACATGTACTTACATCAGTACAATTTAGAGTTGCCAATGTCCATACAATGTACCGCCTCTAGAATATGAGTGGAAAAAAAGAGTACAGTGGATTAAGAAATTATTCATACCCTTCATTTTCTGTACACTGTACATTTATTTTTTTCATTAATAAATTTGCCAATTTTGTCCATCTTCATTCAATAATGCATAATGACAAAATGAAAACATGTCTTCAGAAAACTGAAATTTCTCATTCATATAAGTATACACACCCTTTGTAAAAACCCCTTTGGCAGCAATTACAGCTTCGAGTCTTCTTGGATAAATTTCTCAAAGCTTTGCACACCTGGATTAGGGAAGTTTACCTCATTCTTCGTGGCAGATATTTCAAACTCCAATAGAATGAAGGAGAAACATCTATAAACTGCCATTTTCAGGTCTCTCCAGAGATGTTGTATGGGGTTAAAGTCTGGTCCACTCAAGGACAGTCAGAGATTTGTGTTGAAGGAACTCCAGAGTTGTTTTGGCTGTATGCTCTGAGTTATTGTCATGCTGAAAGGTGAACCATTGACCCAGTCTGAGTTCAGGTGCACTCTGGAGCAGGTTTTATTCAATGGTCTCTGTGTATTAGGCTCCATTCATCCTTCCCACAGTTCTGTCCAGTCTCCCTCTTTTTGCCATTGAGTAGCACCCTCATAACATGATGATACTGCCACCACCATGTTTCTTCCTGTGGATGGTATTAGGCAGGTGATGAGCAATGCCTGGTCTTCACCAGACACAGTGTTTGGAGTTCTGTCCAAAGAGTTACATTTTTGTTTAGTCAGACCAAAGAATCTTTTCCCTCCAGTCTCAGAGTACTTTAAATGCCGCTAGCCACTCTATTATAAATGTCTGATTAATGAAGCACTGTTGAGATGGTCATTCATCCGACAGGTTCTCCCATCTCAGCAGATGACTTCTGAAAATCTGTAAGAGTGATCATTGGGCTCTAGCTCACCTCCCTAACCAAGTCGTGTCTTGCCTGGTTATTCAGTTGTTCTGGATGACCAACTCTAGGAAGAGTCCTGGTGGTTCCAAACTTCATTAGTTTCACCATTATTGAGACCGCTGTGCTTCTGGGAACACTCAAAGCTTTAGAAATCATTTTATCCCCTTGCCCCGATTGATGCCCCACCACAATTTTACTCCAGATGTCTATAGAGAGTTCCTTGGACTTTATGGTTGGCTTTCTGTCCTTACATGCGTTGGGAATTATAGGACCTTCTATACACAAGTGTGTGCCTGTCTAATTGACGTCCATTCAGTTTGCCACTGGTGTCCTCCAATCAAGTTCTTGGTACAACTCAAGGAGAAGTAAAACAAACAGGATACACCTGACCACAATTTGGAGTGCCACAGCAATGAGAGATTTCATCCATCCATCCATTATCCAACCCGCTATATCCTAACTACAGGGTCACGGGGTCTGCTGGAGCCTATCCCAGCCAACACATGGTGCAAGGCAGGAAACAAACCCTGGGCAGGGCGCCAACCCACTGTAGAGAGATTTCAGTTTTAGATTCTAAATACATTTGCAAACATGTCTGAAAAAATGTTTTCCCTTTGTAATTTTGGGTTATTGAGTCTAGATTGATGGGCAAAAGCTGGAAATGTATCCACTTGAAATTATATCTACAAAACAAGAAAGTGTGCACTCATTATATACAGTAAAGGAATTGAGTGTGAACACAGGGAGAAAGTGAAAACTTAATGCATGGACTGTCATTTGAACTGAAGTCTTTGAGGTGTATGACATTACAAAATGGGCTCATTCCATTCATGTTCATACCTGCTTAATCTAAGTTATGGCCAGTTCTGTCAGAATCTGGTTTAAACCAGAATGTCAGTCAATTGTAGGTCCCTCTCCCATATACAGTCACAATCACTCATACTGGGCCAATGTAGATTCATTCATGACTTTGAGATATGAGAAGAAATTTAGAATAACATGACAAAAACTAACAGGGTGAACATGTGAACTCCTCACCGATGATCTGAAGTCTAAACACCATAGCTGCTCGTGGTATTTTCTGTGACAGTGCAAACATAAAAAATAGAAGTGCAATGATCATTGTTGTAAAAAACTGCTTCCTCACTGAGCTTCTTTCAAATCCAACAAGGGGAAATGCGAGCAGGACAGAATAAGAGAAACAGAAGTGACTGGTCCAGTGGGCATCTGGCATTGCAGTTTGAAACAGTCCTAGAAAATACATGAATGCATAACAAAACAAAGACATATAATGTGCAAAATGCAGGCTTTTTTGCACTGAGGAAGCACCTGTAAAACATAGACTGGGAAAACAAACACATCTGTACTACAGAAAAATAGATGGTGTCATTTCAGGGACATCCTGATTCATGAGCACAATAAATATGACATATTCAGTTCTTCCATGACAAATTCTGCATATCTTAACTACAACAAAAAATTTGAATGCTGGAAAATGTCGACGTTCAACTTCAAGTTTCTTTAAAATGCACATTTTGCAATGAAATTCTTAATTGTTGATGACATTATCAACTGGCAGCAATGAATAGAACAACAAATATTAAACACTTCTCACTAATGATATACACAGGAAAAAATGCATACACTTATGACCTGTGGATAAAAACTGTCCTTGAATTTCATAGTGTTGATGACTTACTCTTTACCAGAATGAAGAAGGGTGAAGATTAACCGTGCAGGACGGCCAAGGTCTTTAACAATTACCTTTCAAGGACACCATGTGTTATATGGCCGTGAACATAGAGCTTTGAGTCAATGTTATTGGGTTGACTTCTTCACACAAGTGCTTTGTGATCTTGGGGTGCGCAGCTATTGTACCAAGATATGTTTATGTATGTGTCTGTATTTTTGTGTAGTTTATGTTTAATTGTCGTCTTTGTATTATCTTTGTTCATATTGTTATGTTACTTCTGTTAGTTTTGCTGATAACTTGAGGGTTTCAGTATGTCCTGTAACTTTAAATGTGCCTCCATTCCTTGCACTTTGTGGGTGGAGCTGTAGGAGGTGTGGCCACTCTGACATCACTACTCCTGAGCCCTCCCCCTGGTTTTTTAGGCCAGAGCAGAGCTCAGGAGATCATTGCACTTGTTATGTGTCTTTAGGTTTGGTTTTCTTCTGACTTTTTAAAATCTTTTTTCTGCTCCTCTTTTGCAATTACTGTTACTAAATCATGTTTTGGGACTTGTTTGCTGTGGATTGTCCATCCATCCATCTATTATCCAACCCACTGAATCCGAACACAGGGTCACGGGGGTCTGCTGGAGCCAATCCCAGCCAACACAGGGCACAAGGCAGGAACCAATCCTGGGCAGGGTGCCAACCCACCGCAGGACACAGACAAACACACCCACGCACCAAGCACACACTAGGGCCAATTTAGAATCGCCAATCCACCTAACCTGCATGTCTTTGGACTGTGGGAGGAAATCGGAGCGCCCGAAGGAAACCCACGCAGACACGGGGAGAACATGCATACTCCACGCAGGGAGGACCCGTGAAGCGAACCCGGGTTTCCTAACTGCGAGGCTGCAGCACTATCACTGCGCCACCGTGCCACCCCGCTGTGGATTGTAATGTTAGGCAAATTCTTTTGCCTTTTCTTTTTCTCTGTTGATCATTTCTGATTAATTTTCTATTTTTTCTAATAAAATAGTTTTATTTAGAAAGATTTTTTTGCTTACTTATTTTATATATGGCAGGGGTTTACACTTATCCTCTCTTGTGGGGCTTTTTGCATATTTTGAGACCTTTTTATTATTCTACCAGCTTCCTATGTTTGGGGCCTGCTAGGTCGAAGTAAGGTGGACCAGGTTAGCCTCTTCTGGACTGGTGCCTGTGAAGTTCCTTGCTGATTTGTAGCTGTATTCTGGACACCTCATGCCCATTTTGTTATGTTTAGGACTCCAATTGAAAAACAATGTGATACAGCCCATGAGGATGGGTTCCATGGTGCACCTGTAGACACTACAAAGTTTCTATTTTGTGAAGCACGTGCTGATCAGCTGAATTTCACAGATTGTGAACATTTTTTTAGTTTCACTGTCGACCTTGTGATGCCTCGCCACACTTGGACTAATGTATTCTATTGACTCAAGATATCCGAGTCATCCTGACATCACTGGAGTGTGGTCTGTAAATCAAAAACACAACAAGGCATGAAGAGATGGGGCACCAAAGGTTTATATAAATAATATGAATAATCAACACAATTTAACTGATCACTGAAAAAACGTCTTTCCAGAGTTGAGTCTACAGCTAGACTAACCCATGATGGTGGTTATGAGGTGTGTGAGGCAGAAGAGATGGCTCCAGGTGCGTGGGAACAAGAAGTGACGTCACTTATCAGCCTGCCGCCGATTGCTGGATCTGCAGATAAAATGAGAGGAGAAGCATTAGGTGACAATGCCAACCCTTGGCATGGAGTGGTATTACCAGTTGACAAGCCCAGAATTTGGCTCCCAAATGTATATGTGTGACAGGTCACATGGTATAATTCTGGTAATGACATGGTAAGTGTGTGATGTGTTGGGTGTGGGCAAGCGGTTAGGTGGACATGGACATTTTGGGACCCTATATAAGTCATGAATATGCAGTTTGACTGGAGTTTGTTCACTTATTTTTTTTTTCTCATTCTAATTGATGGTTTCATTTTTCACATAATCTATATGCTATGGAGTTTCATTTTGCTAATACTTTATGTTTTAAATATGTCATTTTTGATTGTTTATCATGTACCATTCCATCGCAACTTCATCTTTAATTTGAGATATTTGCTGTCATTTTGAGTTTTGCTCATCATAATGTGACGATGGGCTGCTAGGACAGCATACAGGAAGTCAAATCAGTATGACATCACTGACTATTATGGTATTTAGCTACAGTATGTCAGCGCAATTAATGCCCCAAGATTTTGGGAAAAGAATTAGCAAATTAAATAATGTGTGTTACTGAACTTTCAACAACTACATTTGTGCGAGTTTTGACTATGTTTCATTGGGCTGCATTTTAGCTTTGGTGCTCGTGCCATTTGATCTTCCTTCTTCTGACTCTATCCAGTTGTCAGAGTTTGTTTCACTTTTTTGTCCATTTCCTGGTCCTGTACACTTCTTCTCATCATCTGCCTCAGTGATCAGTACAGAAGCATTTTTAGATTGTCACCTTATATTTTTTTTGTAGATGTTATATCCTTTCATTTTTTTTGGTTATTTTTAAGCACATTTTTCATTTTTCACATAGTTTTTTTTTTTTCTATTATCTCTTTGGGAACATTTTTCTAATCTGGTTCTCCTAATTTGATATGTTTGGAGCTGTTGACTTTTCAGTTTTGTTGGGAACTCATTGAGGAGCTAGTTAAGGAAGTGAAACCTGCACACTCAACTTAGTTTTGCTGTTGGCTTATTTTTTCCTTCCAATTTATTTTCTTGATAAAAGTCTTAAGTTGAGGGGTATTATTATTTGTGTGCACAAGTTGAAAACCAATGAGTATACAGCCGGAAGTACCTACAGGTGTTTTGGACCTCGCAAAAACAAGGAAAGGCTCATCTGTCTGATTTTTTCATATTTACTGTTCAGCAAAAGAATGGAAAAAAAGAAAAAGGGCCAATTTTGCAGCTGAACTTACCTCTAAAGCCTTTCTACAGCACTGGCACCATCAGGCAGATCATTATTGGCTGTCAGTAAAAGGAGCAATCTTGCAATATTGTGGAAATGTGAAATTGTGCTTGAAAGCTGTAGCAGAATTGTCTGATTTGTCATCCACTATGAATTCTGATCATGTAATCTGACTTTCTCAGGTAACAAGATCAGCAACTGCAGTCGTCAAGCACCAATGGCTTAAGAGGGATTGGGGAAAGCAAGAAGACCAGAGTCAGAAGATCTTTGGTGGCACATTTGAGAAGTTTTGTAAACGCAGCTTTGTTGATTTTCAGGGGGACAAGAAGCCAACATAGTCTTATTAGTTTGAAGGATTAAGGGGGCAAATTCTAGCACTGGAGTTCTGAATCTATTAGTTGTTTATTAATACTTGATGGAGGACGACCTCTGAAAAGATACTGTAATCCAATGAAGATCACTTGCGATACTTATAATTAATTATGTAAAAAAATCTTCAAAATTATACAATTTACTTTTTTATGTTCTGTTCACTTTTTCCTTTACATTTAATGTATTTGTTTTATTTGATCCCCTGCTTATTCTTCCTGTTTATATTTGTAATCCAGTGAACAGACAACGGCAGTTCTTAGAAGTAATTCAGCAGGAGCTGTGCTTTACTGAATTAATGATAAAGCTTGTGTAATGGGCATAATAATCCATTTATGCTTTACACTAATATGTTTATCACAGTTGTATTATTAAAAATTAATTTTATAAGTTTGTTTTGTCTATAAGACAGTTTCAATGTATTTTTTATAATGCTTTTGATATCTTCAGTCCCACAGAAACCAACAGTTTTATAAACACAACATACAGCACTTAAATTATCCACGTACAAAAATGCAGTTTTACTAATTATTTTACTCCAGTAACGGCGCACTGCATGAATAAACTTGACTTGAGCATTTATAGTTTTCAGACTCTTTCTCTGTACGTTTTGCATTCATCTGCCTCAAGAATGATTTAAGATATGAAGAGGTAGGGGAAGTGACGGTAAAGGTGGTAGGAATGAGAATGGCGCCCGTACACATGTGCCAACCTGCTGGCCACTTCCGAGAGTTGATTTAACAAAAAAATAAAATACAAATTAAAAAAGGAGTAACTTTGGAGGTCAATAATCACCCCGAAAGCGGATAGTGGACGTCACGTAGTATACGTGTACCAAAGTTCAAGTCAATAGGTCAAATGGTTTGCGAGCAACAGGTGATTTAAAATCCTGGACAGACAAATGGACAGCCACGCTAGCATATTATATATAAAGATTTATTGTATAGACTTAAATCTTATGAGCTGTGCTTTGTACTCTGCTCCAAGACACCAGGTTCACCACACAATCCTGTGTCAGGTGTGGACCTGTTCTACTTGTGTGTGTGGATTTTCTCTGATTTTCATCCCACATCCCAAAGACATGCAGGTTTAGACAACAGGTAACTCTAAATTGACCTGTAAGGAGGGTCGCCAGATTCCCAGTATTACTGATCAGGACAGTCACCATTTTAAGCAACCAAAAAAAAAATATTAAGGAACTAAGGAAAGCAAAAAAAATAGACAATTTTAATTAAATAATATTTATAGATATATAAACATGCATAATCTAAACATATAAGTTTATGTAAATAAGTACATATATAGAAGAGAACATATATAAAACAGTCACAGAATAATCACAATTGTACACTTTGAATGATCATTTGCAGCAAATGTACAACGTACATGAACACACACGATTCAAACACTGACAGATTCAGCTGATAAGTTACAAATTTTATTCATAAAAAGTGGTATGCCAGACTGTCTGCAAAAATTTAGTGAGTCTCTTTAAGTAGATATTCAATATAAAAACTGATATAAGATTTTTTTTCTACATACAATTTTTGTTCAGTAGGAATTTTCAGAAACAATGCAGGATTCTGGATTTGTCTGTCAAAACTCGGGATAGTTCAGCTCAAATCGGGACATCTGGCAAGCCTGCCTGCAAGGTGTGAGAGTGTGTGTGCACGTGTGCATGTGTCCTGTGATGAACTGCAGTCTGACATCATCGCCATTTATTGATGATACTACCCAGTCTTGCACCTCTGTTTAATTTGGGTTCACTGTTACACAGATTCAGTTTGGGGTCAAAGTTCTGCTTTTTGGTTGCCAACTTCCTTGCTATGGAGAAAACAAGCAGACATGTCACCTCCTGGCTTTGGCTAAAGGTCCATCCTGTATTCCTTCCATTTCAGTCCCTGTAAGTGCAGAAGAATGGCTAAATGTACGACAATCTTTAACTTCATTCTAATTTATTAGGATTTGTAGGTTGGGGTGAAGACAGTTCCTTAATATTTTGTAGCAATTTGAACATACTGAAAAAAATGTCTTTTGTGATACTAATTAACAACAACATTGGTTTCTGTAGCACTCTTTTCTACACAGGATGTTGCTCAAAGTGCTTTACAAGATGTCAAAGAAATAGTAACAAGAAAAGAAAAGCTAGTTAAAGTAGCAAAGTAAAATTACAAAAAAAAAAATAATAATAAATCAAGTTGAAAAGTCCTTATATGTAATATTGTATTTTAAGTCTGTAAAGATCAGTCCAATAATAAGGTCAGATGGTCAGAAAAAAAAACATAACTCCAGTTAAGCTAAAAAAAAAACACAAAATCTGCAGGGTTTCCAAGACAAAAAGACCACCAGACTCTACTGAGCTTTTCTTCCTAACATTAGTGTTCTTAAGTTGTTCCTCATTATATTCCAGATTTTGTCCAAGATTTGATGCAGTGGCCTTCATCTGATCATCATGTGTCTTGGTCATGTCATGGTGGGAAAAAAAACTCCACAAAGAAATAAAACAAAAACAGATAATCAATGACCCACTGTGCTATTTGCCCTTCCATTTGTTTTATTTTGCCATGGGGAGGAATTCATGTTATACTTGAAAATAAAGAAAAGCAGATTCATGGATACTTGGATAAAATGTTCTTGGAGCTGCTGATGCAGCTTTTGCTCACTTCTATTCAGGTGCAGTTATTTGCTAATTTCAGTGTTCCAAATAAGATAATTACATAAGCAAATGGATACACAGTTAGTCTGGGTGATAGCCTGGACTAATAGGCTCTGCAAATTCCATTTCTGCTTCCACAAAATTGAATTCTGAGTTGTTTCCTGACCTCCTGAATACCATCTTCTTTGACAGCTTATTGTCTGCGAGGTAATTCTAATTTAGAAATGGTCAAACAACTAATTTTCCAACAAATGTAATGTAATTTGGAGTCAATTTAGGGCATTACTGTCCAGTACTTTGGCTATTTGATATAAGACAGCACCAATTTGTGAAATCACTTATTCCCAATTTGGTTGAAGTCCTAAAAATTCTTTCTTGGCTGTACACGTAGCCCCCACTGATGGCCTTTTGTAACGAATGGTGGAACAGAAGATGGGAGCTCGTTTGGTCGGCTTTATAGAGGAATTGCTGTAGTTGCTTCCATTTTATTTCTATGATCAAGAAAGCAAAGTTGAAATAAATACTATGCGTGTGTGTCTATGTGTGTTTCTTTTTAATTTCTGAGAGACTTCTGCAGCAAGTAGTCATTTCCTCAGGCACCTTTAATTTTAAGGTGAGTTGCTCCCCCATTTACACTTACCTGTAGAACAATCTGAATTCCTCATGGCTTGGACTGAGCAAGCTTCTCAGAAGGAGTGTTAGATATTCTGGTTCATATCCACAGCAGTGTTTCCTATTGTGATTCCAAATTAACTGGTGCTTGATCCCTATTCCAAACTTTCCTTTTCTTCTCATCTAGCATGTCCGGCACTTAACCTGCATTTGCTCCATCCTGGGTATGATGGTAATCTGCATCCAGCCCTGCATGTAGGCCCTCCAACCGTGCCCTAGACGATGCTTTGGTCACTCTTCACCACTGATGGCATAGCCCCAACAGGCAATCCCCTACTTAGTCGTTCCCTCCTTTACCAGGCTGAGGTGAGAGTCGGACTTTGAATGAGACAAGGAACATTGTAATTACTAAAATGATGTTCATGTACCCTCCACAGCTCTACTTGTATCAAAGGTGTCCAATTTGTACCAAGAAATACAGGAAACAATTTGTGGCACTCCTGCCAGTCTCCTTCCTGTTTGACAGATCTAAAAATGGATCTATCAGTTTATGAGGTTTTCGTCATACAGTGGATTATGAAAGCATTTAGATCCTTCACTTTCTGTGCACTTTATTTTGTTGTAGATGAAATTCTTTCCCCATCAATCTTCACTCAATAACCCATAATGGCTATGGAAAAAACTTGTCTTCAGAAAGAAGACATTTTTCTGAATCCTCTGTATCTTTGGTTCTACAACATTGTGAATCAGCAGGATTCCTCTGGGTCTTCCTTTTCCAGTCATCCAGTTCAATTACACCACACCTTCATGTCAGGGCTGATCTACTATGAAACCAAAGAAGTTAAGCTTCAGGGCCCCTAATCATAGAGTTGGCCCCAGAAATTACTTTAGTCCACATTGCATTGTCTACTGTATGAGAAGGTTTTTAAAAAACGTCTACATATAGTGGTTACATTTTTAAAAAGATTTGTGGTGATCTGTTTTGGAACATCACCACTGAGGAAGATAACAGTGGTCACCCAGACCTCGTTGCTTGCTGTGAAGGGGACCCCATAACAGTTTAAGCTTCAGGGGTCCAAAAACATGGGTCCTCCACTGCTTCTGGGTTTATGCTGGGAAAAGTGATGCCATATTGGGTTGTTTGTTGCCATAATCCATTTATCACAAGGCTACCAGCAGTTGTGGATTCTGGTGTTCCTATTCCTTGACTGACAGAAGCCCACCTATTATTCTTCATAAGTCAAGTGGACCCTCTGTTGTCCCTTCCCATTAATGGTTTGTTTTAAAGCAACAGGTATTCTTCTGGCTGAACAGTAATTTGCTATTCTGATGATCTTATAATGTATTTGGTTTCTACTGTCATACTGCCTTTAAAGTCACTTAAATGATTAGCTTTGCCCATTCTGTACCAGATTTGGGCTTGTCTTCCCATAAAGTAGTTAGATCAGCGGCCCCAAAGCTCTAGACCCTTCCATTTTAATCCCAGTCTGCTATGAAAGACTTTAACCACAACAATTCATAGTGGTTTCAATAATGGATGCATGGATAACAGTAATGTCTACACATATCATTCTGTCACCACTCTCAGCTTGGTCTCAAAAGGGGTCTTCTGTGTTCTTTAATTTACAAGTGGACAAAGATTAGCTCTTGTGTGTTAAAATTTGCATGTGTGATTTGTAGCGCATGTTTGTTTTATCACAATGAAGTCAATATGGATAGTGAAAACAGCAAATTAAAGTATTATGAATTTCAGCATGACTTTGGAGATTAATTTTCAACCAGTCAGTACATACCAGGACCATTTTCTTCAGATGCCAAATCCAAATTTAGGGCTGGTGAATTCCATCGCAGCAAGACATCTCTTGAAGATGACCACTTGCCTTGCTGGACTTGACAATAGAACTGTGGAATGAATCAGCGAGACAAAGAGCGCTCGTGTGTGTTATAGGATGCTATAAGAATTAGTTATTGGCCAGTGGAATTAATTCTTCATGAGTAATTAAACATGAACAAGGACTGTGTAAATTGTCCATTATGTTTTACTCCTGAAACTCCAGATGCCAGTCTGTTCTGTGATCTCAGCCACTGGTCCTCAAACTAAAGTGCTACCTCTGTGGTGAGCACTGTGCCCATGACAAAGACGTCAGGTTAGCTACAGAAAAGTAGTATCCAAAAATTGTTTTATGTGAGTGGCATAAAATCCTTTATAGTCAAAGTGACTACGCAGCAGAATTATAGCGGGCCAAGTGGGCTTTGGCTCCAAAAATGTTTAAATATCCTTTAATATTTCCAATAATACAAAGTGTCTTTCATGGGAAAGGGAAAAGCTATGAAAAAAAAAACTTTGGCTTGAGAAGAAACAATCATCAAAAGAATCTTTATAAATAAAGATATTTATTAACAAGAAAAAAAACAGCAAAGCTCAAAAAGGAACAAAAGGAGTTGCCTAAAAGGCAATCCAGAGCAAACAAATCCCAAAACGAAATCCAGAGAAAATATCAATAAACTGAAGCAAAAGATCAAACAAGCAGAAGAAAAAAAGGAACATGCACTGCTCACAGCAAATCCTCCAAAGTGTATTCGATGAACCAAAAGGAACTCGCTTTCCCAGCTTGCCTTTAAAGGTTGGGGACTAGTCCTTGCAGTGAGGTACTTGTGGCCCCACCTCTTAGGAATTTACCAACCAAAATTTATAAGACACATAGGAGAACAAAAAAATGCAGTGTCACAGGCACACACACGTCAATAGGGGCATCTTCATGGCTTATATTTTAGGTATAATATTGAAGTAGAAATAGTCTTATACCAATGGTAATAAAACTTTTAAATAAGCAAAATTTAGTTTTGTTGAAATAAGTAATTATTCCAAAATTCAGTTTCTACGAGAGACGTTCAAAAAGTTTCCGCATTTTTATATTTTTGTTGGAAATGGTGAAGGTGGTGAGAGTAGTAATTGGTCGTATCTGAGAGTGTCATGTGACTGGGAAAATTGCATCACAAAGGAAGATGACTATGTAGAAAAGTGATGTAATTTGTTTTAGAATCTCTTAATAAATAGAGTTTAAAAAGTGTGGAAACCTTTTGAAAGTCATTCATATGTATTTGCATTTGTCACTAATTTGTATTTTATTACATGCCTTGTATGTAGGAATGGGTTCTTGTGTACTGCTGACTGGATAAAAACAAAAGTGTACATGTGGAGAACAAAGTTAAATTAAACTAAACTAAATAATCAAGAAATAAAAGTGGTATAAGAAAAGAGTTTAAATACAACATAACATTACCACTAACTTTCTTGGTCATAGTGCTTTTGATGCTGTTTAATGAGGACGCAGACATGGTGAAACTAGTGTGAGGCCTTCAAAATGAGCAACAAAGCAGGCCAGGACCCTCACTGGCCTGCACAGATAATGCCTCATTTTGAGGCAGCCAGTCTCCAACTACTACCTGCAGGCATTGGCCTATTGAGGCCTACAATAAGGAATAGGTTTTAAAAGGTAGGAGAGAGGGTGACCATGAGCCTTTTTATTGTGAACTAAACAGCAATAATGAATTATTATAAATGAAGATGTAATTTTAGAAAATAGAAAAATAAAACAAAAAAATACACAAAAAAAGCAAAAAGGGAGTTGTCTTAAAGGCAATTCAAGGTAAACAAGTCCCACAACAAAAATCTAAAGGTGAACTCATGAAATAAAGGAAGACATCCAATGTACCGGGAAAATCAGATGAAAGATAATACAATCAACTCTTAATGACAATCAGTGATCCACTGTTAGGTATCTCTTTCTGACTAAACACTATAGCCAGAAGGAGAACCCAGCAACAGTGATATCAGGGTGGCCCTGCCTCCTTGGACATCACAAACAAAGTAACAAGCATGAATGCCTGTGATACCCCATGCTTTAGAGCTCCAGCACAGACTTATAGTTCATGACCGAATTTAACCAGTGTGAATGAGAAACAGAGACAAGAAAATAAGTTGCAAAAAGCAGCTGTTCTTTTATTGAAGCAAGTGCCAAAAACAAAAGGTTGCAGGTCAGTGTCTTGCAATTCTTTTAAAGCAGTCCAAACAAGAAATGACACAAAAAAATGGAACAACTGTTAACCAAAAAACTATGTAGTAAAAGGATAAATAAAAATGAAAAATACAAATGTTCCTTCTTCTAAGGATAAATGATCAGTTCTGGAAGATATCACAAAAAGAACAAAAAGAGAAAATGAACAATCACAAGGCTCCCCATCTCTTCCTCCAATTCACCACCACTACTCTCATATGACTCAGTGGTCTACTCCACACTGCACTCTCTTCTCCGCTAACAGTTAATCAGAAGATCGTAAGGAAACATCTAGAGTCTACTCTTTGCAGGATCTACTCGAACAATCCTTTCAGACCATTGCTAGAAATCTCCTATTAGAGTATACAGTTAGGTCCATAAATATTTGGACAGAGACAACTTTTTTCTAATTTTGGTTCTGTACATTACCACAATGAATTTTAAATGAAACAACTCAGATGCAGTTGAAGTGCAGACTTTCAGCTTTAATTCAGTGGGTTGAACAAAAAGATTGCATAAAAATGTGAGGCAACTAAAGCATTTTTTTTAACCCCTCCGAGAAATTGCTACAATATTACGAGTGGCAAAATCTACAGTTTGGTACATCCTGAGAAAGAAAGCAAGCACTGGTGAACGCAGCAACGCAAAAAGACCTGGACGTCCACAGAAGACAACAGTGGTGGATGATCACAGAATCATTTCCATGGTGAAGAGAAACCCCTTCACAACAGCCAACCAAGTGAACAACACTCTCCAGGGGGTAGGCGTATCGATGTCCAAGTCTACCATAAAGAGAAGACTGCATGAAAGTAAATCCAGAGGGTGCACTGCAAGGTGCAAGCCACTCATAAGCCTCAAGAATAGAAAGGCTAGATTGGACTTTGCTAAAGAACAAATAAAAAAGCGAGCACAGTTCTGGAAAAACATTCTTTGGACAAATGAAACCAAGATCAACCTCTACCAGAATGATGAAAAGAAAAAAGTATGGAGAAGGCGTGGAACAGCTCATTATCCAAAGCATACCACATCATCTGTAAAACACGGTGCAGGCAGTGTGATGGCTTGGGCCTGCATGTCTGCCAGTGGCACTGGGACAGTAGTGTTTATTGATGATGTGACACAGGACAGAAGCAGCCGAATGAATTCTGAGATGTTCAGAGACATACTGTCTGCTCAAATCCAGCTAAATGCAGTCAAATTGATTGGGCAGAGTTTCATGATACAGAGGGACAATGACCCAAAACATACAGCCAAAGCAACCCAGGAGTTTATTAAAGCAAAGAAGTGGAAAATTCTTGAATGGCCAAGTCAGTCACCTGATCTTAACCCAATTGAGCTAGCATTTCACTTGTTGAAGACTAAACTTTGGACAGAAAGGCCCACAAACAAACAGCAACTGAAAGCCGCTGCAGTAAAGGCCTGGCAGAGCATTAAAAAGGAGGAAACCCAGCATCTGGTGATGTCCATGAGTTCAAGACTTCAGGCTGTCATTGCCAGCAAAGGGTTTTCAACCAAGTATTAGAAATGAACATTTTATTTCCAGTTATGTAATTTGTCCAATTACTTTTGAGCCCCTGAAATAAAAGGATTGTGTTAAAAGAATGTGGGGGCACCACAAAAATTTTCCATTGCCGGATATACCATGGACCATATGTTGTCAAACTGCAAATGGTGCCGCTGAACCATGTCCCAAAAAAAGGGGTTCCCACATTAAATGAAAAAAATAAATACATATATATGTAATAATAAAAGTAATAATGAAATAGTAATAATAGAGGCTAATTATATTGATAGTGATATAATAAAATAAGAGATAATAATAATAATAATAATCCTTGTGTACTATTGAGAACAGTGGCTAATTTAAGAAATGGGAGTTCAGATCTACGGTGCAAAATACCAGCAGACATTAGCAGTACAGACTTTATGAACTTCTTTAATTGGAAAATTAAAAATTTAAGATCCCAGATCACAGCATCACAGTGCAAACTGCATACTAGCTTGGCAGACCCTGTCTCACACTGCATTCAACACTTTTGGAAATTTTAATCCCGTAACAGAGCAGGAAGTCTTGACTTTAATTTCTAAAAACAAACCTGCTACTTGTTCCCTAGATCCAGTGCCAATAAAACTAGGAAAAAATGCAGTGGATGTTCTTGCAGTGCCTATTCTTAGCATTATCATTAGTTCACTATTGCATGGCACAGTACCTGATGCACTAAAAGTGCCAGTCATCAAGTGTTTACTTAAAAAGTCAGACCTAGACCCACACATGCTCCATAACTATAGACCCATTTCAAATTTACCCTTTCTCTCTAAAATACTTGAAAAAGTAGTCACCAATCAGCATCAGCCACACCTTATACATCACAATTTATTTGAGAAATTCCAGTCTGGTTTCCTCACTGGTACATAGCACAGAAACGGCACTAACACTTGTTTTAAAAGATATTCTGATATCCTCTGATGAAGGAAACTCCACTGTAATTATGTTGTTAGACTTAAGCGCAGCATTTGACACCATCAGAGGAGTCTGTGTGCAGAGGGTGCAAACCTATAAATACTTGGGAGTGCAGCTGGATGATAAATTGGACTTGACTGCCAATACTGATGCTCTGTATAAGAAAGGTCAGAGCCGACTATACTTCCTGAGAAGGTTGGTGTCCTTCAACATCTGCAATAAGATGCTGCAGATATTCTATCAGACGGTTGTGGCGAGTGCCCTCTTCTACGCGGGGGTGTGCTGGGGAGGCAGCATAAAGAAGAGGGATGTCTCACGCCTGGACAAACTTGTTAGGAATGCAGGCTCTATTGTAGGAATGAAGCTGGACAGTTTAACATCTGTGGCAGAGCGACGGGCGCTAAGCAAGCTCCTTTCAATTACGGAGAATCCACTGCATCCACTGAACAGTGTCATCTCCAGACAGAGGAGTAGCTTCAGTGACAGACTGAGGAGATCGTTCCTCCCCCACACTATGTGACTCTTCAATTCCACCCGGGGGGTAAACGCTAACATTATTCAAAGTTATTGTCTGTTTTTACATGCATTTTTATTACTCTTTAATTTAATATTTTTTTTGTATCAGTATACTGCTGCAGGATTATGTGAATTTCCCCTTGGGATTAATTAAGTATCTATCTATCTATCTATCTATCTATCTATCTATCTATCTATCTATCTATCTATCTATC
>JANRMT010062849.1:9820238-9851014 GCA_026402145.1 Polypterus bichir lapradei
ATAGATAGATAGATAGATAGATAGATAGATAGATAGATAGATAGATACTTTATTAATCCCAAGGGGAAATTCACAATTTTATAAATCTGATTATTATTTCATTTTTTTTAACATATGCATTTTTCTGTTTTTTGGCTTGAGAATATTCCACACAAAGTTTTATAAAAGAGGACCCAGGCATGGCAAGAAATACATAAGAAAAAGAGGCACCATGAGAGAAAAAAAAAGATTTTAAAACATAACACTAAATATAGCCAGAGTGTTTACACCATAGACGGATTGAAACGCTGGGAACCCACTTGAGGCATGGCAGCAATTCAAACATGGATGAAGAAATGCTTTTTAAATGAGTCAAAGAAAGAAAGAATGCATTTTTAGAACACCTGGACAATAGGAAGTGGGGAGGACAAAGAAACAAATGATTAGTTTTCTGGTTTTTAATGGGTTATAATGTATGTGAATTACAAAAGAGCAATGACTGCACAGTGGAAAACAATAACGATGGTCTTTTCACTTACATAACATAACATTCTCTAGGCTGTTTAATCTAATTTAGTATTGTAGGGTATAAGGCCCTGGACTGGGCCAATTTGGAAATGACAATCAGTGCCTAACCATTATATGTTTGAGGATGTGGGAGGAAAACTAGAGGATAAACCATAAAGCAAATGTTTACGTTCCCTGCAGTGCTTTTGGAAATTAACATCACGTAATGTTTTTGAAGCCATTAAATCCAGTTCAGGGTCATGGGGAGCCATGAAGTTATTGTGGCAGCACTGGGAAGAAGGCAGGAAATTGCCCTAGACAGGGTCCACACCTTCTCACACCCAGACAGGGCATATCTGGAGTGTCCAATTCACTTAACGTTTGTGTCTTTGGGAATTCAGGGAGGGAAGAATTCATGGAGAGAATGTGAATAATTTGCTCAGACCATGACTGGGCACTGGATTTGAACCCAGGATGCTGTATCCATGAGGCAGCAGAGCTACTCTTGTAAGGTAATCACTTGTGATTTTTTGCACTTCTTAACTTATTCCAATTAACATTCCCACAGCAGCATAAACCCCACATGGACATGTCTTTTTGAAGCCTTCTCAATATGCAGTTCTCTGTCAGGAGACAATCCATAGTCAGCCTCAGTAGAGTTTGTAAGCAACTGCCATAAATTGAACGTTTCCTCTTTTAATCTGCAGATTCAGTGATTTCCATTGTAAACCACATTTTCTTTTTCTAAAACACACCATAGTACATTACTGTACATCCAGCCATTGATCTGCAGTGGGAATTTTCTTCAACTGGGTATTTGTTTCTGTAAAACACTAAGAAAGAGAAACCTTGAAAATCTTAGAAATATTGGAAATTCCAGACTGCAAAATTAACAATAATGTTAGTTATTACTTGTTTCAAATAAACAAAATATATTATGTAGTTTTGTAACAGGTATGTGAGTCTAGGTTCAAGCTTGCAAAGATGAGTGTACTTTATTACAAAATAATTCCCTGAAATTAAAATAAAAATAAAGACAGGTTTACTGTAAGAATTAGATGGCCCCATTCAAAATTTCTGGGGTGTAATGGAGTTAGCTGTGAAAGGCATTGTGTTCAATGAAATTTGTAGAACTGCGTCATATATGCAAACATTCGGTTAATCATTATCATCATGAAACATTATGATCCATCAAGGTAGAATGTAAATACTTCCAGTACTCCATTGAACAAAAACTGGGGAAAGTGAAAATAATATCTTTGACAAGCTAATCAGCTGTTAGTCGGCAAATTGGCTAGCTGACAGCAACTGCCGCTGTTCACAGAAAACTCAGCAATGCCTCCCACCCAGTGTGGAAGGCCTCAAAAGGACAGAAAATTGATACTACCATCATTCCACCTAGAATTCCACCTAGATTCATGATTATTGCCCAAAATGAGCAGTCAAACCATTTGCAGCTCCTCTTGTCTTTAGTAACAGAGGAATACAATGTCATGAACACCTGGCTGGTATTACCCATGAAAGACTCAAAGTTACGAGAAGATAAGGGAAGCCAGATTCATGACACAAACTGGAAGGAAATGGAAGGCACAACAATTGATCGGGGAAGTAGAAGCAAGACATGGGTATCAGCAGATCGTTGGTACACCCTCGTCAGGGCCTGGGCTTCACCTCAACACAATGATGAACCCTAGTGCCACAGAGAAGAAACCTAAGCAGACTTGTGTCACCCAAGAGACTGGACAAAATGAAATTCCACGAGACAGAGACTAACCTGGGCAGACACAGGTCACCATCAACCACTGAGGTTCACGTTCCTGTTAAGATCCATTTATGATTTGTTCCCCTAACCTGCAAACCTTCAAAGGTAGGGATTAATGGAGGACAACAAATTCAAGCTTTGTGATGAGTCAGACACTCCTGCCGTCATGTAACCCAGTATGGGCAATTCAGATGGAGGCATAGTCACATTCTCAGAATTGGCAGAATGTCTAGACAGAGCATGTGTAACAGTCAATCAGGGCACCAACAAGACTTAAAGATAATTAATTAAGTTCATATTATTATGGGGGCAAAAACACACAAGAACAAACTACCTCCATCCCCAGCAATGTCTGTTATCAGTTGACCAGGAATAGTGTCCACCACCCTTAGAGTTGTAATAACCTAAGTGCAGGAGGTTTAAACAGAGAAGACGAGATTTGAAGAATCACAGAAGAAAAGGTTAATGAAGTACTCAGACCTTGCAGAAGAATTCAATCAGAAATGTTGGCTTTAGGGGCTTCACAGTAAAGTTGGTGTGGTGCTTACTTTGTAGCCAAGGAGTAAGTGTCAGAGAAATGTAATAACATGACGGTGCAAAATGCAGAAAAAACATTGACTTGGCTGTGGTTGAGGAAAGAAGATTCAGCCTGGAGGCCATCTACCATACCAGCACCTTGTGTCTGATCAGCACTATGGACTTGCCCCATCGAGAATGTCTTGTGCTTAAAGGTTTGAAACATTCAGTGACAGTTGGTGCACAGCTGAGGAGGCTGGTGGATAGAGCAGCACTAAGCTGTACTTTATAACTGGTATACCCATCCATCCATTTTCTCATCGAGCTTTAACTTGTGGCCCTCAGTAACAGACTCAAAGACAGAAGGCCACCCAGTACTAGTACACACACATACTCACCCACACACCACACTTTTACCTGAGTACTTAACAGCAAGTCATTTCACATTGGGCTTTAATATTTATTATAGAGAACTGTGCTGTAGTACAAGAGGTGTAAATCATTTTAATGCAAAAACCATTTTGTAATAAAAATTTTCATTACTAAAATTAAACAAGGATGCATCAATAAAGAATTTTTGGAACATATAAAAAGATAATAGCCCCCACTGGCCGTCCATCCCACCCTGAAACAGCACTAAAAATGAGGCAGCAAAATAAAAAAATGCAAACATGAGGAACAAATGCAGACATTCACCAATGCAGAGGACGGCATGCAGCAAAGGAGAGAAAAACAAAATAGAAGAGTGAAAAGGAGGAGACACGTCACAGAGCAGCCCCCAACCAGCACTTAAATAACCACACAGCATGAAGTCAGCTTTGGATAGTTGAGCTGGAAGAGCTGTTCATCCGGAATGCAGTGGGTTCAAGAAGGGCAAGATTATAGAATGAAGACCTCCAGTGTGCATGAGAGGCAAGGCCAAGAGATTTACAGCAAGAGAATAATAGCAACTAAGCTGTGATGATAGCAATCATTAAGAGAGTGAATGAAAAAGTGAGGAAAGGGAAGAAAGTCCAGGAGGAGGAAGACCTGAGAGGTCTGGGAAATGGAAGAGAAAAGAATCATGGAGAAGGATTTGAGGGAAGTCCATGAACCTGCAGAGGAAGGGGGCTGAAGGGGCAAAGATGATTATAGGAATATAAGCTTACAGTGATTTGAAGAATTCAGCAAAGTACACAGACCTCACAGAGGAATGCCATCAGAAAAGACGGTGTGTGTGGGCATTTGCAGCAGGACCTGGCCTTAGGGTCTTAGCAGTAAAGTTGGTGTGGCACTTACTCTGTAGCCTGGGAGTAAGTAGGAAGAGTTCTGCTTCGAAACCCATGAGGTGACATATGAAGCTTAAATTGTATTTACTGCTAACTGGGATTTTTGGGAGTTCTTCATTTTTTGAAAGATTGTATACCAGCATGGTGCAGAGATTGGGGAAAGGCCCTTCATCAAATTAGCACAGGTTTCAAAGAAGGTTCGAGGATAACAGAGTGCAAACTAGATACAGGAGTAGAGTTAGGAAAACGAGTGGAAGCAAAGTGCAAGAAATGAAGTGGAACGGGGAAGAGAGAGTGTCTCCTCACACTCTGAGCATGGACGTCAGGTACAGATAGAAAAAGCAGGTGGAAGCCTGGACTGGAGAAAAATGAATATTTCAAGAGCTGACTCATGTAAAATGTCTGTCAGTGTGGAGGTGCCTTGACTGACACCAAGGGAAGTACTTTTAACTCAAGCCACTCAGAAACAACAAAGGTGTGGTGCTTCTAAAAAAGTGCTGACAACAGGTTTGAGGTTTTTATTTAGATGTGCTTACACAAGAAAACATGAATTATAGTTGCATCCTATAACAGAGAGAAATAAAATAAAGCAAACAAACAGAGACAGCACAGGTTGAAACTAACCCAGAAATTCTAAAATATTTATCTAATTTGAAAACAGTTTCTATTTTAACTACTTTTAGCAGTTTTATAGGTGCATTTTTAACTAAAATGGTAATATGATACATATGGAAAACTCTGCACTTCTGGAAATGTTTTATTATCTCCAATATTCCTTATTAAAAAGATTTTTGGCACTGGGAGTAATTCATGTTGGGTAAGTATCCTGTCTAGCCGGTCCAGAAAAATCACTCTTCCCTGCAACCCAATTAACTCATCAATTTACTGGCTTTGGGTTTGACCTCGTCAGGTGGTGCTTTGGATTCAAAATGGTTAAATATGCTTAAATATTCCAATAATTCAAATTATTTCTCTAGGTAGAGGGAAATAAATAATGAAAAACCTCCAAGAATGAAAATACAGGTTGTCACAAACTCCACTCTGAGTCATAGCAAGGTTTGGGGCAGCCACCTATATATTTGGTATCCTGGCTGCAATGTTGCAAAAATGTAAACAGCACTGATGTGCACATAACCAAGTCCAAAACTGAGGGAATAGGGAAAAGGTGGAGGCTTTTAAAGGAGAAGATAGGAAGTGAGGTCAAAGGGGTCCTGCTCATAAGGCTCTTCAACCATAGACTCGAGCCCGGACGTGACATCACAGGGGCCTGAGCCGGCAAGGTCTTCTTCCATAGGCTTGGACCCAGAAGTGATGTCAAGAGGGCCAGGTGGGATCTCCCGTGAATGGTCTGCAGGAAAGGGAGAAAAAGAATAAGTGCACTCTGCCACATCCCGGTCTGATTCGGAATTGCTCTTACTCAAGCCCTTTAGCTGCCTCCCATGCGCACGTGTGTGACAAGGTCAAAATCCGTTATAATGAAGTGCCAGGGACCTAAAAAATATTTTGTTGTAATGAAAATTTCATAGTAATGAGATTCTGAATTTGTGACTGTAGTGCTTTCTTTAACTTGCTTCCAGGCATTTGCAATCATTTCAATAGCTTCTTTCATGTTAATTTTCATCTCCTCCTGTCTACTAGTTATGCTGACGAGAAGTTTTCTCAGCATTTTGTTACGATAATACACTTTCAGGGTGCGAATGATGCCCAAATCACCCATCGAGATCTTTTCGCAGTTGCTTTGGCGGTGAGCCGCTGCAGTGCTGAGAAGCTAAACAGATAAACAGTCTTCCAATGACGTGGTCTTTGTGCTTTGGGACAGTCTTCAGCATGTCATCCCATTTCAGGAAGTCCCAAAAAAGTTTAAAAACCTCACAACAGTGATTTTGATTTTACTTGAATGAGTGGCCCACTAATAGGAATGTTTCTTGAACGAGCATCAACGTCTTCAAATGCAGCACTTGATATACGCTTGCACTGAGGCCCAAGGTGTGCAACCCAAGATTTTCCTTCAATTTTTGCTTGGTCTTTCAAAAAACTTGATAGTGTTGATGGCAAAATTTCGAATTCACGGGCGATGTCTTTTTTTTCTTTTTGCCAGAATTGAGAGCCGTTTTTTTCCTAATGTAAGCTGTTGTCATTTTTTTTGTGTCTGCCATTTCTATAGGAAGTTGAGAATGAGTTAAATTCCAATGGATGTTTTTCAAATGTTGAACAGCAATAAGCAAAATGTATCACTGAAAACTACAGAAACAGTACGAGGAAAGTTCAAAGAGAGAAAAATGTACAAATGTTTCTGTTCGGGGATTGTTGTGCACAACTGAGCTGTGACCACAGAACTAATTGTTCTGTGGATGATTCATTCAGGCATTTCAAAGTCACTTCGTTGTAATTAAATTATCTGCTGAATGTATTTCATAGTAACGAGATTTCTATAGACTCGTCTTATGGGGAAACTGTCGGGACCGTAAAAATACTTCGTTGTAATGAAAATTTCGTTGTTGCAATATTCGTTGTAACAGAATTTGACCCGTATTTATTAACAAGAAAATAGCAGAATGCTACAAAAAATATAAAAAAAGAATTGCCTAGAAAGCAATCCAAATAAACCAAGATCAATCCTAAATCCATAAACTGTGACCTAAAAAAGAGCAAATAAAAAAATAAAATCACAAAACCAGAACTGTAAACAATGAAACAGCAATACTCACTTATCTCTCCTCCAAAGCACATTCAATAAACCACAAGAAATTCACACTCCCTGTATGTCTTTAAAGGCTTGGGGCAGTTCTTTGTATTGGTGGCCCCGCCTCTTGGGGGGCTCACCCACAAAACAGAAGACACGGAGGAAAAGAAAAATTTACACATTGAAGCTAAATAACCAAGTATTACAATACAATTGTTATTAAATGCATAACTAGACACATATTAAAAATAAACTACAATAGCATAAACAATGATAATTAAAGAGTTAAAAATGAACTTAAAAGATATAAAAAAGGATTATAAACATAAGCTAGGGGAGGGACCATTGCTTAAACATAATGTGCCAACATTCAGGCCAGAGCTGCAAACCAATAGAATTCGGAAGTACCTTCTTGGCAGGGGGTCCCCAATACTTATCTATAAGATATGGTGGGGCCAACAGAATAACACATGGGACTTTATTTGAGATAAAAAGCTCAAGAATTGAAGCAATAGAGGAAGTGTATTTTATTTCAATGAGACCTGAAGAAAGAAGATGGTTTTAGAGTACAAAGCTAATGACACATTTCACTGTCTGTGTTTCAAGACAGCATACATATGCTGCAACTGATTGTCATGAATGTCAGTATGCTCTAAAGCTTTTTTAAATTCATACCGCATATGTCATGTCCTGCATACAAAGTATGAATTACTGAAATGTGATTTGGGATTCATTCACATGCTCCTCTACACTAGGAGTTCAGGTCAGGGAGATAAAAATCTGCGTGACTGTTTATTCATTGCTTCTTCAATTAAAACTGGAAATCTCTACCACCATACCAGCAGGTAAATTCCAGATAAGAAACATTTGGAAATTTTAAAATATTATCTTCATTCGTCTACCTGTCATTTTTCTGAATCCTTTTATCCATTAAATGCAGACTACTCCTGCAGCTTCAGGTTCAACACAGAAACCATTTCTCTGCATGACGTAAGTCTATCAGAAGAATTAAGCTACACACTCGGCCAGTTAAGTGTTGCCCACCAGGTACATGAAAACAAACCAAGATCCTTTGAGAAAATGATCAGATTTTCATTTTTAAGCTTATTATATTTTTTTATCATAATGTTTAAGAGATGATTTTGTGGTCATTTTGCATATTGTTTAAATGGCTGCAGCTGCATTGTTGTTTTCAGTGGCGCCCCATTGCTATTGTTGGACCACCAGACATCATGGCACGTGATGTCATCAGGCCCCTGCTCTTTAAGATGGTGACATGTTAATTTTGTCATTCAAGTTTTTGGATTTGCTACTAAAATCTTAGTGCAGTTGCTTATTGATTCAAAATGATTTTGGGTGCTAAGAATTTTGCCTGTTTTTCTCTGACTTTGATTCTTGTGTGTATTGGGTTTGGATTGCTAGATCCTTTTCTTTAGGTTTTTGACATCATCCCTTGGTCCTGGTAAATTTTACCTTTTGATTTGCCTCTCTGTTATTGTGGTACTACAATGGTAACACGATGATGTTATCATACACCATTTTCTAGTTCTCATTGTAAATCTAGTCCGTTAAACAGTAGACAAAAATAGTGACTGTTAAAGTACTTTGATTTTCAGGCATTTCAGTCCATCTGCTATTTTTCTGAACCTGTCTGTATACATAAGCTACAAAGAAATTAATTGACATTACCAGAAAGATAAGAACTGGACTCTGCTTCATTGCAGACTGTCACATTGTAAGCAAGATGGGGTGTTCTGGCTGTCAACAGCCTGCTGCCCTCAAAATAAAGATGTGAAAGATATATCCTGTTATACCAATTAACATAAATATCCACAGAGCCCAAGACCCAGACATATTCCACAAAATAATGGCTCTGCTCAAAAATTTGTGTTGATTTGTTTGCAGAATCACTAATGGAAAAGAACAAAACACAGCAGAAAATGTCTACCTCAGTCTGTTAGAATTTAAAGTTCCATGCAGAACTGTTGCTGAGCTGCTACCCACACTTTGAAGTATGGACAAATGAGTTCCGGTTGACGTTATTGAATGCAAAAAGAAACGTACAAGGAAGAAACCAAGACAGCAGTGACAAGACCTGCATGACACTATATCAGCTAGACCACTTTCATACCTTCACTAGGGAGAAATGATCAAAATTCAGGGATTGTAATGTAGCAGTTTTACACAAATTGATTTTATCTCATACTTAATTCATACCCATACAGCAGAAACCATCACCACCTTCACAACACATTTGATCATATGAGCTCTGACTGCAATGAACAAGAAAACATCTACAGTAAACATTCTAGAAGAGTCGTGTCAGACTGACTCTCAACCTGACACTCATTGCATATAAAGTGTAATCCAAATTTAATCTGGATTTATCAATGTACATTAAAAGGAATATCAGATAAGAATGCATTGTAAAGATAATTATTATTCAGGCTACATTGGAGTTGGATTACAGACATTTTAAATGACATGTTCAAGATTATACAGTGAGGTTATAACGGTCGAATCACTCTCCCAGACCAGCAGCTACACCACCAGGACCCGTGGCCTTGCAAGATGAGGACATTAGACCCGACAAGCCCTACTTCTTCCAAATAAACTTCCTCCAATCGATGATCAAAAATAAGCCAGACAACAAACAGTATGTAAAACAATAAAATGATCATATACTGATAAAGAAAGAAATGAACAAACTCCAAACAATATATATATGTTGTACCCCAACCAACCCTGACATAAAATTCAACCCCAAAAGTGTCCAGTGGAAAGTAATAAATAAAAGAAAAAGTGCAGCACAAAGTTAATATATAATACAAACCCTCCCTTGACCCCACACTGAACACAAACTCAATACGATACACAGAAAGTATGAAACGCACATAAAAGTCCAGAAGATTTAACAGAAAATGGATAATGTTTGTGAACCTGATTCAGCTGCAAAAACAGTCCTACGGAAAGTACACAGATGAAAATGATGGCTTGGCCTTCTCCCCAAACAACAAGAAACAGTCTCACCATGCTTATCCTCAGAACATGGCGTGATCCAGAACCCTGGGGTTTTTCAGTGCAAAGCTGTTGTTATCGGGAGCTAAAAGTGGCAGGTAGACAAAGGTGTGAATGATTTGAAGCGGTGCTTTCTCCGGTCTCTGTAGCGGAATGGCGGTCTAGTAGAACAAGATGTGTTTTTTTTTTTCTCTGTTTTCATTTAAATAATGACTGATTGAATGCAGGTGATGGAATTGACAGGACCAATTATCATGAGGGGCCACGGTTCCACAGAGTTATCCTTCTCCCCCATTGTTTCCAGGGGAGCATATTTACATAGACACACACACACCGTATAAACAGGACAATGCTACAAAAGACTGGACTCAGCACAAAATACATTTACGAAGACATTAAACTTGTAGCACCGCTTCAAGGTTGCGGTGGGAATTAAGCCACTAAACGCATTGTTTAAGTTCCATTACCTTACTCACTACATCAAATAAAAATGAGGACAAAGGTCATCTAAGCACAAAGTCGCATGGCACCTTCCTCTCTCGTGTCAGTGTTTCAGGCTGGTGGTGGTAGTGTAATGGTGTGAGGACTATTTGGATGGCACATATTAGTACTGCCATCCAAATCATATTATGTGATATCATCTACTTTTGCTTCGTACTTGTAAAATATTTATTTTTATACTGTATTGAGGATTTGTTCTGTTCTGTGTATTGTATTGACCCCCTTCTTTTTGACACCCACTGCACGCCCAATCTACCTGGAAAGGGGTCTCTTTTTGAACTGCCTTTCCCAAGGTTTCTTCCATATATTCTTATATAAATTTCATGATCGACCAATGAGATATGGGAACATGTGGTGGGAGGCAGGGGTCCCCTTGGTAAATTGAGCACGACAGCGAGGGTAAGGAACGGGGATATTAAGTACAACTAACTGAGTGGGGAGGTGTCCAACTAGGTGAATTGAGAATGATCTTTAGAGTAGGATGTCCCTTTCATGGCCCACCACGACCCACTGCCTATGTGTATTGTATTGTATTGACACCCACTGCACACCCAACCTACCTGGAAAGGGGTCTCTCTTTGAACTGCCTTTCCCAAGGTTTCTTCCATTTTTTCCCTACAAGGTTTTTTATTTTTTTTGGGACTTTTTCCTTGTCTTCTTAGAGAGTCAAGGCTGGGGGCTGTCAAGATGCAGGGCCTGTTAAAGACCATTGCGGCACTTCTTGTGTGATTTTGGGCTATACAAAAATAAATTGTATTGTATTGTATTGTATATAAGCCTTCTTAATAAAAGGTGATTGTCATTCCACTGCCAAATAGTAACTAAGCAATGTAGCTGAAAATGTTCATCCTTTAATAACAACAGTCTAAATTTATTTAAGTGGACCCTTTAAGAAGTCATGGTGCAACATACACATCACCTCAACCTGATGTCCGTGACTTCAGTTTACTGCAATGTCCCACCCACTGATGAATATTTTCCTAGAAATTCACCCTGCTGCCAGAGTGATATGACAGACTTGCAGCAGCCATACACAGAATTTTCACGCATGTGTACTGTAAGATCATTGCGACGCTGCTTCTGTGATGTCACTTGCATGCACTTCACTCCTAATTCAACGCAAGCAGACAACCTCAGCTTTGTGGTACATGTACATTGTACGTTCACACAATGAGCTACCATACGTTTTCCTGAGACAGGTTCCAGTCTGTCCTGTTCAATTTGTGCCACAGCTACACTCGACTACACGTCCGTCTTGGACAAGGTAGAACCTCTACAGGCACACTTAGCTGATGCCTCTGCAAGTTCACCAATATAGTAAAACTTCTAGAGAATCTCTGGGTTGCTTTTTTGTCCTGAAGACAACATGCAGCTAGTACACATAAATACTATATATAGTAAATACCTGTGGTGTTCCACAGGGGTAAGTGCTAGGGCCGCTGCTATTTTTAATATATATAAATGATTTAGATAGGAGTATAAGTAACAAGCTGGTTAAGTTTGCAGATGATACCAAGATAGGTGGATTAGCAGATAATTTGGAATCCATTATATCATTACAGAAGGACTTGGATAGTATACAGGCTTGGGCAGATTTGTGGCAGATGAAATTTAATGTCAGTAAATGTAAAGTATTTCACATAGGAAGTAAAAATGTTAGGTTTGAATACAAAATTGGGCAGTCGGAAAATCGAAAGTACACCATATGAGAAGGATTTAGGAGTCATAGTGGACTCTAAGCTATCAACTTAAAGACAGTCTTCAGAAGCCATTAAGAAGGCAAACAGAATGTTAGGTTATATAACAAGATGTGTGGAGTACAAGTCCAAGGAGGTTATGCTCAACCTTTATAATGCACTGGTGAGGCCTCATCTTGAGTACTGTGTGCAGTTTTGGTTTCCAGGCTACAAAAAGGACATAACAGCGCTAGAAAAGGTCCAGAGAAGAGCGACTAGGCTGATTCCAGAGCTACAGGGGATGAATTATGAGGAAAGATTAAAAGAGCTGAGCCTATACAGTTTAAGCAAAAGAAGTTTAAGAGGTGACATGATTGAAGTGTTTAAAATCATGAAGGGAATTAGTACAGTGGATCGAGATTGTTATTTTAAAATGAGTTCATCAAGAACACGTGGACACAGTTGGAAACTTGTTAAGGGTAAATTGTGCACAAACATTAGGAAGTTTTTCTTTACACAAAGAACGATAGACACTTGGAATAAGCTACCAAGTAGTGTGGTAGACAGTAAGACTTTAGGGAATTTCAAAACTCGACTTGATGTTTTTTTGGAAGAAATAAGTGGATAGGACTGGTGAGCTTTGTTGGACTGAATGGCCTGTTCTCGTGTTCTAATGTTCTGATGTTCTAAACGCCAAAGAGGAAGGACAGGCAACCCAGCTGAGATGAAGGTATAATTTCTTGCCCAGACTGGATGCCTGAATGGAAGGACTGTTGGAATAGTGACATATCCTAGCCAGAAGGTCGCATGATTTTCACCTTGGCTGGGATCAACTGATACTGGATAGACTTTCTCAACGTGGATTCCAAGAACAGTTTGAGCTACATTTTTTTTGTATGAAAATGTGCTATATAAATAAATGTTGTTGTTGTTGTTCATACCCCCAAACAGAATGTGGCAGTGTTCCTTGAGATTGATCCCAATCAGTACACCTGCAGGGTTGCATGGCAATTGGAGTGCGAAAGCACTGCCCTGTCAGGGTTCTTAGGTATCGTCAGAGAGTGCTGTCAGGGGAGGACAATACTAGTTTCCAAGTGACCCAGAAGTGCTCCCAACTGGCAAAGTGGTGACACCTGAAGCAGTCCCAAGTTTTGCTTGAAAAAAAGCCCACTGGTCAACACTCTTTGGGGGTGGAAGGAGGAAGAAACAAAAAACATTTTGTATTTGGAATACTGTTCTTTTCAATGGGTGATTTCTGGAGAGGTGGCTTGGATAAATAAACATTTTTAATTTAAATCCAGAATCATGTTGGGCATTGCCTGTGTCTGAGGTTTGGGGCTCAGGGACATCCCGTAGTGGTTACAAAATAAATAAATAAATAAATAAATAGTGGACCACAAGGGGGCACACACCATCAAAAACAGACACGGACAGACGTAGGACTTTCAAGTTCAAGGAACACGTCTTGATTTTTCTTTCTTTTCCCATGGGAAACACCTTCCTCCATTTCCCACTGGTTCAGCAAAGTCCACAACAAATTGTAAATTTCTTCTTTCTTGCACTCCTCTGGGAATGCCTCATCTATCTCCTTCTGACTCTGGCTCTCTGAGTAGTGGCTGCTGGCTCTTTTTATAAGGCACCAGGAAGTGTTCCAGGTGCCCATTGACCCAGTTCTGGATGTGGCAGAAGTGCTGCAACTAAGAGCTCAGCAGCTCCACAGGTGCCCCCTGGTTGTGGCCATGGGCCCCAGCAGGGTTGAGCTTCCATGCTCCAAACCTGTGGCACTGTTGCACACCAGGGGGGCTGCCTTCTAGCACTCTGAGGGAGGTAATGTTCTGGATAGGCTGTCTCCCCCACACCTTCTATGAAAGGGGAGTCCTGGCTGGTTTAGGGCCCCAGCTGTCCACCACTATATATATATATATATATATTGTGGAGGACTGCCGGCTTTCCATGCCGGTCCTCACCCCCAGGCCGCCAGGAGGAGCTCTCCCAACAGCAGGATCGTGCCTCGAGGTCAAGCAGGGCCTTATGGACTTTGTAGTGTTTATACACAGCCCTGCTGGATACCTTGGGGATACCTTGGGGACCACCAGGAGTCGCTGTGGGGGGGCTTATGGGCTCTGTGATGCCGTATGACCTGGGAGTACATCACGGTCACGTGACAGGAAGAAATGTCGTGCTCCCGGGTTGAAGTAAAGAACTGATTGCCCTGACCCGGAAGGAATAAGGAACTGTGGACTGTTGGGACAGGAACACCTCCGGGTCAGGGACTATAAAAGGACGATGCCTCAGTCCAGACGCTGAGCTGAGCTGGGAGGTAGAGGAGCAAGTGTCTGGGCGAGGAGGAGAGTTTATTGTGTGTTAGTTATAGTATCGATTTATGAGTAGTGTGGAGGGTGCTTGGTGCACTGTGGAAAATGAAAATAAAAAGTATTGGACTTTTACTTGGTATCTGGAGTTGTACATGAGGGTTCAAGGGAGCACTAGCGCCCCCTACTGCCACAATATATATATATATATATATATTTACCATAGTGCTTATATGTGGCCATTTCTTGTGTTTTGTTTGTGCTATAGTTCTGTTTCTGCCTTTTGTTGTTTAAGGCAGGGTGCTACAGTGGTTAGCACTGCTGCCTCACAGCTCAGATCACATATTTGGACATAGTAATCAATCACATTTTGCAGAAGATTCCCAAGCATTCAGGGACACATAAACCACCATTGCGCTAGCTCAGTTCCTCCTTCCCCATTGACTCATTTCATGAAGTTCACAAACATTTCCCAGATTTTGCCAAACTCACTGCAATGCGAACGAGGCAAGGTTTCCTAATCTCTAGTGGTCTGTTTGTCTTTACATTAACCAGGGTACCCTCTGCACTGTCTAGGTCAGCCCTCACAGCTTAACCATCTCCTATCCTTGGTACATGAGTCACAACACACAGCGGAGTGCCACAAGAGTGACAGTGAAGGTAAAGTTCTGCTGGCAAATGACCCAGAATGAGATGTGTGGAAAAAGGGCTGCAGCTGAAAAGCACATCCAAATGTTTATAGCTATTTATTATAAGTTATACCAACTCCACACTTTACACTAGAACATTTTCTAATCCAGAAATATTAAAGTATTTGAATAAAAATATCAGCTAGTGTATTAGAACTATTGAATACACGAAGAAGTATAGCAATAAGGAGGCGTGCTTCTTTAAAATAGAGCAGTGTTTATTTTTAGAATCCACAGTAAATGCGTTTACATCCCCACATGAACTGATTATCTAATAAAATATTAAATGATTGTAGTGTACACCAACTGTGCAGCTTGGGGAAAACGTTACACAATGCCAAAAATAGACATGCATTTCTCTATAAAAGTTGGGAATCAACAAAACAGGTTTAGGTCTTTTTTAGGAGTGTATCATGGCTCCTGTGTTGTCTCGGTGTCTCCACCTGTGCCCGAGGGGACACACCATTATACTAATAAAATCCACATGAAGGCGACAGCTGGGCTCACGGACAGGTTTGCTCGAAGGGTTTTAGTAATGTTTGTTGAATTTGACGCTTTCATTTTCTTTTCTTCCCATATTGACAAGCTACATTTCATAGAGTGCCTCATTTCCAACAGAAGATAATGCCTTTCTTAATGTATTTTTCCGACTGGATGATTGTCAGGTTAAATAAATTGTTTAATGCCACACAGTTAGATAACGTTGGTTAGTAAAATCTACAAATCTTGCTTTAAAATTGAAAGGTTTAGGTGTCTAACTGTAAAGCATTCACTTATATCAAAGCTTTCAATAAATTAATTTGACAAAGGATCTCCGAGCAATAAAGACAGCTGACGATGCAAAGTGATGGAAGAGGACCACAGCATCACTCATTCAAGCCATGAATTATGACAGAAGCAATAACAAACAAGATACATTTCTAGGCTGCCTTAGGTGGAAGCACATGGCCAGTTTCAAGAAGAAATGATGTGCTGAGAAGAGAAAGACCTACAATTAATGAATGCCAACTAGCACATTTTCAGTACATTTTACTTTTATAGCTGACTTTTTTATCCAAGGTGATTTATGATACAATTGGTTACGTTTCTGTTGATTTTCCAATTGGAGGACAGGCAGGTCAAGTGACTTGCTCATGGTCACACAGCATCAGTAGCATGATTTGAACTCACAAGCTTAGGGTGTGAAGTCTAAAGCCTTAACCACTACACCACACTGCCTGTTTCTGGATTGCTGCAGATGAGGACTCACACACTTTGCAATGCCATGGAGCATCAGGATTTACTTCTGTTCCTGATGCATCTTTAGGATTGTGAGCACCAAGGCTGTCATTATAATTGTTATCGTTTTACCAGTACAAACACAACACAAGTTTATTAACTCAACAAGATGTCTACACATGGCAGCAAATGAGTCCGGAGAATTGTCTATTTTCTCACTTGTGATCTTTATTTAAATGTTAAACGATGAGCAGACAGGATATAAGCATTTTTTTCCTTATGTGAATGGCACACATTCGCTGGAAGTGAAGCATTCTGGCAGCAACCCATTCCTGTTTCTGGATTATTGCAGATGAGGATACACACACTCTGCATGCCATGGAGCTTCAGGATTTACTTCTGTTCCTGATGCATCTTTAGGATTTTGAGCACCAAGGCTGTCATCATAATTGTCATTGTTTTACCAGTACAAACACAACACAAGTTTATTGACTCAACAAAATGTCTACACGTGACAGGAAATGAGTCTGGAGAATTGTCTATTTTTTCACTTGTGATCTCTATTTAAAAACAAAATGGTGGGCAGACAGGATATAAACACATTTTTTCAGAAGCAGAACACCCTTTTTTTCTGAAATGAAACACTGAATTTTCCTTCAAATTCAATGTTGTGTGAATCATTTTGTTCATCACTAACTAAATGGCTTAGCACTGCAGGTTCCAGACTGCAGCACTTTCTTGTTTATAATTTTTATTTTGCCCCATCATGTAAACTTTACCCAATTGAATGACTGCTGCTAGTCTTCATGTTTCAGTTTGAGATTCCAGCTGCTCGTAAAAACAAAACAATGCAATTATAACACTCATTCTCACTGGTTACGGTATCGCCTTGAGCTTTATGCTTTAATAGTTTTAGAATTTGATTTTAATAAAATGTATAAATTGACTGGAGTAAGCAGGTCTAGAAAATGAATAAAGGAATAAATTAATTGATAAATGTGTACAGTGCATTGAGGTTGTCAATGGGAAGCACACATATAAAAGTAACTTAAATTTAGCTGAGCCCCGCGGTAAAATTGCTCTGTCAAATGGCACTCAGTAAGAATACATATTTAATAACCTGAATAGCTGTGTTTGACTCCCGCCTTAGAGGTAAGCAGTTAAGCATTATTCCTATATGCTGAATTCCCCGGCTCCTGATCAAGCACTTTTAAACACCAGAGACTTTAGCTTGTGCATAAGAATATCACAATCATAAGCATTATGTGAAAGGGCAAAGTACAATTATCGCATAATTCTTTTTAAATTTTGCTACACTGGTAAATGAAATAAGCTCGATAGATGTTCCCGAGAAAAAGAAAATGAAGCAAGAAACTCAGTTACATCTTAACTGTGTCCAGCAGCACCCCCTAGAGCTTTAGGTGCTGTGGTATGTTTAAATGCTGACCCTATCCAGTCCCAGAGGTGTGTCACTGATTGAAAAGTATTCAGTGAGGGTTTGTAAAAGTTTTAGTACAAGCCCCTCTCTTAAATGTCATACACAAAAAGAGAAATGCATAACATTAAGCTGGCTTAAGGCTTACTGGCTGGCTGTCCTATCTTAACGTCATCTCCTGGCAAACAAAGACATGTTTACAGTGTATGAGCCCAATCATCATATCTGGGTGCAATTGCCAGAGAAACAGAGCACTCAATGAGGTGATCTAATACCCCGAGGAATGTGTAAAGTGGCAATAGGGAGATGAAGATGGCTGCGTGCTGCATTGTCCTGATGTGTAATACAACCGAGGGAGCGAAGCTGATAGGCCTCCTTCTGTGTGTCTGAGGGTGTGCATGCGCATATGTTGGAGAAGAATGTCGCCTGTCAGTTTAAATATCAGTCTTAGTTGCCTAGGTGAGGTATGTCTCTTCAGTCAATGCAATTTGCAATTCAAATTTCCCCCCTGATGGCTTTCTGTTTTTTTTTTTTAAATGCCAACAATCTTTTCAAATTACAACTTCGGCTAAGATGGAAACAAAGCCATTGTGAGGAAAAAGAAAGCTCTTCCAAGGTCTTCATTTTTTGGAGAGTTGTAGGTCACTTAGCCGCACAGCTTAGAATAGAACATAAAATGGCACAGCTCAGCTCTGCTCCGGTTTAATAATTCAGCTTAAGCTGCTGTGATGGAAGCAAATGAAGATACAGCTGAGCTGAAATTCTTCACCAGATGGGTTTTGCTTTCTATATTTAGGCCATATGAATAGATGCATTTTTAAAGATTGTTGGCTTGTCACAGTTGGGGACAGGAACATGCTTAGAATGACAACTGTGTTGACAGTCAGAGAGTAGGATTTTGTATGATTAAAGGAAAGGAAATTGCTTCTTTTTCTTGTAGATGAAAAAATTGAGAGCATTTTACAGGGCAGCTACTTCATCATCCTGAAGATTTAGTACGGAGCGGGCATGAGATTTCATCCACTTGTCAACAGGGACAGCTTTGGGGAAAAAGGAAGGAATTTATCCCAGAGAGGCCACCTGTCCATTTTAATTTTGCAGTACGCATATGGGGGGACACTGCAGAGTGACTAAAAAACCCAGCAGGCATTGCTTTGACATGTTGAATAGAACCAGAATTCCTTGGAATAACTTACTGCACTGCCTTCCGCTCACACGGTCCTGGGTTCAAACTTCATGTCAGTCCCTTTTTAAGGTTTCATCACATCCCAGTGATGTGTTGGTTGTGTTAATCACACCAATGTAAGTGAATGTTATTGTGCCCTGTGAAGGACTGGCAACTGTCCAGGGGTGGTTTATGCCTGGCACTTAATGGTACCGAGATAGTCTCCAAATGAAACCAGCAATGGATCGATGAAACCACATAGCCGTACAGTATAAGTGCATATCAGATAGAATTGAACTGAATCTGTTCTGTAAATAACTAAGAGCAGGGCATTTTCTATGATTTTACTCTGTGGCTTTCATGCCCACATTTCTGCCAGTGCTGTATGTTTTGTAAACCCCAGAGCTGGCGTGGTAGTTTCTTTTCAGGCTAAAGAGTATGCTTTCTTTTTTCGACTGAAACCATATGTGGTTCAAATCAAGGCAGGGTAATTACAGAGACTAGGCCTGACCCAACATGGGGGACTTCCTGACCAACATGAAACGTGACCGCCTATGTGCTTTGGTTGTCCTTTTTGGTTTTGTTGCTGACATGGGGTTTCCCACGTGACTAATCTCACTCTCGTTTCATCTTTGTAACTGACAGTGGGATGTTAAAGAAACCTAAAGACATTTCTTTGTGTTTTGTTTTTTTTTATGCCAGTCCATTCCCTTGAAATCTGAATCTCTGTGTTATTTTTAGGACAATAGCTATTGATTGCCAATGTGTTTGTTTGACAGAAGGGAGAGGCGTTGGGTTACGCTGCTAAAAACTGGATCTGAAAGTAACAGAAGTGGAAGATCCCCGATGGCTTCATCAAGCTGTGAAATGTGTCCCTGATCAGATTGTGTTTCTTGCCACAATGCCAGAAAATAGCTTTCAAAATCTTCCACTCCTTAACTCTTACTATGGGGAGCATACGGATGCATGTTCTGCATGAACTTTATTTGCTAACTTTTCTTCAGGTAACTCTTTTGACCAAATTCAGTCAAATTCTTGTAATGGCTAATTAGCGATCTATCTATCCACAGGTTCAATTCCTAGTCTTGCTGCTGGCTGCATGGAATGTAAACATTCTTCAGGTATTCCGGTTTTCACCTCAAACACACGTCGACTGGCAAGTCTAAATTGACTGAACGTGTGATGGAGGGAGCGAGCGAGTGTGCCCTTTAATGGACTGGCACACCATCTAGGGTTGGCTCCTGATCCTGCCAGGATAAACCTTGCAATAGAAAATAAATTTCAGAAAATGTTAGGCTGGCTATCACGTTATGATAATGTCTTCAAGGGTACAGGAGATGGGGTTTGAATCCTGCATGTCAAGTCAAATCAAAATTTATTTATAGCACACATTTAAGACTACAGAAGTGGTTTCCAAAGTGTTGTACATGAAAATTGATAAATACAATCAATAACTGATGAATAAAAACATAATAAAAAAGAAGTAAATATAAACAATTAACAAATAACAATTAGCAACACATAAAAACACACCATGAGCGACTAAATGCCAGGGAGAAAAAAACGTGTTTTTAGCCAAGATTTCAAAATTGACAGGGTTGGAGTTCCTCTTATCTGAAGCGGTAGGCTGTTCCAGAGCCAAGGAGCTCCATTTCTTTTGCTTCAGTTGTGGTAAGGCCAGTAGCAACTGGTCAGATGATCTCAGGGATCAAGAAAGGGCATAAAAAACAAGGAAGTCAGACAGATAAGGCAGGGCCAGACCATTTAAACATTTCAAAGTATACAATAAAATTTTGAAATCAATTCTAAGACTAATGGGAAGCCAATGAAGTGAAACCAAAATAGGAGTGAAATGCTCTCGCTTACGTGATTCAGTTAAGACCAACTGCAGGCAAGAGAGAAGAGCTTGACTGACACCACTGTACGATGAGTTCCAATAGTCAAGACAGGATGAAACAAGGCCATGAAGAACTTTTTCCAAATCAGCAAAATAAAGGAAAGGCTTGATTCTTAACTGGAAAGAGCAGCTTCTTACAACAGAGTTTATCTGCTTATCCAGTTTAAGATGATTGTCAAGGATAACGCTCAGGCTTTTTACAAATGTCTTTAGTAGTAGTCTGTTGTACCGTGTAAGCCAGGGGTGTCCAACTGTGGTTTTGGTGGACCGCAGTAGCTGCAGGTTTTCATTCTAACCCTTCTCCTTTATCAGCGAACAGTTTTCACTGCTAATTAACTCCTTTTCCCTACATTTTAATAACCTTGTTTTTAAGGATTCAGTCCTCTGAATTGATTCATTTCTTCATTAAATGGCAGTCAAGCAGAAATGAGATGTGAAACGAGCCAACAGATGACCAGCTAAACTGGAATGTCAAACTCCAGCCAATTTCACTCCAACCACTTTCTTAATGAGAAGCCAATTCTTGCTGTTAATTAAAGCTGTTATCGAATATCATGAATATCATATATTGTTGGGGCTCTCATTCTGCCACAGCAGACTGTTGATTTTCTGTTTTTTCTACGATGTTTTGGTGAAGGTGGCACAGTGGGTAGCGCTGCTGCCTCACAATTAGGAGACCTGGGTTCGCTTCCCGGGTCCTCCCTGTGTGGAGTTTGCATGTTCTCTCTGTGTCTGCGTGGGTTTCCTCCGGGTACTCCGGTTTCCTCCCACAGTCCAAAGACATGCAGGTTAGGTGCACTGGTGATCCTTAATTGTCCCTAGTGTGTGTGTGTGTGCGCGCCCTGCGGATATAGTGGAATGGATGGATGTTTTGGTGACCTGAGTGTGGTGTAGAGGGTCCATAGCTCAGATTGAAAAGGTCACTTTTTTAAATAGATAATCGCCGGGGTGTGGTAGTATGGCCGGAGTGATTCCTGGGAGCTTCGTGATGTGGACGGTCCTCGCTTAAGTGCACAGGTGAGGAGTCATCTGCATCCATAATTGATGCCGGGAGCTGCTAATTGCCACACCTGATCCACTTCCCCGTTATATATAATAAGAGTGCGAGTGTGGAGGGGAAAAAAGAGAAAGAAAAAGGGAACAAGGTTAAGGAAGCGAGAAGTTAGAGAGAGAGGGAGAGCGAGCAAAGACTTGTGGATGTTTGCAGGGAGCTGGGAGAGGCAAACCCTAGCGGGATGTTTGGCCAACACCCGGGGGCCGATGATAGTGGCCACTCCTGCTGAGCACTTGAGAGGAGTAGGAGTGACCAGGAGAAGGTTGGCTCGATGCAGTGAAGGCAGCAGGAGTCGGAGATTTGGAGTGGAACCCCAGCGTGAGTGTCCTGGCCGTTGTGGGAAGCCAAGTCTCAGTCTGGCAGATGGCTGAATGAAGCCAGGGATCAGGAGGCCACCAGACCAGCCAAATAGAGAAGGTCTACTGCAGGTAGGGTGACTTCCCTGGTGCATAGCCTGGATGGGAGAAGCAGGGGAGTCGCCAGTAGAAGAAGGCACTTGGCTTTGTTTTAAAAGACTGCTTCCAGCCATTGTTTTGACCTCGGTTTTAAAAGGATTTATTTATTGGATTTTAACCTCCACAATTTCACTTGCTTTTAATGGATTATTTATTTAATGACTGTTTGTAACAATGCACACTTTATTTGGACATTGTTTTTGGTTTGTTTTTAATAAAAGCACTTTTGCACATTTTCGCACCATCCCCTTGTTTCGTGATATCCTCACTGATCAACTCATCTGGTAATGTTACCCTCGGTGTCGGGTTCAAGAGCTCCCCAGAATCCCGATGGTAGCATGGAGCAGAACCCGCATCATCACACTGAGCAGACCATCATGGCCGAGACCTTCGACTTTCATTATTTTCAGGTTAGCTTGTCATTTGGTGGCTTGTTTTGTGTCTCATTATTGTTTGGCTGCTCATTAAGGAAAAAGAAACAACTAAGGGTTCTGAGTCACGTCAATTAGAACTAAGGCAAAACAAATTAATCAGCAGTAAAAATGGCTCACTAATTAAGAAGATGGTTAGAATGAAAACTTGCAGCCCACCAGGACCGGAGTTGGACACCCGTGGTATAAGCCATTGTGGATGCAATGAGAAGTCAAGCATCTTGCCTCGAAAGCTTCCATATTGTAATCTTTCTAGTTAGCCAATAAAAGGTGTCATTTTGCTTGACATCTTATTACAGATGTCTTGTGATGTTTTGCTAATGGGCTTAGGTTAATGACAAACGTATTGGATGGACTAAAGAGCACAATCTCAGTTTTAGCTTGATTTAAGTTAAGAAAATTTGATGTCATTCAGCACTTTACATCATCCAGGCCAGCCAAAAGAGACCCCTTTCAGTTGTTCCTAAGCGGTAGATAAATTTGGGTATTGTGAAACTTCAGCCCGGACACAGACAGACAGACACCGATAAGTTCAACACACACATTGATTTACACTATTTACACCAAATAAAGTCCCACACAACACACAGTGCCCTTGCACCAAACACCCTTAAGTCCAGGTCTCTCAACAGTCCTTCCTTTCACCGCCTCTGCTCCTCTCTCCCGAGCTTTGTCATCTTCCTCCCGACACCAGCTAATGACTGAAGGAAGGCGGCCTCTTTTATATCCACCCAGATGTGCTTCAGGTGTCCTCTGACGAACTTCCTGTGGCACTTCCTGGTGTGGCGGAAGAGCTACATGAGCATCCAGAAGCACTCCGGGTGTCCCTGGTAATCCTTTTGGCAGCACTTCTGGGTGTGGTGGAAGTGTTGATGTCCAGGGCTCCTTAATCCTCCAGGTGGCCCCTGGCGGTGGCCACGGTCCCTTACAAGGTTGAGCTTCAATGCTCAGTTCCCGTGGGCCCCATACAAACCAGGGCGGCTGCCCTCTCGTGGTCTGGGGGAGGCATAGTCCCTCTCCCGGTTCTTCCAGGTGTCCTGGCTGTGCACAGCCTCCAGCCAACTGCCACAGTATCTTCTGCAAAATAGTGAAACATACATTATACTTATGAAAAACAGAGCATGTACGAATGATGAAGCATGTATAATGAAAACAGAACTGGCCCATATTTTAGTTGAGTGTGGGAAGATGACAATTTGCCCAAATTAACTGAAATAAACATTTCACAAAAATATGAACAAAACCAATTTAGAGCATTACCTCCAATGCCAATAACATCCTCTAGATGACACAGTAAAATGTTGGGATCAATGGTGTCAAAAGCTGCAGTCAAGTCTAAAACTACAACAGGTAACACAGAATCAACACACAATAAAATATCCTAATAAACTTTAAAAGAGCAACTCCATTGCTGTGACATTGTTTAAAACCAGATCAAAAAATTTCAGGTATGTGATTATCCCCTAAAATGTTTGCAATTTATGTCATCCTGATGCTTGCATGGACTTTTATTCAGGTATTCTAGCTTTCCTTCGACATCCCAAACACTTGCTGTATGGATGAATGAGTATGAGAGTTCACTGTGATAGGAGGCATCGTTGCTTCACATTTTGTGCAGTGTGGCAGCGTGGATAAGGCTTTGGACTTCATACCCTTAGGCTGCGGATTCAGATCTCGCTCATGAAATTGTGAAGCCATGAGCAAGATCACTTCATCTGTATGAGCTCCAACTGGAATAAAACAAAACAAATGTAACCAGTTGTATCTCTCAGATGTTGTAACTTGGTTTTGACAAAGGTGTCAGTCAAATGATAACTAACTGTAATAATTTCTGAAATAGGCTCCTTAGCGGGAAAAAACAGGTTCAGTAAATATAAGGACAGATTTTTACGTTAATGTTGCTTCTTAATAGACTTTTTTATTTTAAGAATTGTGTTACAGTTTGTACTAGTGATGAGTGAACACAGAGGAATTTGTCTCACTGTGAAATTGCATAAATGTTCGGGAACTCCACTGAACTTCGGAAAATGCATTGGAGTTAATGGGGATGGAGAAACTGAACTAGTTTGGAGTGAATTATAATGGTGAAATGATCTTTTTAGTGTCTCTAGTGGCTAGAGAACAATTTACCAACTATGCTGAACCAATTATTGTGGCCATAAATGTGACCTGAGCTGTGAGGCAGCACAACTAACCACTGTTACTCAAACAACAGAAGATGCAGAATGAACGATAATCACAAATAAAATGCAACAAATGGACACAGACTAGCAAGAATTAAAATAAAAATATCATTGCACTCACAGAGTTCCAATCGTCAGGGCACTAACTGGCAGTGATATAAAGTGGGGGGTTCCAACTGGCAGGTGTTTTCAGTTTACGATTTATTCATACAGATAATTTGTACTTTTTTCTTCCATTAAAAAGGGTAGCGATGCCTTGTAAAATAGTTATAAATCTTTCATTAATATCATTACTATTTCATAGAGTCTCATGTATTTTCTGGGAGGCGGAAGGGTCGGGCTCACTTATGGTTTGTTTTGACTGATACTACGTAGCATGGCTAATTACGCATGCATTCGGCTCATGTCCACAGACCTTAAGATCAGTTTGCACTGCTGTGCCACTGCATACCAGCACTTCTCTGTTGGAGCTTTCAAGTACTGGCAGAGCTTGTGATGCAAGGGATAAGTGTTATATACTTGGGGGTTGTGCCTGTCAATACCTGGTCTTCACTACATGCTTAATCTGGCAGTGAAGACACAATTGTACAATGAATCTATGCAGAACAACAAAGTATTTTCATAATATTCTCATTATGGTCAGCTGTGAGTTCTTTTTTTGTAAACGCATGCCGGGTGCAAATCCAATTGGATTACTGATTGGGTAGTGATAACATGCATGTACGAAATTGATTGGGAAGTGTTGTAAATATGAGGTGCAGTACACTTACAGTATCCATGTGTGAAAGTTCTGAGCATACAAAACTAAGCAATGACATCCACACCCAACATGTCTGGTACAGCCCAGTGATATCACTCTGGCCTTGCAAAGCATCATGGCGTGCTGGAAGAAAAAAAGTTCATAAGTGATGACATACAGTAACATATAAAACATAACATAATTTAGCATCATTTACATTCTGACACCCTCTCGGTCCATTTTAGAGTCATGTGGAGGCAGGCAGCAATGGGCCAGCACCGGACCCTCGGCCTGTATAGATCACGATTCTGTCACAAGATTCACACACACTCATGCCAGGAGGCATCGAATAAACTTCCAATGCAAGGTTAACTGGAGCATCACACGAAAAACAATGAAGAGAGTGTACGGTCTCGTCACTGATTGCAATGCTACCTGCTGGGGTCCGACCCCTGGAAAACAGGGCTTTTTTCGTGTAGGTACATTACTGATGGTCAACTTAACTCAAATGACATGTTACTTCAGCAGTAATGAGATTAAAATGTTGACCTATAACATACATAAGCAGGATGAAGCCTGTGTCATGCTTGCATGTTGCAGTAACATACTGAGACAAGAGGGGGCACTGTTGCTATTGCTGTCATGTCTTTCTTTGCCTACAGAAGACTCTTGGTGAAGAAATTTAACCCTGTCACCTGGTCCAGCTGCCATAAAATACTGGGCATCCCATTACTGGCGAAAGCCACCCGCCAAAACTGAGCTCCGCTAGAGTGACTGCAAACCTTGTTCTTTTCTGAAATCCCTGCTGAAGGGATGCACGCCTAAGAGCGTTACTTTTGTTTGTTTAATTTTATTTTTGCTGTCTCCAGAACAACAAAAGGAATAACCCAGTCTGTGCCCTAAAATTTCCTCACTACATGCTGACCTTTTATTTCCCCACCCTGCCTCACTTACTGTAACCTTTCACCAAAAATAGGTGGGCTGTCATCACCTGACATGTGAGTGGAGTTGTTTTGAAACTCTTGAAGTGATCTGTTGAGGGCAGGAGATTCAAAGTTAGCCGTAGGCTCACTGTGTATGTCATAGTAAACCATTGCACCTGCTGGCACTCCAGTGCGTGATAATTTATATGTAAAAAACATATGATGACAATAATGAACTGAAATCAAATAAGCACGTTTTCCACATGTGCTTACTTTACTATGGCGTTGTAGAGCTAACAACACCAACATCGAGTCTAAGGCAGGAAACAGCACTGGACAGGGTGGCGTCCATCACAAGACACACTTTATGACACACGCAGAATTCAAGCCACTGAGTACCCTAATCAGCATGTCATAGGGAAATGGAAGGAACGTGATGGTTCGAGTAAGACATTGGGGGAACATACGAGGTATGACGGGGTAAAGATTATAACTCTGGACCTGTGCCACTAACTACTGTACCAAGAGTTACCCATCAAATATACCACACATTGTTTTGTTCTGTTACCTTTTCTTTCTCCATTTGGCATACTGACCTTGTTTTCATGCCTGCCACCATGTGACACTACACCCCAAACACTAAAATAAAAAAGGAGGCCAGGTATAGGTGGTTTAGATTCCTAAATATAATAACTTTACCATCAACTGCCTCCGGGTCCCAGGCTCATACTTAAAGATACACAGATAAATCAAAAGGTGAAGATGTTCATTTCCAAAAGCAGTAAATACTCCTCTAAGTTACGGAGCCCATGAGATCAATTTTATTGGTCTCAACTCTGGAATTCTTGGCTAAATTCCAGAAAATGTATTAAAAAATGAAAATAATAAAAAAAGAACTCTTCTTTACTCTGGTAAATTTATCAGCAGGCAAAGAGTTTGTAGTTGTGACAAGATTTTCAGTGCTTACAGAATAATTCAATTTTTTAACGGAATGCATCCATATTTTTTTAAGGTCACTGAAGTACTGTACAGTCAAGCTCTTAGCTAGGAATCGTGTTAACCCCATATCAGCTGTGCAGCCACCATATTCTTGATCAATTTGTTTAAAGAGGATTGCCCTATTATCACAGACTTTATCTCATAATAACTGTAACTTCACTATGATCTTCTTCTAATGAAGAAACCATGCTGACTGTTATAATGGGTAATAATAAATATATTAATACCTCAGTTAATGAATGCTCTGAGAACAAAGCCCATTTATAACAAAACATACTGTACTATTGTGTGTCACACACGTACAAGTAGGTGGCAGCTAAAGGGCTTAGAGAATTGTACTGACCCACCCAACTCTTTCTGAGTTCCCTTCAGACCTTTCCTGGGAAATCCCGCCAGGTTCCATTGCCTCAACTCTGAACATGTCACTTCCTGTGACTTCCCGAGGACGACGTCACTTCCCCAAGACTCCCTATAAAACCTCGGCCCCCCCCCCCCCCCCGCAGGAGGACAGTTCTGTTTTGGACTCTGATCTGTGCACACCAGTGCTACCACTTGTTTTTTCAATTTTGCAGCCAGGATACACAATATATGGGTGGGTACCCCAAACCTTGCTATGGCTCTTGTTCGAGTTGGTGACAGGTTTATGTACAAGTTCATGCAGCCTGCTGCTAGAGCTCTATGGTAGAACTTATGCAATGTCCCCGAACATATGATACCGAACATAATGTACAACACAAAGGTATCATATGTAAGCACTTAGATACTTCACACATATTGCACTGTTTTTATAAATTAATAAAATATAATTTGTACAATATATCTTAAAAACATAAGCAATATCTTCAGAAACTAAAATGCAGATTATAAAAGCATTAGAAGCTGGATTAAAAAAGTCACACAGCAGAATCATTGGTGCTAGAACCTGCCCTGGGTTTGCGGCCACAAACGAGTCTCCTTAAGAATTTTGGTTTCAATCGGCTCACAAAGTTTCAAAAAGTGAGGCAGCTTGCGTTACCTCTGAGGCCAAGTAAGTTCATAGGCTGAGTTTGCTGTGTGAATGTGCAGGCAGTGGGTGAGGCAGATGACAGTGCATGGAGCTGCAAGGAAGGAGCCTCATAACATCGAGGACTGGAAAAGGAGAGACAGCAGTTTTGGCAGTAGAATGTACAATTGCATTTTAAGGGTCAGCCAACCACCAGAATTGTCTGAAGTGTTAGTCCATTCCTCTTTCCCTCGCTCCCGACTCATCACAATATGTTTTTGTATTCAGGCAGTCAGTCATTAGTCAGTCATTACCCAACCCGCTATATCTTAACATAGGGTCACAGGGGTCGGCTGGAGTCAATCTCAGCCAGCATAGGGTGCAAGGCAGGAACAAACACCGGGCACCCGCAGGGCACACATACACACACACACACCAAGCACACACACTAGGGACAATTTAGGATCACCAATGCACCTAACCTGCATGTCTTTGGACTGTGGGAGGAAACCCATGCAGACACGGGGAGAACATGCAAACTCCACGCAGGAAGGACCTGGGAAGCAAACCCAGATCTCCTAACTGTGAGGCAGCAGCACTACTATTGCACCACTGTTCATCCTATGGTATATCTACCTTCAATAGTGAAATTTATTATTGTGAACTAATGTCCTGGAATGCATCTACTTCTTACAGGAATAAGTTTTGCATTTTTCAAGTTGGAGTTAATTTTTCACAGTCATGGTATTTGTTAATTTACCACATGAAATAAGATTCTAAAGTGAAGCCCTTTTTTGCACAGTATATTGCATATAGTGCCTTCATCTGTATAGATGTCTTGAAGATCAGCTCAGTACCATTCAGCAGGGGACAACAGCCATTGACTCATTCGAGATGGCTAGGGTAGAAACTACCTCACATCTCACTCCTTGGAGCAATGCAGTTGGCTCAGTCTGATAGTGAATGTAACCCCCGATTAGCCAAGACCACTAAGGATACCTTTGGGAGTGATTTACAGTATTTTTGGCATGTAAAGGTATGCTCTGTGAATGGCACAATAAAAAAAAAAGATCTGTATATTTACAGATCTTGTAATTAAATAAAGGCTAAACAATTGACACAAGTACAAAGGGTGCAGTGACAAACTCCAGTGTAATATTATTCAGCAGTCAGTCTCTATTTTCAATTTTTCCATTTAGTGTAAAGCTTCAGTCATTTATTTCTGCTGACCTTGTCCTGTTGGAGACCATTTTCTCTCATTGGTTGGCTTCATGCAGTGTGCAAGGGCTGAGGTTAAATGATAACAAAGCAGCTGGAAAGTCTCTTAATAAGCCTATGCTTTTTGCCCTTTTTTCATGGCCACTCTAATAAAGTCTAATTAAAACAATCACACAGCGAACACAAACATTTCTTTGATGTCTAGAGCTGAAGGTTACTTTGTACAAGAACTCGGAGGGAATTTTCCTCCTGCTTAATTATCTCGGTCGGACCACTGAGCACTGAGGCAATAGAACTCAGGCAGGATTGGGGGGGGTGCATGAGGTGGAGCGAGTCCTTCGTAGCCCATTTGTCGACTCAATATGGTTCCCCTGCTGTTCTTATATATTATAACAAGTAAATAGATACAAAGAGCCTGCTGTACTGAGTGTTCATCGAGGAATGGGCCTCTACACGCCAAGTCCACTGATGATTATTGCAACAATCTAAGGGTCGGGCAAAACACAATCCTCTTTTCAGCAGCAACAAGCTTTTTTTTTTTTTTGTGCAGTCAAATTGAACAGAAGCATCAATATTCCAAGTCTTTAGTTGTTTAATCCACACAGCAAGAAGTGAATAAAAAGTATGATTGCATTTTTTTTGTACTTTGATGAGACCCCGGAAAAGAGCTATCAAAGGCAGTTTAATCCTCTATAATTTTCATCCTTCCTCGAGTCAATAAATGTATTGTGTCAGCAGGAGTAGAATGCAAGAATTCTTGGTTTCCGTGCAACTGCTTTCGGGGGCTTTTCCTGTGCTTATTTATAATTTTGAATGTTAATCTCAAAAAACCTTTTCTGGGGTGCAGCCAGTAGAATCCTGGGCTTGTTTTGAGCCCATCTCAGACAATATGTATTGGCAATCAGACTATGAAAATTCATTGAGAACAAGCAAGTTGCATTTTCCCACATCTGTTCATTCCATATCACTCTAACAAGAAATTATCTATAGACATGATCGATGAATATGCTTTCATGTTCTAGCTTTCAGCTTTCTCTGTTGCCTCATAATCACAGCCTACCATGTGACTTCTTATTTTGCATTTTCTACTAGTATATCTATCTATCTATCTATCTATCTATCTATCTATCTATCTATCTATCTATCTATCTATCTATCTATCTATC
>JANRMT010062849.1:9851024-9871941 GCA_026402145.1 Polypterus bichir lapradei
ATCTATCTATCTATCTATCTATCTATCTATCTATCTATCTATCTATCATACTGTACTTTTCAGATCTATCTATCTAAATAATTCAAAGTGCTGAGTACCAAAACATGACAAAATTGCTCATTCATTGAATAAAACCCATACACATGATGATGTTTTAGTTTAAAAGCACAGACATTAGCTGCCTTTCATCCCATCCACACTACCCCAACATTTTTAATTCCTGAAAACAGAGACGTTTGATTAACACTATCCAGAATTATAAGTATATTTCTGAAAACTCCAGGTGAGTGTTGCATTGTGGGAAATCGGTAAAAACATAGATTTTTAAAAATGCAGACTCTTGGCACATTCTGATTTGTTTGTGATTATTATGTGGTCCTTCTCTGATTGGGTCCTGCTCATTACAATGTCCCTTCACCCTTCACGGAAGAAAGCCATATTCCAGCATTGCAAACAGAGGGGAGTTGCTTTCCATGGTGTTTTTTGTGTTGCTTACCTGTATGCATCAAAATTGTATTTTGTAGTTTTCATGCATGTGCAAAAGGCAAATAATATACTTGTTGCTATTATTTTGCAATAAATCTCATTCCACCCCTTCAAGGATTCTACCGATGCATGCATGTCTTAAGTAGGCAAACATCTACATTATATATATTTTTGGCTGTTAAGTGTAGATGACGGTACCTTCATAAACTCTGTGAAAACTCTAATATTGATGGATGTTTAAAAATGTAATTCTTAAATGAAAATGTAGCAGTATGGTTGTTTCAGGCTAACAGAAAACAAACTGTAGCTGTCCTTCTGAGACATGACCCTTATCAGTTGTGGTGGTGGCTCTTCCACTTGCCCATTGTCTAAGCCACTGTGCTTACAAGTGGCAAAATACTCAATCGCCTCTCATAATGTTAGGATCACAGTGTTGGTAGATTTTATTTTTAATAAATATTTCAGTTGTTATAGCAATAGCTTCTGCAAAGTGTCTTCTTATTGATTTGCTTTGCAGACACCATTATTTTGTGTTTTAGCACAGCCATATTATTGTTGTTTATTGTTCACCACTGCAACCACTTGATCAGTCTTCCTTCTGATGTTTATGTCTGTACATCCATCCATCCATTATTCAACCTGCTATATCCTGACTACAGGGTCACGGGGGTCTGCTGGAGCCAATCCCAGCCATCACAGGGCATAAGGCAGGAAACAAACCCCAGGCAGGGTGCCAGCCCACCGCAGTGTCTGTACATCATCTTATTAAACAATGCTCCACATAAAAGTATCCACATACTTTTTTTGAATTTGTCTTTGCTTCAGGAGTTAAGAAACTAGGGGTCTAAAAGTATTTGTATGATGATGTGGGTTCTGCCCCATGATCCCACTTTACTTTTTGGGAGCTCTTGAACCCGACACCGTCAGTATTGTAACTGGATGAGCTAGACAATGAGGACACCAAGCAAAACAAGGGGAAAGGTGCAAAAGTGCCGGAAGTGCTTTTATTACAAAAACGAACAAAACAAAACCAAAACAGTTTTCAAATAGTCAATAAATAAGCCATACAAAAAAAAAAAAGGTCAAATCCAGATGTTTAAAACAAGGCTAAATACGAGACTAAAATCCTGCCGCAGACATTGGGATTACACCAGCCAAGCACAGCTCCTTCCCAGTCTCTCCAGCTCACCCAAGGCTTGCGCAACTGGAAAGATTTCAGCAGCCACAGTCCACACACTGCCAACCTCCGTCTTGGCTATCTCCGTTGGCGTCTGCCAGACTGCTCGCGGTCGGATGTCCTCCTGTCTTCTTTCTCGCATTTGTAGTCATCCCTCAGATCTCTAGGGTGGACTCCTCCACGATCGAACCCAGTCTTCTTACAGTGGGAGCGACCCTGTTCCTCGAGCGCCAATCCTTCACTCCATCCGGGACCCTTGACTGTGCTGACCTCTCTTTTTCACCTGGCTGGCTGGTTTGTCTTTTTTCTTTCACCCCCAATGCCTCGCTCTCGCTCTCCAAGCCTTTTTCCTTTCTTTTTCGTCTTTCCCTCCTCTCTGTGTCGGCCTGTTCTTCTACGGCTCCGTGGGTGCAGCGCCTCAATCATGCACCGCAGGAAGCCGATTAAGCAATTGAGAATGATCTCGCCCTCACATGCAGATGCAACTCTCCCCAGTTACTCCATCAACTCCCTGCAGCTGCACGATCACACCCATGGCAACTGACACGGTGAATGGATTATTTAAAAGCTGCCAATGTTTCGTAGCCGCGGACCCCTTCTACACCACAATTTGACTCCCAATTTTGTGATGTGGTTTGATAATTGCGTTTCTTATCATGTTTCTGGTACTGCTTGGTCACATCCATTTTTTTGCCTAGCTCTTTGTAACAGTTTCCATTTTCTGGTCCATTATTCTCTGTAAACAGTTCCTCTACCCATAAATCACAAGACTAAAGGTCGAAAGATTACAGAGCACAGGATTGCCTGAAATAATTTCAAACTCAAATAATCAATCGGTTATTAGAAATATTTTCTATTATCCATGATGACATAAATGATCAATGTTCATTACTATTGTTTACAGATTTCCTATTATATGAGGCACATGCCATTAATGTCATGCACAGAATCAGAGGCAGAATGATTGGCAGCCTTTGAGATTTAAAGCCCAAAGCTTTAGGGACAGTAATTGTCATGTGTCTGATTTAAAATTGGTTTCATTATTATTGATATCTTATTTGGTTTGATCACTTTTATAAGTTTATTTGAGTTTGTTTTGAATATTATTTTTATTTTATTTATTTGTTAGTGGCATCATTGTGCCACCATTTTAGCTCAAAAATTTATTTCAGTAATTGACATTTAACACATAATTTTCATGGAAGCAGCAGCCATCTTGCTTATGGCAACAATACCAGTTGCCACCATGTGATTGCCAGGGATGTGACTGGTAATTAAGATGGTGGCAGGATATGCTCTGTATCCAAGCTTTTGCATATATTTTTAAACAAACCAAATTTCTTGTTTGAATTAACAATAATTTTATGTTAGCATTGGTTTTATGCAGTACTTTCAACTTAGTTTCTTCTACTTGTTTGGGTTCTGATGAAAGATGAATTCAGCTTTTTAGCTAATGGCCATCTGTCTGACGTTAGATCATGGATGTTCCAGCTCTCTTTACCATTCACATTACATTTTTGTCTATTCATTTATTTTTTACAGATCATAATTTCCATTAAATAGTACTTAATGTTTGCCCCTTTATCTCTGACTGTGTCCTCAGTCCTCGATATTGATTTCTCGCTGTCACCCTGTGTCTTTCTGCCTAAAAAGCTCTTCCCTTCCTCTTATATCTACACACTGCAGGCCTTCTCCTTAGGCAGTATTGCAGTAATCTTGTCACTCTCCTTTCCATCGAAATGGCCCCATTTTCTTTCATCTGATGTTTGGAAGTCCATTTTCTAGGATCTGGTGCTTCATGAGCTCTCAGAATTATGGATATTTGGGCTTTCCAGTTCCAAAATCGACAAGTCACCATTTGTTGCTTTGCTGGCTGGGAACTGGGTGGCTGTTGATCAATGATGTGACAATCTTTAATTTTTTTCTCTCAGCCTTTTTAGTTTTGTTGTGTTTTTGTCCTCTTCTGTTCCTCTTGACTCTTTCCTTATTTCTAGTTTTCTTCACCATTCCTCACAGGGTGGGAGAGGAATGAGACCACTGGGTTGGGTAATTTTCTTTATTTTTTAAAAATATGTTGCAAATGTTTCATTTCTAATATTCATTAAAGTCAATAAAAATTCGATCACAAAGAAAGAGTTCAGTTAGAGTGTAAATCAGAAACCACTAATGTTCAAAAGGCGGGGCAGACAAGCAATCCTTCTTTTTGTAATTAAATGTTTTATTGTTTTTACAGATTACATTACAGTGAAGCAATCACAGGACTGACAGGCATTTTATGCTACATCTGATTCATATCAAATCTGACATCCCAGAGAGCAAAGAAATTGGGAGGCTTAATATGAAATTGTCACTCAAAGGTTCAGAGGTATCTAAAACTTTAGCAGAGGTTCAGAATGCCTAATTAAAGTAAGGACAGCACTGATAAAATGCCTGTGAGATTCTAAACAACCTTTGGACTGTTCCTTCTCAAGCCAATTTGATTTTTAAACAGCGTGTGCATTCTTCCCCAACATAGTAGATAAAGATACCCGCACTATTAGCAAACATCTTTAACACCGCCTTACTCCTGACACTTTGCTACTTGGGAGATACTTGGGCAGAAATCAAAGCACAGTACGAAGCTCCCCACACCATTCACCATACACGTGACTATCGTCTAATGGGTTACACCATCAGCAGGCAGTGTGAAGAAGGTCTTAGCAAATAAGATTGCAGGTAGAAGTCTCCACTGTCTGTGCACCTATGGATCTGCCATGTTATTCAACACAATGGCAACAGGTAGGATTTGTGGAATCACAGCCCAGTGACATCAAGAAATCTTGCTACTGGCCCACCACAATGGGGTCTGTCGCTCTCTGAGAGGCCTCTTCTGGGAGCAGCTCAAAACAATGAACACATTGTCTTTTCAACCCATTGAAGCATCCACACTGGGTGACCTCCTCTAGTGAGCCCTGGAGGATCATATTGGCATCCATGCCCTATTACTGAATAATGCACCATCTGATTATTTAAGTAGGTAAGTATTTTTAAGTAAAATATGGCATTCCTTTCCCGTCATGTAAAGGATTCTTCCAGTTATTAGAAATGTAACAGATTGCTCAATAATATAATGTTACATCAAAAAGAGTTGGTAGAGGATGGAGGATTATTGTGATTCTAAAACCGTCTGAAGGATAAGCAAAAAAAAAAAAAAAACAGTTACGATCATTTTTGAGCATGAGACATGGCCAAAACATATGATTCAGTGAAACAAGTGCCTGATATCATCTTCCAAATTTAGGAACTTGACCCTAATACATTTTGAATAGGATGAATGGAAAGAGTTGTGTGAGATATAAAATTTAGAGTGAATCAAGTTTCATACAATTTGTGAAGGGGTCTGTTTTACTTGGGGCTGAGTTTTTTTATTATCTAAAAATCCAATCAAAATGTTCTCATCTGCAGCATTAGATCTGATTATCTAGTGGTACACTGTTTTGAATAAACTGATGAGGTTTGGAGACACTTTCTTCATCTTCATCTCTGCTCCATATCATAATCACCACAGCAGATGCTGAGGGATGGTTAGCAAAGCAAGTTAGATTTATTTTACTGAGGTTTCTTAACTTGCATGAAGTAAAAGAAATGTGTTCATGAGAGGTTATGTTAAAGAAGTTCTGTTCTTCAAGGGCTCTGTTCATGAAAGAATCCAAACATATTTTCAATATAATAATCTCTAAAGGTGCCAATACTGAGCATATTCCATATGTTTAATTGTGTGTATTTGTAGGACATGGTGACAGGCAACATACCAGGACAGAGGAAGCGTGAGAGTTGTCAGTGTGTCAGTGGATGTCTGGATTCAAGGAGACTAGGTGCAGCACATACCATAGCGCTATTGGATGTTTACATTTGACACTATGTTTTTTTTTCATGAAATTTTGTAATACAATATGAGGTTCATATATCAGGGTTGCAGGGGCCTGGCCTTATTCCAGTAGCATCACAGAGCTCACTCACACATATGGTGTCAATTTGGAATTGCTTCACCAAAACATCTCTGGGGATGTGGGAGATGAAACCGTAATGTAGATTAATATTTAATATTTTGATAATAGCTTGTAAACTGTCAACCTCCCCCAAATGTCAACAAAACAAACAAAGTCATTATATCAATGGCTCCCCTGTCCAGACTCTTAAGTTCGTAAGATTTGTGGATGTCCACATCACTGCCTACTTTTTGTGGTCGGTCAACACCACTTGCATACTCAAAAAGGCTCAGCAAAGACTGCTTTCCTGAGGTTGCTAAAACCTTTGAGTGGGACCCAAATCATTAATAACTTTTACCTCTGCACTACTGAAAGTATCCTGACCGGATGCATCATGGTGTGGTTTGGTAACCTGACTTGCCAGAATCACAAACTCAGATCACAAAATCCTCCAAAGGGCTCTCCTTCCACAGCTCAATGCCACCTACTTAACCAGATGTCTGACAAGAGCAGAATCCATCATCTCTGATGAAAACCATCCAGCTCATCACCAGTTTTCATTTCTGCCTTTTGAGAAGCACTACTGGACCCTCACTACTCACGCTACCCATTTTAGGAACAGCTTCATCCCCCAGGACATAAGTTCACTGAAATCTCAGTAACTTGATCCTACCTGTCCTGCATTGTGTACTGTACCCATGTGATGGTTTATGTATAATTGTACTGTATGTTACTCTTTTCTGTTCCGTTATTTGCTGTATTAATATTTTTATTTATGCTATATGTTTATTTATTCATTTATTTATCATCTGCTGCTCGGGGCTCTGAGGCTCTGAGGCTAGGGATTTGTACTGGCAATCGGAAGGTTGCCGGTTCGAATCCCGTAAACGCCACAAGTGACTCTACTTCATTGGGCCCTTGAGCAAGGCCCTTAACCTACAATTGCTCTATCCTGGGTATGACGTTAATATGAATCCAGCCCTGCATGTAGGCCCTCCAACCTGCAGGGAAAAACCTGGGGGTTGGTGGCAGAGTTGGTACTCCGGCCACCATATAAAAACCTCACACTGGTTCTACTCCATCTGAACTAGTGCAGTGCTTAGGTGTCACCCATTCCATGGCTGTACTCAGGTCCAAATCTGGGATACAGAGTAACAGCGCATGCTATTCACCTCTACTGCTCTTATCTATTTACTATATTTATTTATACATCACCTATGGCACAAGAATTTCAGTATGCTCTTGCAGTGTATGTGACAATAAAGATTTCTAATCTAATCTAATTTAAGATATTTAATAGAAAAAAAAACAGCTTTCTGACAATAAGCCTTCAATTTGATTGGCTTCTGTGACAGGGAGTGGGAGAATTGACTAGATTGGTCAAGTTTACAAATTAATTACCTGTGTGTCCTTTCTTTTTTGTTTGTTTGAAACTACATGTGTGCAGAACTGAAGGTGAGCTTGTGAGTGAGGGTCATGCCTGAGCTGTTTCATCGGTGTGTCAGGGACAATAATTTGAGGCAGCACACCTTCTCTTTGCTATTCTCCAACCTTAAAAGAGGCTATTTCTGCTGCCCTATGCAGAAAAGGGCCATGAAGAACCAGAAACCAATTCACCAAGAGCCAACTGGTAGTCTGTTATCAGGTCATGTTATTTTAACCATTTGTACTATGCTTATATTTTGGGCATATTATGTATAATACATACATAATGACTACATGTGTTAACTTCTATCCTGCCTGTTCTAGTTCTCTGTCTAGATGCCTGTGGTTACAAATGTAGTTTTACTTTGGGTTTTGATGATTAGTATTTTTTGTTTGAAACTCATTCCCTATCCCTATCCCTTCCATTTCCACCTGATAGTGCACTTTATAAGAATAAACTAAAATTAAGTATCCCAATGACTCTAAAATGGATTTGAAATAGTTCAGATGACTCTTCACTTATGGGGTGTATTGATAAGGGAGATGAGACAGACTATAGGAGTCAGGTAGAGAACTTTGTTTCTTTTTGCAAAAAGAATTGTTTTGAACTTAACATCAGCACACCAAGGAACTGGTTATTGACTTTCATCACATCAAAAGAGCTTCTATGTACAGTGGTCACTATTCAAGAAGTAGATGTAGAGGTGGTCCATTCCTACAAGTACTTGGGGGTCGACATTAATGACTGGTTGGACTGGTCACAGAGAAACTATATAAGAAAGGGCAGAGCAGAAGTCTTCTTTAGGAGACTTTGTTCCTTTAATGTAAGAAGTGACATCCTTCTTATCTTCCATAGCTCTGTGATGGCCAGTGCGATTTTATTTGCTGTGGTGTGCTGGGCTGGTGATAACACTTCAAGAGAGGCCCACCGAATCAACAAGCTAATTAAAAGGGTAGCCTCAGTTATGGGATATACTCTGGACCCCATGGAGGTCAGAGCAAAGGAGAGAATGAAAGCAAATCTGAGTGCCGTTATGAACACTGCTACACATCCTCTCCCTGACGCACTGACACTGAGGACTTTCAGCCAACGAATTATTTAACAGAAGTGTGTCAAGAAATGCGACTGGGACTTCTTCATACCAATGGCAATATACTTTTATAATGTCTTGCCAAGACTGTGATAGCCAAGTTGGAAGTTTTTCTTTCTTTTACGTAATTCTGGCGTGTGTTCAGGCCATAGCGTGTGGGGGTATATGTTTACTTAAATATCTGTATATTTATTTTTAAAGAACTTCTGTAAATTGCACAATTTCCCCCTGAAGCAAATAACATTCTATCTATCTATCTATCTATCTATTGTGGACGTGGCCCGGACACAGACAGGCGGACATGTTGTTTTCAAACCACCACACGTTTATTTACAACTATTTACAATGGTCACACGGACCTAGTTCAGTGCACAATCCCCAAAACCCAGTCCTGGCCACAAATAGCTTCTTCTTCGGCCACCTCCACTCTCCACTCTCCACTCTCCACTCTCCACCCTCCACCCTCCACCCTCCACCCTCCACCCTCCACCCTCCACTCTCGCTTCGTCCTTCCTCCTCCCGACTCCAGTCTCGAATGAAGGGAGATGGCCCCTTTTATACAGTCCCCGGATGAGCCCCAGGTGTTCCCGGCATTCCTCTTCTGGCCACGCCCCAGCATGGCGGAAGTGCCGGCTGTCCTCCCGGCAGCTCTCCGGGCGCCGTCCTAATTCTTCCCCCCAGCACTTCCTGGTGTGGCGGAAGTGCTGGGGTAACAGGTCCCCAAGGCATTGGGGCGCCTCCTGACGGTGACCACGGGCCCCTATAGGGTGGAACTTCCATGCCCTGTACCCGTGGCCCCCAAAGCAACCAGGAAGGCGACCCACACGTGATCCAGGGTGGGCACAGACCCACATCCGGTCCCTCATGGCGTCCCGGCCGGGTCATGGCCCCTGGCATCCCTGACACTATCTATATTAACTGGATGGTAGAATTTTCTATAATTGAAGGTATTGCATGAGTGTGATGAAGGTGTGCACAGCAAAAGATATGAGTGCAGGCAGGAGAAAAGAGAAGAGGGCTTGGGGTGGAGAGCCTATGAAGAGATAGAAGGCATCCCGAAAGGTCTTGAAATAATCAGAGTAAGATATCACACTAACAAGCGTTTATTAAATACATTATATTGCAACTATGATCCCTTTATAATTATTATTAAAGCTATGCTCACAGCATGCTGAGTTGAATTACCTTCTAAAAAATATCAATGACAGTTCCTTTAAACAATAAATGTCACATTTCTAATCTGAAAAGGCCATTCTGTGCAACTTCCCAAAATGAAAATTTAGAACAATACATGCTGAAGCTATTTTTAAGGAACTTTCTGACATTAATAAAAGGAGGAAGGCAGGGAAAAAATGAGTACTTGGTTTTAATTCTTTTTTCTTTTCATTCTATAGAGTAATACAACTTACTTAAAGGTGCAGCATGAGTGAGTTCAGCTACTGTAGATTTTTATTAAATACCACAAGTGTTATATTCAGTTTTCTAAAAAAGCAGCAGACCTCTGACACTATCATTTTAACGAATTAGTCCTTCTCTCCACTTATTTACATGAAAGTCACAGGCAGTGAGAGCCTATTCCCAACCTACCTGGAAAGGGGTCTCTCTTTGAACTGCCTTTCCCGAGGTTTCTTCCATTTTTTTCCCTACTGGGGTTTTTTTTTGGGAGTTGTTCCTTGTCTTCTTAGAGAGTCAAGGCTGGGGGGCTGTCAAGAGGCAGGGTCTGTTAAAGCCCATTGCGGCACTCCTTGTGTGATTTTAGGCTATACAAAAATAAATTGTATTGTATTCCAGCAGCATTTGGGGTTCAAGGCTGTTAATTAGCCCTGGATGGGGCAGCAGTCCCTCACAGGAGACACTTACGTACTTCAGGGCAATTTACAGGTGCCAGTCATAAAATTAGAATATCATGACAAAGTTGATTTATTTCAGTAATTCCATTCAAAAAGTGAAACTTGTACATTAGATTCATTCATTACACACAGACTGATGTATTTCAAATATTTATTTCTTTTAATTTTGATGATTATAACTGACAACTAATGAAAGTCCCAAATTCAGTATCACAGAAAATTAGAATATCAATTAAGACCAATGCAAAAAAAGGATTTTTAGAAATGTTGGCTAACTGAAAGGTATGAACATGAAAAGTATGAGCATGTACAGCACTCAATATTTAGTTGGGGCACTTTTGGTCTGGATTACTGCAGCAATGCGGCGTGGCATAGAGTGGATCAGTCTGTGGCACTGCTCAGGTGTTATGAGAGCCCATGTTGCTCTGGTAGTGGCCTTCAGCTCTTCTGAATTGTTGGGTCTGGCGTATTGCATCTTCCTCTTCACAAGGTCAAGCAAGTTTGCTGGCCAATCAAGAACAGGGATACCATGGTCCTTAAACCAGGTACTGGTAGCTTTGGCACTGTGTGCAGGTGCCAGGTCCTGTTGGAAAATGAAATCTGCATCTCCATAAAGTTCATCAGCAGCAGGAAGCATGAAGTGCTCTAAAACTTCCTGGTAGATGGCTGCATTGACCTTGGACCTCAGAAAACACAATGGACCAACACCAGCAGATGACATGGCACCCCAAACCATCACTGACTGTGGAAACTTTACACTGGACCTCAAGCAACGTGGATTCTGTGCCTCTTCCTCCAGACTCTGGGACCTTGATTTCCAAAAGAACTGCAAAATTTACTTTCATCAGGGAACATAACTTTGGACCACTCAGCAGCAGTTTTGTTGTTAGCCCAGGCGAGATGCTTCTGACGCTGTCTCTTGTTCAAGAGTGGCTTGACATAAGGAATGTGACAGCTGAAACCCAATGTCTTGCATACGTTTGTGCGTGGTGGTTCTTGAAGCACTGACTCCAGCTGCAGTCCACTCTTTGTGAATCTCCTCCACAGTTTTGAATGGATTTTGTTTCACAATCCTCTCCAGGGTGCGGTTATCCCTATTGCTTGTACACTTTTTTCTACCACATCTTGTCCTTCCCTTTGCCTCTCTATTAATGTGCTTGGACACAGAGCTCTGTGAACAGCCAGCCTCTTTAGCAATGACCTTTTATGTCTTGCCCTCCTTGTGCAAGATGTCAGTGGTCATCTTTTGGACAACTGTCAAGTCAGCAGTCTTCCCCGTGATTGTGTAGCCTACAGAACTAGACTGAGAGACCATTTAAAGGCTTTTGCAGGTGTTTTGAGTTAATTAGCTGATTAGAGTGTGGCACCAGGTGTCTTCAATATTGAACCTTTTCACAATATTCTAATTTTCTGAAATACTGAATTTGTGACTTTCATTAGTTATCAGTTATAATCATCAAAATTAAAAGAAAAAAACATTTGAAATGCATCAGTCTGTGTGTAATGAACGAATCTAATGTACAAGTTTCACTGTTTGAATGGAAATACTGAAATAAATCAACTTTGTCATGATATTCTAATTTTATGACCGGCACCTGTAGAGATGCAGTGTGTCAGTATTTGGAATATAAATAGAAAGCCAGAGTACCTGGAGAAAATCCTAAGGGGCACAAGAAGAACATACGAACTCCACAAAGGGACATCCGCCAAACCCTGGATGCTTGAGCAGGCAAGAAGCAGTACAAGCCAATGCACCACCAGGCCACCCTATTCAGTTCAGTAATTAAACTTAGTATATCTTGAATGTGGCTACATTTATAGTAATACTAATACTAATACTAATATAAGGAAAGGGTGGAGGTATTAAACATCCATGTTAAAGTCCAGTTGAAAGTATGCCTACAGAATTTCTCTAAAGAATTATAAAATGGCCTTGCAGTGGGCTGGCACCCTGCCCAGGGTTTGTTTCCTGCCTTGCACCCAGTGTTGGCTGGGATTGGCTCCAGCAGACCCCCGTGACCCAGTAGTTAGGATATAGTGGGTTGGATAATGGATGAATGAATGAATTATAAAATGGGAGGCAGTCTAGTTGAAATCTCCACCATGTCCAGAAGATTGCTATTGACATTATGACAAAACAAAAAATAATTAAAGGGGAATCAGTTCCTCTCTCATAGGTATGGCTCATTCTTTGATGCTATTGGAGGATAAAGGAAGTCAGAATGGCTTTGAGGGGTACAAAACAATGCCATTTTGAGTGTTGTTTTATGCTTTATGAGTGCAAATAAAATGCAGAAATATTGGATAATGTGTGTGTTCTCCTAAGAATTACAGTACACTTGATTTGTGATCCCTGGTAGTTTATTATTTCTGCACATTTCAACCTAAAGCTTTCATTACCTTTTTTTTTATCATTGAGTGCTGCTGTCCATGGAATAGCAGAAAGGCGTACAATTCACAATGTTGTGAACTCAATGCCCAGTGTGGGTTAAATTGAAGCCCACTGTAAAGGCAGGGTCCTGTTCAAATCAAACTGTTTCATGGGAAAAATAAAAAGTATATCTATAAAGCATCAGTTTGTTCAATTCTTCTGTTGAGTGATAATTAAAAGAAATGAAGACTCAACAAGAGAAGCACTTCAGCAGAAGGTTTAAGTGGAAAATGTAAACCTGTGGGATCGATTAAAGCTGGCATTTCATTTGCTGGTGCTTTCATTTCAGTATTTATGCCCTCTGGTTACATTTGAACAGCATTACATTTGTTCACCACCGAAGTACAACGATTACTGTACTCTGTTTCCTTAATCATACAGTTATTTCAGTAGCCACCAATTCTTATTAAGTCTTAAATTAATTCTTCTAATGTTTTGTTTAGTTCTGTTTATTCCTTTTGGGACCTTACATATGGGAACTAATATAGTGGGCTGTAAAATAAGATAGGAGTTTGCACTGCCCAAAATCTGATTGACAACCACGTGTTAGCCATGATATTGATTGTTCAGGTGACCATTTCTAGTAGTTGAGGGGAGAGACAGCTCCATGTTGGAGTTATGAAGGGCAAGGAATGTAAACCTTGCTGAAAATGAAGCATTGTGACTGGAGCTGAATGCTGAATACCGTGCATTCTTGCTTCTATAAGAGTGATGTGGTGGCACGAATGTTAGTACTGATTCCGTTCAAAGCCAGGCCAAGGAGCCCTCTTTGTCTAAATATGAGATCACTCCTTATAGTCCAAATGCAGGTTGTAAAGTTTATGAAGGTGAATATATGATTGTGTATGTGACCTTAAATGTATGCTGACTGACTGACTTGTTCTGTGTTTTGTACCTGTTGCTGTCAGATGATATTAGTTTTATTGGATCTCCTGAGGCTTCACTTGACCTTCAGTCCCAATTTATAGCAAAGTATATTTTTTTTCCAGAAGCATCTTTCCCATACTCACAACCCTGAAGTAAAGGGAGTGACAGGGAAAACAAACGCTAATGGGAAATATCTGAAGCCTGACAAGTGACTAAGAATGTAGACCTACCTTTAACTACACAACCACCTCTTATACTATACCCACCATCCATTTAAAATCTGCTAAATCCCATTATAGAGTTCTAAGGCATCATTAGGCACAAGGCAGGAACCATCCCTGGATGAAGAGTCAGTCAGTTATTGAATGGAGGCACTCACATGTTCATCCATTATGTCAGTTTAGCCACTGGTTAATTTGAAAATGCATGGTTTTGGAACGTTCCAGTAAATCAAAAATATTCCAACTTCATCCAGACTTGGGTGGGATTCAAATGTAGTATGCTGAAGTGACAACAAAACCTGTTACCTTGAACCTTGAATTTTGAACTGTGCACTGTCTTCCCAAGCACTCAGTCTTATTGTATGCTTCTTGATTGATGTAGGCAGCATTTAGTAAAGGCATTTGTCATTGAAATAAGCTACTGCTACTATTATTAGTAGTGGTACTGTTATAAATATTAATCATAATAATGATAACAATCATCAACATTATCTTCATCCCACTTCCCTGGCTTGGTTCCTGCCTTTCACCCAGTGCTTCTAGAATAGACTGCAGCCCCTGAAGTATTCTAAATCTGGAACAAACTAGTTCAGTAATTAACAGTTGGATAATAATAATAATAATAATAATAATAATAATAATAATAATAAAAGCCACATTATATTGTGTTCACAGGATGAGAGCCAAGTAGCAAAAAATTGATAAAATCACTAAATTAGCCTAACGCTAATGCCTAAACTAAACCACATTTCTCCAATTAAGACTCAGTCAGAAGACATTATTTCTTTCATTTGGCTTCAATGGCTAACAATTAGTTAAATGACACAAATACCTTATACAGCCTTAAAAAGAGGATGGGATAAGTACTTGGAGGCTTTAGACCACTTGAGAATCCCTAAGTCTCTTTAAAAAGTCATTTAGCACAGATCAGTTTCATACTGGCCCACTCTCATGACAGGGACTAAGCTTCCCTGTACCTCACAGCTGCCATCATCACATATTCAATTCCCAGCCCTGTTATTGTGTAGTTTGTATGTTCTTCCAAGTTTCACCATGTACAGCAGTTTCTTCTTACCTTCAGAGGTTGCACAGCTGAGATGGCCTTATGTGGATATCTGATTAAGTGAGTGTGTCCTATAATGAAGTGGCTTCTGTCAAAAGAATCATACAAACCATAAAGAAGGTTTGCGAAACCCTGTTTAACAGAAGTTTAGGGTAAAGATGTTGAATAATATGCATTAGCACCACTGTCATTTTAAGTTCCTGAGCGCATTTTCTTTTTGGGATCTGGGTAGACAGTGTGGTACAAACGTGACTTCAGTCTTCTTCCAGGTGGTGTTTCTCTTTTCTAGAAAGGCAAATAGAAAATGTGTGAATAACTGTTTCACCACTCGCCCATTACCTCAATGCACCAGTAGTACTAGGGTGTTGTACCGTGTTAGCCATTATGGATGTAGTGAGAAGTTAAGCAAAATGACAGCTTTTATTGGCTAACTAGAAAGATTACAAAATGCAAGGCTTTTGAGGCCTGAAGAAGGGGCCTGAGTTGCCTCAAAAGCTTGCATATTGTAATCTTTCTAGTTCGCCAATAAAAGCTGTCATTTTGCTTAACTTCTCACCTCATTGCACCAGTAAAGCAGTCCTCGTAAGAGATTCACCATGCTCCTGCATTCCACACTCTCCATTGAAACTGGTTGTACCTCATAATAGACTCCTAGCCATCAGGCCCCAGCAACCATCAACCACTGTGATGCGTTACTGGAAAATTGTGAATCTAAAAATGAATGAACATGCCATAAAGAGTTACAATATTAGCTCCTTTGATTAATCATATTTGATTTTCTGCCACATATCTGGTCCTTATGACTAAAAAAGTTTGAAATCAAAATGAGCCCAGAAGTTAATCACTCAATCCAATCTGGAAAATAAAAACACATCTGTCACACTACTTCATAAAGTATGATTCATGGCGAGCACCATCATAAGACACTTGCTCTGTGTTGCGTATGGACATCTTTGAGATGTCACCACAAGTGTCAAAGGTCTGTGTGACACTATTTACTGGCACAAAAATGTATACGCGGCCTAGGGACTGCTAGCAGCTCATCTGCTGTAATGTTCTTGTAGCATTAGGGGGTTGAATACCAAGAGCCTCAGCCAACAGTAGAAGATCTAATTTCAAATAACACAGATGAACTAAATACATTAATGAACTGTTGGGGGGGACCATAATTAAAGAATAGTTAAGAAGACCTGCTAATGAAATTCATATGAGCATGTCCTATAAATTACAAATGAAGTGGTTAATAGATCATGAGGCAATAGCATAGAGGATGACATGCTACTACCCATCTGAATCAATGCACCTCTGGACATGGTTGTGATCAATGTTGTATTACAGATGACTATACAATATATATATTAGCATGAGTCATTTTAAAATCAGGAGCCATTGGTGTTTTATAGATCTGTTACCATCTCTTCATGGTTATTTACTGTATGGAGCCTGTTACAAATCTAAATAATAAGGTCTCTTTCTAGAACCTTCATGTGGATGGGTCTTCTGGGAGCTAAAAATGGTTCCTGTATGGCATGGGTGGGCAGTGCCGGTCCTGGAGAGCCGCAGTGGCTGCAGGTTTTTGTTCCAACCCAGTTTCTTAATGAGATGTCAATTATTAATGTGATGAAGCACTTATTGCTTAAGTGACATTTTGATGCTTTATTTTAGTGGTTTCGCTTGTTAAGGTTCCCCACCCTTAATTGCTTATTTCAGTCTTCAACAGCTGCTTTCACTGTTTTAATGGCTTCTTATTAACAATAAGATGTGAATGACAAAGCAGGTAACAGTCTTCCAGCTAGCTTATTTCCATTTACATCTGTGTGTGTTCACCATGCACTGTTTGATTTACTTAATAGAAAAATGTGACAGACTGAAAATTATACTTTTTAGGCTTCAAATCATTTGTAGGATATCCTGTCATATAAGACCTTATATTGCAGAGCAACAAGACATAAAATGAAATAAGGCCTGAAACTTGCAAATATTGGTTTCTAATTGAGCAGTTGGGTTGGAATGAAAACCTGTAGCCACTGCAGCTCTTCAGGACCGACATTGCCCACCCCTGCTCTATGGCATCACACTGAAGAACCACTTTGACATCTTTATTTTAAAGAGTGAACTGTGTGTAGAAAAATATTCCACACATATCAGTTTTTGCCATTTTAATTTTTGTGGGAAATTGTTCTTTAAAAAGAATTCATTTTATGATTCCTCCAGACACACTTTTAATTGATACAAATACAAATTTAACACAACAAGGTGGATGCCACTCATTCTGTAGATGGCATGGGGACTTCTTCTTGTATCAAATTTAGCACTCATTCAAGAGCTATGTGATACTTTTCTCCAATAGTGGGGTGTCTCTGTTATGCTGAGGTCTTGCCAATTGGGACTGAAAGAAATACTCCATCCAACATGATATTTTCTCAATATGTTACTCTTCATATTACATATGTAGTTCCTTAACTACAATGGAATCCAACATTTTGACCCAAGGGGTTTCAGTGAGTTTTTTTTTCCCTAGTGTGTTACAGATTGCACAACAGTGCCATCTGCTGGCTAAGACCAAGGAAAACCCCTGAAGAGACTGAATCCAGACTAGCAAACAAAATGTCCAGAACTTAACATTACTTACACAGGCAATGCTGCTGCTGTTTCTGTCTACTGTAATGTAAGAAGGTGTATCATGTGCTTTTGCAGTGGGGTGTTGGGTGAGGCTTCATCAAGAGTGGAAGTGCAACAGAATGGAGCATCAAGGAGTTATTGTTTAACTCCTGCTTTCTTTCATAATCTAAGCATTACAACCTGTCCACCTTGAACTAAGAAGAGGAGTCAGACATGACAACGTTTATTCTTACAACACAGCAAAGAATGATCAAAATTCTGAAATCCATTCAAACTCCCAAAAACACAAATTCTCAATGCATGAAAGCTTAGACATTCATAGAGAAGCGGTGTGGATGACAGATGGGATATCTAACAATAATAACAATGTCACCATTTAGAAAAACACATAAACCTTTGCTTTCATTCCTTAACCCACTGTACAGTACAAATATACCTGGGCAACGGCGGCTACTTTGGCTAGTGAAATGTAAAAAAAAACAACAGCAATATAGTGTGTTATTTTAGATTGGTTCAAAACACGTCTCCTCAAATCATTGCTAGAATTATCTGTGGGTTTTATGAGTCATGGTATATTATTGGTGTATTTATACTCTTTGTTGTTCAACAGTTTTTTTAGTGCTACAACATCATAAAGCAAGTCAATGCATTTCTGAGTTTCCGTTTGGTAGGCCAAGAGTGCTGTACAAATGTGCAGACATTACATTCTCAAACCCCCTTAACTCAAAGAAAGGATTGTGTGGGGTCCAATAGCATCAAATGCAATGCAAGGCAGGAATGAATCCTGGATCAGGCACCAGGCCATCACAGGACAGAGGGTTTGAACTTTGTAAGCATGTCTTTGAGATGTGTGAAGGACACCAAAGTATCCAGAGATAAACACATACATGCACAGGGAGACTGTGTGAACGCCACACAGGCACAAGTCAGGTATTGGATTTGAGCCCAGGACACTGCTTAATGAAGCCACTGTGCCACTAATCTAAAAGCATAACATTAGGCACGTGATAATGCAACAAGAGTTTATAACAGAGGAAATATAAGAAAGTATTAACACTTGAATATACAGGGTAGCCCACGGAAAAATGGCCTGCCTCCATCAAGACAACTCTTGTCTCGTCCGCCGTCAAAAACGGGCACAGAGGTGTATTGACGCACAAGGAGATCACTTTCAGCATCGTCTGTAAATGTGAGTGCCACATTTGATCATTTTTCTCTTCACCACGTAATGCAGTCGTCTCGGTGGAGGCGGGCCACCCTGTATTAAGTTGAGGCCATTTGGCAGCAAAGGAACAAATAGTAACACTGTTTCATCCAACCAAATAAAAAAAAGAATCAAAGGCTCATCTTCATTATATAAAGAAGAAACAAGGTTGATATGTCTGAGCCCCTACCCGGACATTGAGTGCTGGTTAGTGCTCCTTCTTCTTGTAGGATATGATGGTGCATCTCTAAGATCTCCCATAAACTCTGTGGTTCCATTTCAAACCTGCAGCAACACTGAGCTTCAGCGCAGGGGTTTGAGATAAGAAATAGAAAGAGACAAGTTAGCAAGGGCATCATTATGGAGTGTCATAACTATTACAAAGTAACATGAACAGCCTCAACAGCAACTCTTAATCAATATGCTGTTCTCCAAAAGAGAGTTTTCAGACATGATTTCAACAACTTAAATAAAGAACCAGCTATACAGTTCTTAAAGCACATGTTTGAATGACAACTTACACTGTAATTAAGATCAATTAAAGGACAGATAGTGCATGATGTGTTGTACTCAGATAAAATCACATGAGTAGCAGCATCGTGCGCATCACTTTTTGTTCATTATGTATTAAAGTGATTTTTTTTTTTTTTTTTTACAGTTACAATGTGACAGAGTCATACAGAGAAGGTGATTTCCAACTGTGATATTTGAAATGGTCACAAGATTTTAGGAGCATTTTGTCTAGGAAGCCAAAGGAAAAGTACAAAAGCTAAACAATGGCTGACAAAATATTGTGTGGTAAGAACTGGTGACGTTTGTTTTTTCCCCTTGTTGCTGCTGTAGACAAGTAACATAAAAACTTTTTGAAGTCTCCTCAATTCTCAGAAGACTGTAATGTGAAGGAGTTTAACATATCTTTGAATGTGCCTTTGGAAAGGATTCTGGTGTTGGTTGAGTGTTGTCCTGAAAAATTGTGTTCTTGCAATGAAAGATTAAATGAACTGTGTAGCTACCATTGCATGTGACAGGGTGGCACAGTGGTTGGCATTGCTGGCTCACAGCATCTGATTACTGTATGTGGGTGGTGGTTTTCATGTCTTCAGTTTTTCATATTTTATTATCTGTTTATATTTAAATCTCACAGACCTGTTTGTGTGAGGTTAGATCAACGAGTGGGTTATGATCCTTTTTCGGTACAGTACAATACAATACAATACAATTTATTTTTGTATAGCCCAAAATCACACAAGAAGTGCCACAATGGGCTTTAACAGGCCCTGCCTCTTGACAGCCCCCCAACCTTGACTCTCTGAGAAGACAAGGAAAAACCTTGTAGGGAAAAATGGAAGAAATCTTGGGAAAGGCAGTTCAAAGAGGGACCCCTTTCCAGGTAGGTTGGGCGTGCAGTGGGTGTCAAAAGAAGGGGGTCAATACAATACAATACAATACACATGGGCAGTGGGTCATGGTGGGCCATGAAGGGGACATCCTACTCTAATGATTGTTCTCAATTCACCTAGTTGGACACCTCCCCACTCAGTTAATCATACTTAATATCCCCGCCCCTTACTATCGCTGTCATGCTCAATTTACCAAGGGGACCCCAGCCTCCCACCACCTGTTCCCATATCTCATTATGAATCTTATATAAGAATATATATAACTGTGACACCTAAAAGGTTTAGAATCATTGGGCTAAATGGCATGAATGACTATGGGTGTGAGTCCTGTGATAGTCCCGGTGCTCCATCCAGGTCTTTCGTAATAACAATGAACATGATAATGCGGTTTGAGATACTAAGAGAGATTAAAGGTCCTTAAGTCAGGAAAACACATGAAAGTAAGTTTAGAGAAAGTTAATGAAGTATTTGTTTATACAGGCAACATTAGGTAAATGGGACACATTTTATATACTAGAAATACAGAGACATTCAAATCTCGACATGCTGATAGTTTGACAATATTGAGGGAATTGACTAGACAAACTATGTGGGGCTGAATGGCTCATTCTCATCAAAACGTTTTCCCATTCTTATGTTCCAGTAACTGATACTGCACTTGTGCCTGAGGTTTTAACTTTAATGGAGTCTCAGAGCTGAACATGCTCGTCTTATCAGTTTACCTTAACCACAAAATGTATACTCAAATAAAGTGAATTGCATTTGGGACACAAACTCAGAATGGAAACCAAACAGAAGTCCTGATTGAAAACATCTAAAAGAGATGAAAGTAAATACTAGGAGACCCTAGTGTCCTACTTAGCAAAAATTATGGACTCCAAAGTATTTGTTGGAGTGTTTTTTTCACTTACCCACACACCAGTCACTGCCTCTTGTTCTCCTTCACATTTTCTGTCACCCAGAATTTCCTCTAGACATTGTACCTCCTTAGCATCTAAGCTCTTGCTCAAATCACCCTTTGACTTTAGACTTTAGGAATAGATAGATAGATAGATAGATAGATAGATAGATAGATAGATAGATAGATAGATAGATAGATAGATAGATAGATA
>JANRMT010062849.1:9879903-9906493 GCA_026402145.1 Polypterus bichir lapradei
AAAGTCTCGTTTATACCCTGCGTCTTCTCATTAAACTTGTATCTCGCGAATATCGTATTCGTCGTAGGCATGACAAACGTCAGCGGCAGCCTGTCTATGAACTTAATTTAAACTTAAGGTTTACACCGTGTGCTTTGTTTCCACAGTAGCTGCACTTATGAATATGCTTGTATGCGTCACTCGTTTCATGTTCTTTTGCTGCCTTCTCAATTGTGTAATGCGTTTTTTGAACAGGTTTCATTCATCGAAGTGATCACAACCCAAATTGGTACTCGTGAATCTAAGATGTTTAACAGGCATTCCCGGTGTTAAGTTGTGGATTTGCCTGCGAATATTTAGTGACAGCATGTCTATGAACGTAATTTAAACTTCAGCTTTACACCTTGATTTCCTATTGATATGTGTACAAAGGCTTGTTCAGCGTCAGAGGGTTGTTCGTTTCCTACTGCATCAATAAGCAGCTCATCTTCCTCTTTATCTGAGACATCACACACTGCAGGCACGGGTTTACCTTTCCCACTCCTGCAAAGTCAGTTCACGTGAGCCGCTCGGAGTACATGCATCGAAGATTCTCAGGTGTGCTTGTGCTATGTTGTGCGATCTTGCAGGGGCAGGCACTCAATTACTTGGGAGACGTGACGATGAGGGACGCAACTCCACCTCACACGGCGACCGAGCTGCAGGCTATGGCCGTATATATGTACATAAGTAGGTTCCAGTTATGACCGTTACGCATAGAATTTCGAAATGAAACCTGCCTAACTTTGGTAAGTAAGCTGTAAGGAATGAGCCTGCCAAATTTCAGCCTTCTACCTACACGGGAAGTTGGAGAATTAGTGATGAGTCAGTGAGTCAGTGAGTCAGTCAATCAATCAGTCAGTGAGGGCTTTGCCTTTTATTAGTATAGATATAGTACAAACAGAAGTTGACCAAAGTACTTTACATAGAATAAAATGTAACAGTATGAAATAAAAGCCAGATAAGGAATTATTAAAGAGAAAAACAAAAAGGAAACATTATACATAAATGAACACACATATACCAACACACAAACATTAATAGCAATATAAAATTACGTAAAATAAAAAAACATACATAAGATGAACTCAGTAGTACAAAAATAAATAGAAAGATTTAACCACTCAAACTCACAAGCTAGAAAGCAAGTGAATAAAAGTGCTTTTTTAGCAAAAACTTAAGACTATGAAATTTCGGAGCCAACCTTATTATGAGGGGCAAACTGTTCCACAATTTAGGACCAGCCACAGCAAAAGCATGATCTCCCCTCAGGTTCAACCAAGCAATAGCTGATCTGAAGACATCAGCTGCCTGGCTGACAAATATGGAACAATAAGATCAGCTAAGTAAGGTGGCGCTGACCCACGAAAGGCTTTAAAAACAAACAATAAAATCTTCAAATTCACCCTGTAACTAACAGGGAGCCAACGAAGAGAGGCCAACACTGGAGAGATGTGATCCATTTGTTTTCTGCTGGTTAAAACTCCAGAAGCTACATTCTGCACCATTTGCAGGTGAGACAGTGTTGAACGGGATAAGCCAACATACAGGCCATTTCAGTAATCCAAACAAGGCGTAATAAAAGCATGAATGAGCTTTTGTGGGTTGTTGAGTAACAAAAATGGCTAACCTTACGGCATTACCTTATCCCAGTGCCCATATAGGTTTTCCTCTGAGTGCTTCACTTTAACTTCCATGTCCCTAAGATGTGCTTTCTAACTTAATCGGTAACTTTCAGTGGGCCAGGAGTGTGAACTGTGATGGACTGACATGCTCTTCAGGGTTGGGGTCTACAATGCACTTCCATAATTGGGACTGAAAGATTATGGATGCACCGATTCTTTGTTCTGAGAGTTTTACCACTGTGATGGATGGCCAAGGACCTTGCCCCACCGGGAGGTCTGGAGAAGCAGGTGACTGGAAGAGGGGCAATTCCTTCCCCAGGTTGCAAGAGGGCAGCCATCCTGGATGATGTGGAAGCCACAGAGCTGGAAGGGTCAATCCTGTGGGGATCCGTGGCTACTGCCAGGGGACGCCTGAAGGACTATGGAGCCTTGGACTGCAGCACTTCCTGGTGTGGTGGAAGGTCACCAGGGGGCACCTGGAACACATCCGGATGCATTATTAAAGGGGCCGCCTCACTCCATTCAGGGAGCCAGAGTCGGGAGGAGGGACACAAAGCTTGCCGAGGAGAAGAAAAAGAAGAGAAGGAATTTATTGTGCAGTGGTTTGTGCTTTGGAATGTGTTGTTGTGCTTGTGTGAAACAGGGAAGATGTTTCCCACAATAGAAGAAAATAAAATAAAATCAGGTGTGATTTTGAAAGTGTGCCTCCTGCATCTGTCTGTGTCGGGTTAAGCGCTGGTATAACGCCGTATATTGTCACACCACATTGGGTGGTAATTTAAACAGGTAGGGAAGGCACCCAGGGATCCAGCCATATCTGTAAGTGAGCTCAGGTGTGTGTGCCTCTTTGAGAAGTGAGCCACATTAACAGCAGGAGGTATTCCAGTTCAAGTTCAACTTTACTGTGATAGAAACAGAGTTCCAGGAAATTCTTACCAGCATATCTGACAAACAGTGATGAGCAAAATGATTCTCTTGGAACTGAATTTGCAAAACAAATTGTGTTTTGCCACAGGCAAAATCCACACCTTTAACAATCACATTTTCATTTAATTTATAACCTTTTTCGCAATGTGCAAAAGCACTACACAGTTTATCATGGTGCAGAGCATGAAAAGGGAAGCACGGTTAGAGAGCAAATCCTTGCTCGCACTCTGCCACTGTTAAAATCCATTGGCCTCAGTATGTGGCTGCCAGTGATCAGCATGTGGAGATGAGGAACCTGTGGGCACAGAGAACATTACCCATGGTGTTACCTCTGCCCTTAAATGTGTGCTGCGAGCATGAGTATCCAGGCAAGCCATGCAATGATATCGCATAGAGTCCTACGGAAGTAACTTCGGGGTGGTACTGGAGGGCAGCAGATGAGCGATTGGCAAAAGCCCTCAGGGAAAAACCTTCCTTACTTTCCATTCCAAAAAAAAAAAGAAAAATCCATGAAATTTGTGCCATTAAGGTTTCACCACTTTGTCATTACAAGATCACATGTAGAGCAAATTTTAGGGGCAATTTAAGGAAACTGTATGTGGAACAAAGGTTTGAGGTTTCGCTCCTCACCAATGACAAACATGTGACATTCTGTCATTCTCCGGGTCTATGATCAGCACATGTTATTAGTCATTACTATGCCATTTGAACGCTTTAGAACGGGTTGAGCCCAAACATTATTACAGGATGCTCATCAGGTGTCAGTAACAACAAGAGGTGATTCCTTATAGTGCGACATTACAGACAAGAGTCATTCCTGTCTTTCTGGAAAAAACTGCATCAGTTTTAAACTGCCCTGATCATGGCAGGGAGGTCCAGTCATTTGGGTGTGTGTGCTGTGATTTTATTTCGACTTCATTCTTGCCTCCTCTCACCACCACAGCTGGCACAAAGCGCATACCATTTATAGACTTCTTGGCTTGACGACAGCCTGGTGAATAAGAAGGAGACGGATTTGTGTTCTTTGTGACTTTGGGGACACGGCTCCCTGTCACATCTTGTTGAGATCGTAATTCTCTCCAAATTCTTCACTTGATTGTGTAGGCTCTTTAAGAGGATTAGGCTTAATATAATCTTTGTTGTGCTCATATAGCCTCAGAAATGTTATGGGTGACAGTTTTTAAAATTCTCTGATTCTAATTTGCATTATGAACTCTGATGCCTCGGGCATCTTTACAATTTGTTCAAACTCACTCTTTTCTCTCATCAGCTACAGCGATATCTCTTCATAAAGCATATTCTTGTCAGAAAAAGGATTACTTAGGAAAAAAATTTAAATGCAGACATGCAAGCAATGTTTTGTGCAAAAACCTAACATTTCTCTATATGCAATCTGGGGCATAGCTGAGGGGGATCATTTTACGACTTCAAATTCCCCTGAAATGCTATTAATGAAACTCCAACGAATGGACCTTTAGGGTGAACTCTGGCCATAACATTTTACCACATTGGGCGATAATAAAAGTGTCAGGTTACCCTAAAACAGTTCATCGGAAAGGTTGAGCAAACAGGAACACTGGAGGAAGTGTGTTTCATAATATAAACGATAAATTCATTAATGCCTTAAACTCCATAATCCAAACTAGAGTCTTGGGGAGCTGGGGTCTACCAAAGCTACACTTTGAGTCCATGGCAGAATTCATCCCTAAAAGTGCCAATAATCTATTAAAGGGAACACAATTTAGAGTGGCCAGGCAACTTAATGTGCAGAGGTTTAGGTAGTGGGAGAAATACTGACAGATGCCCAAGGAGGTTGTGTAAACTCCACATAGTGCCTAGGCCAGGACTCCAACGCTGTCACATGGAGCGATCACTATGGTGACATCATCATCACCAAAGGAAATAGACTGAATAATTAAAATCTGTATATTCAGACAGTAATGGGCTTTGCTGACCTGTTGTCTTGTGTATAGAGTAGAGTGAAGTTCTTACTTACACATTCAACCAAAGTGCAACACATCTCTATCATTACACCATGTAACACAGTTTTTGTGTCTGTGAAATAACTATTAGTTCCTGTTAGCTTATATAATACAAAATGATAGAAAATAACTTTAATTTCAAAATAACTTTGATTTTGTGGTCAGGACATCAATAGTTCAGAACACGCATTAGATAACATTAACAGCCTTTGCAAGAGACTTCAAATTTTTTACAAAATCTTCTGACTTGTGTCCATATAGTCCAATTAAACTTAAAAATGACATGTCCTTTTAGACTGACGATTGTAAACTAAGTTACTGTCACGAACAAGACCCCAGATGTAGTCCCCCATCATATTCTCGTTGTATTGTCCTTGGTATCGATGCTCAAATTCCTTGAGATCTTGGTGGAATCTTTCTCCTTGATCCTCTGAGTACGCTCCCATGTTCTCCTTAAAAGTTTGTAGATGAGCATCCAGGATGTGCACCCATAGCCTGATAGTTCCTTACTAGTGTCTCTACCAGATCCACATAATTCTTGGCCTTATGATTTCCAAGGAATTCCCATACTATTGTGATGAAGCTGCCCCAAGCTGCCTTTTGGACCTCTGTGAGAGTACTGGGAAATTGCTGACACTCCATGATTTTCTTTATCTGTGGTCCAGCAAAGATACCAGCTTTTACTTTAGCCTTAAACAGCTTGGAAAAGAATTCTTCTAGGTATTTCATGGCTGCAGACTCTTTACCGAGAGCTGTGACAAATTGTTTCATTAGCCCCAACTTGATGTGCAAGGGCGGCATAAGAACCTTCTTAGGATCCACCAGAGGCTCCCATTTGACGTTGTTAATTCCGACAGTGAAGTTGTTCCTCTCTGGCCAATCTCAACGATGGTAGTGTTCTTTGGTGTCTCTGCTGTTCCAAAGACAAAGGTAGCATGGAAACTTCGTAAAACCACCCTGAAGACCCATTAAGAAAGCTACCATTTTAAAATCACCAATGACCTCCCAACCATACTGTTCATAGTTCAAAGCCTGCAGCAGCAGTTTGACGCTATTGTATTCCTCCTTAAGCTGTGCTGAGTGAGCCACCGGGATAGATGGTAGCTGATTCCCCTTGTGGAGAAGAACTGCTTTTAGGCTCCTGGAAGAACTGTCGATAAAGAGGCGCCAATCCTGTAGGTTACATGATATCCCAATTGCATCAAATAGACCTGTCATATCATGGCAGTAGCAAAGGTTATCTTGAAGAGTGAAAAAAACGAAAAATGCTTGATGCTTTAGCTTTAGTGAGACCAAGATCTCTCACCAAGTCATTGAGGTCATTTTGGTTAGGAAAGTATGGAGTGTTTTCATCAGCAGCGTGAAAAACGTCAGCTGCATCAGTATCGCTGTCTGAGCTGGTGTCTTCCGTAGACACCTGCATGTTCTGCAGTGGTGCTGGAATGAGAAGGTCAGAGGAATGTGGAACTGGGGCGATCGAAGAAGGGATGTCAGGATAGAACACAGCAGATGCATTTTTCCCAGAACGTCATTTTGATGGATCTACCATGCAAAAATAGCAGTTGTTCAGGTGATCTGTTGGTTCTTGCCAAATTCTTGGTATCGCGAAATTCATGCTTCTCTTCTTTCCCCGGAACCAACCTTCAAGAGTCTTCTTGCAGCAGTCGCAACTAAAGGGTGGAGCCCAAGACTTATCTTGATCTCCAACTGGCATACCAAAGTATTCTTTATATGCTGCATTCATTCTTGCAGATGTAGTCAATGAGTAAACTCAATGATAAACTCACCGCAAATATAACAAAAAGAGTCCGCTGGATATTTACAACCTCTCAATGCCATGCTTGAATAAAATACTCACTAGTTTAGTACTCACTCTAGAAATGTAAAATATATCTAATCTGCTCTATCGCTCGATTCTCAGTAGTGATATGCCTAGCACCTGTGCTGCAACTAGAGGGTAAGCTGCTGTATACCCTTACCCAGAAGCAGCGTCAATGGGAAAAGTCATCCAAATACTCTAAACTTTCTGTACAGTAATCCGTTAAGTAAATACCATGTCAGGAATCAACGCACCGCAGCAGCAGTCCCCGTAAGGTGTTACATACTTCGGGTTTGGTAAACAGCAAATTGCTGCTGCTATACAGGTGCTGCCCTCTGGCAGCCATGTCAACGACATCTAGTGATATATCTGACTGATGTTACAGCAATTACATTGGTGTATGTTTAGACTTTATATATACAACAGCTTGGCACCATAACTTAATGCCATCGAATGACAGAATTATTAGCAGTGACTCAAACAAGGTTTTGCTGCAGTGATGCTGAACTTATGGCCATGACTGTATACAAAATGTTGGACAGAAGTGACAAAACCAATGTTTTGACTCAATGGATGATTGTTACTAGTTGCTTTTGACCCAAGCAACACGACAATAACAATGTCTTGCCAGGAACAAAACAAAATTTTTTTTTGGTGCCTTGTGTTATTATAACTACTATTGCTCATTCCTTTCTGTATATGCCTTCTCAGATGCACATGACACTGGGCCATCTTAACAGCATCATAGCCCCCCTGGCAAAGTAGTGCACTGGGGCCCCTGTTTTGATAGTAACACAGGAATTTTCAAAGGCACCAGAAACATTGTGGGCCTCTATGCTCCTGGGGCCCCCGGCCAATGCCCATTGCGCCCATACGTTAAGACGGCCCTGTGTGGAAAGTGTGTCTTCTTGGGGAAACATCTTAATGTACACCAAGCAAAGGTTTAGAGGTGACATTGCTATTTATTAGTCTTGCTTTTTAGCTTATACACAAGAAGCCAAACAACTCAAAAGTGTAATGACTGAAAAACAGCAGGCAGTAAAAATGTATGAGGGAGGACCAGGAGGAAAAATGATGTCAAAAACCTAACCAAAGGAAGACAAAAAGAGAGTCGACAAAACCCGACAACTAATCAAAACTCAAAGTCAAAAGTTCAGAGCTAAATTTCAAACATTAGGAATTACAAATCGAGTGCTGACCAAATTGCTAAGGTCGTCGAGTCTTGAATGAGTTGGAGATGCATGACGTAGTGAATTGCAGAACACAAAAATGGCAGAAAGGTAGGCCTTTAATCTTCTTCTTCTACTTCTTCAATAAGACCCACAAAAAACAGGCCACTATTCTAATTGGCCTGTCCCAAAACAGGCCTCATCCCAGTAGTAAACAGGCAGGCAAGTCAACCTGGAGAAATGGCTTTTAAAGTTCAAAATTCATCAAAGAGTTTCAAAATATGCCTCACCAAATGGAGAACCATGAAACTCTGGCCTGTACGAAGACAGGTGATTCCAGAATCTTTATGAAAGATAACATAGCAAAAAATAACAAAACATATTTTTGAAAAATATCATAAAAGGAGGAAAAAACTATTTGACTCAAAGGCAATCCACAGCAACAAATTCCAGAGCCACAAAAACCAGCAATTCAAAGAAACCAAGAAAATCAAACCACGGTAAGTCAAATCTTTATTCCACCAAAGTGCATTTGAATGACTGCATTTCCCATAATACTTTAAATGTTGAATGCAGTCGCTCAATGGAGATGAACAAGTGGTCTCACATCTTGGGAAACCACCCACAAAATACACACGACATAGGAAAACAGCAAGACTTGCTTAGATGCTAAGCAATATCAGAATTAAAATAATAAATAATACATAATTAAAGAAATAATAAATGAACAGAGTAACATTCTAAAAAAAAATACAATAATAATGATAAAAGAACAAAAAAGACAAAAAAAGAAAATTAAACATAAGCCAGGGGAGGAACCCTGGCTTAAAACCTAACACCACAACACAACCTTTTTTTAATACTACTTCATTGATGACATCATCATCTCACAATCATGGTGCATCATGTGATCCATTACCATGGCAACGGGCAATGTGAAATAAAAATGGGGTGTAAAGCAACATGAAAAAACTGGCAACTTTTAAATAGAGGCTCAAAGTAGAAAGGAAAGGTAAGGAATGGATTCTACGAGTGAAAGAACACCAGAAAAGGTGCCAAAATGATCTTTTTGAGCTGAACAAAAAACCAGGAAAAACTTAAAAATAAAATGTCAATCATAGCAAGAAGAACAGCCCACATTCTGTCCCTTGCTACACCTCTTCCACCTCTCAAAGTATAAAAAAGAACCTCAGCAGGTAGTGAAGTTTATTATTAGTTCAGCAGAAGAAGAAAGTGGAAATATTGCATCGTGGAGGCTTTTTCTACAACTTTAGTCTGTTGTCCTTGTAGCCTGCTAAAGGCTAATACATGCAATTACTCCTGGCACATCAATTCTTTTTATGTCTCCTTTGTTTAATTTTTTTTCACATCATTTTAGCCCTTAAAGCTACACTGGCAGCACATAAAATCAGGTGTTGAGACATGGTGTCCTGGGGAGGTAGAGCTATTCTGTCAAGCTTCAGCACACCTTACCTAACATGACAGGAGAGCTTTATTAGTCCATATGTTTTGGTTGTTTTTGTTCACGGTAAGTGGTGTGAGTAAAAGGGGCTCAAGCTAAGGCAATGGATCCTAACCTTCAAGGCTGTCGGTTCAATTCTTGCCTCATTTCCTCACTGTGGAAGTTGCTTGACCTGCTTATTCTCCAGCTTTAAAGGTATATGGAAATAATTGTGTTGAAACCTGAATTGGATGCAAGGCTTTATTAAATGCTTATCATATTTACTCCTTGTTGTCCAAGTGGGCAGCTTGCTAAAAATTTCATATTGCCCTTACTCTCCTTACATATGTAAACATGGAAGGAAGCCTGCAGTGCAACTGTTTGAAGACAAATATCTCAATATAAGTCCAGAGCGATGTGAGGGATTCGTGTGCGTCTGTCTTCTTAAGGCACATATGATGACAGAGCCTTTGGGTGTAGTGTACCTTGTCTAAACACACTTGTGGGAAAAATGCGCAAAGCCATGAAAATGTCTCAATTCAGCGGATGTAATTTGTGTTGTATGGCTGTTTTTATTGGAAGCAGCTGTGAACATAGGATAAATGTCAAACTCCTACATGCTGCACATGGACCTCATTTTCCCTTTTAAATTATTGGAATTTTTCTCAGAGGAGGGGTGGTGATAAAAATAAAGAGAGTGGACGTGAATCTTTACATGTTTTATTGTGAAAACAAAGCTGTAAATGGTTCTTCTTGTAATGTCCCTGTAACTTGAAATTCCAAAACAAGCAAGGAGGTCTTGGTGAGATTAGTGGTGCGGACTAGACGCCTGCCCCCCTATAAATGCAGTCATGCCTGAACCAGCACAGATCAACATGCCTTTAAGAGACGTGCGGTTTGTTATTTTCGCTTGTAGTTGTTGTTAAACATGCTTGATCACCACCAGCTTGTTAGAGTTCCACCTTGCTTAATGGCCTGACTCCTCCTGGGGCACCACTTGTGTAAGTTTGTGCTTCTCTGATCTGTTCCCAGGACAAAACTCAGTCATATGTAAAGTAACCTCATATAAAGTGAAACCTTAACTCAGCCTTGCTTTGCATTGCCTTATGTTCTTACATATCTGGCCATTTGAGTGAAGAGTCTCCTAGCAATGCACTTCCTTGTGCCTTTGTAACATACTGCAGGATTACCAACATGATCCTGAAATACCCCTTATAGTCTGACCATGTATACATTTACCTGCTTGATTTGAAACTACTTGAGGACTTGGAGCCTATCATCCTACAAATGGACTCAAGACCGCAGCCAGTCTTGGAAAGAATGACTTTTGTTATAGGACAAACACATACATTTATACAGGTCCACAACCTCATATACACCATTTCAAAATATATCATTTTCATCTTTCATTTGGGGTCCAATATAAAACCTTGGTGAATCGACCTGGTGCATGAAGTCTCTTAGTTGAGCACATTTTGGAACCAAGTTAAATATCAGATTATGGGCTGAGTGGGTGAGTGAGGGGCTGCACTGAGAGCAGGTTTCATGTGCCAACCTGCAAAACCCCCTAGTGAAACTGTGATTAATTATTAAGGAAGTGTGCATTAGTAAAATGACAACTGGGAGCACTGAAATTAACGCAGTGGTTCTCAACCTGTGGGGCGGGCCCCGCTAGGGGGGCGCAAAGTAACAAAAAGGGGGGGCGCGAAGATGTGAAAAAAAGAAAACAAGAATCAAAAAAATGAAAAATACATATTAACTTAAACTACATTCTGATACTAGAAAAATAAATATAGAGTTAGATAAATGTAGATAAAAGTTAAGTAGGCATAATAAAATATGCGTCTATGATATATCATTAATTAAAAAAGAACAAATTGGTATTAGTGATCTCCTTTCAAAAAACCTTAGGGGGGCGTGATTAAAACTGTTATGAAAACTCGGCTTGCAAATATGTAAAGGTTGAGAAACACTGATTTAACGGAAAGGCTCAGCACAGACTTAACTGTAGACTGTCTAGGAGGGGGTGGACGTTCAGTTGTCTGACGTCTTCAAGGCTGTGACTGTGTCTGACTCTGTCTTTGACTTACTTTACTTGTTATAACTGACCACGGACTCCTCCAGAGGTGTATTTTCTCCAAAAAACTGGAGTTTTTGTTTTCCTCTCCACCTCCTTCTTCAGCCGGCCATGGTTCAACATCTTAATTAATAGACAGCTATTGTTAGGGTCCATTTATGTTTAGCACTTTCAAACTATTTTGCTTCCTGTCTGTTTAATTAAATCTGTGATTTTCTGTGTACTCATAATATATTTAGTAATTTGGTAAGTGTGCAGCTGCGTTTATCTGTGAGCGTGTTATAGCACTTGTAAGGTTTCTAAACTCTTTTGGAGCTCCCCACAATGGGATGAGACACCGAAGAGCATCCTAAAGAGCTATCGCCGTGTCTGTGGAAGACAGCCTATCAATTGCCGGAGCAACCGCAGGCTTCCAGCGCTGTAGCAGCTCGCCGCGAAAGCAAATCCAAAAAGATTATGGTCATGCTATAAGTGCCTGGTGTCAATGGGTGATGCAAGGAACATTATAACTGCAGGGAACAGGATTACTTGGCCACTAACCTGGCACAACCTAACCTGATTTCTGTGTCTGTGTATAGGGGAGCGGTAGTTCCTGCTACAATAAATAACCGTACTGTTCCTGTTTTAAGCTGAATAAAGCTGGTTTTGCTAAAGTACTTGTGTTTTGGGGTGCAAGACAGGGACTCACATGTCACACACTATACCAAAATAAACTGAATTGAATAGAATTACAATGTTAAAAGTTCTTTCTTTATTGCTTTTCCTTTCATTAATGTGCTGTAACAGTCCTGTACACCACAGCTGGACTAAAAAGCATCCATTGTTCAAATATATCTACTTTAAAATTCTCTAAAATGTACAAAATCCGATGTGTAAGTGAGGTCAAGGCTTTTGAATACCTTCTAGACTCAAGCTATTTTGGGCAAGAAACTTTCCATTTCTTTCTGACAGACTTGGATTTAAAATTATTCCTAATGCTAGAACATTAATATTTGAAATAATACCAGATGGGATATCCTTGTGCTATTAAAATCTGTTGTAATGTAATCTTATAACACACTACTTGCACCAAGACTTGTTTTGCTTGACTGGAGAAATCCCAATTCACCTTCTGTAGCTCAATGGGAAAGCAATGCTCTATTTTCCCTCAAATTAGAAAACATAAAATTCACTTTATAATATGGAACGAATTCATTGATGTAATTCTAAAGTGAGTACCATAGGCACTTGCTGAAACTTGCTTTTATTTGTTCTTTTATTGTTGTTTTATTCTGTATGAACAACCACATTAAATGTGACTCTCTTATCATTTAAAGTTGGACTGCTGTGTTCTGTGTTACTTTTTTAATTGTCTTTAGAACTTATTATTTTGCTTGCTATGATCTTTGTAGTGCAATTGTATTTTGTTGATTCAAATAACAGTACTGTACTCATGAGAATTTGTCACCCATTAAGGGTTCCCAGAATCTTCAGTAAACATGGAGAGGTAGCCACACAGTGCAATTGTTTCTGCTGCACATTAAATGCATCCATGTTTATGTGTATGTCTCATTTAGAACAAATGAACATAAGTTAAATTGTAATGAGAACAGGCCAATCAGCCCCACAACCTTCTCCATCCTATTCACCTAGAATGTGCAAATTAACATCAACTCAATATTTTATTCCATCTGTATTTGTTTTTTGTGTGAAGAAAAACATTCTAACCTATGCAAGTTTCCAACCATTTCATTGTGTTCTTGTTGCAAAGTTTATTATATAGAAACAAGTTAGATCTACTGTACTACTTACTTTCAGAATTCTAAATGCTTCAGTCGTGTGTCCTCTTAACGTCCATTTGCTTAGAATTAAAAAGTTCAACTCCCTCAATCTCTCCTCATACCTCTTAGTCCCAGTTGTTCTACTCTTGACTTTTGCTAATGCTGCTATATCTTCTTTGTAGCCCAGGGGTCAACATTCAACACTGTACTCCAGGTCAGGCCTCAGTGGTGAATTATATGACTTAAGCATAACCTCCCTTGACTTGTACTCCACACAGAGTGATATGTAACCTAATATTCTAGTAGCCTTCTTGATCACAATGTCTGGATGTAAATAGAGATGACTTCATTATGATTTCCAGGTCCTTCTCATAAGGTGAATTTTCAGGTTTCTGAGTACCCATTGTGTATTCAAATCTAACAGATTTATTTTCAATATGTAATACTTTACAATTACTCACATTATATTTCATGTACCACCAATCTGACTGTGTGATACCCAAGTCCCTCTCTGACAATTTAGCTGATTCTACATTATCAACTCCCCACTTACTATGGTATCATTGGCAAACGTAACCAGATAATTGACTATATTCTTGCTTAGATCATGCCCCAGCACTGACCCTTGATGGACACCATTTTTAACATCACCAAATTCTGACAAAGGCCCTCTCACCATAACCTTTTGCTTTCTATATTTGAATTAATTTTGTACCCACCTACAGACCACGCCCTGCATTCACATTTCTTTTAGATTTTTCACTAACCTTTCATATAGGACTTTATCAAAAGCTTTCTGAATATCAAAATAAATAATATCATATCAGAATCCATCTTGTCCTGCGGCTCTTCCTGTGTGTATCTTTCTCAGTTGTCCCCTCACTTCAACATTAGTTATTGACAGCCCATACTGATTGTCAGCAGTGGACTCATAACTGGCCATAATAGTTGAGGTACAAGCATTTGGAGCAGTACACCACCTCCATATCCACTGCCTGAGTAGTGGCCAGACATAAAGACTCCTTAGTGCAGTGAAACTCAACAACCAGTTACTTGGTTTTGCTGATGTTGAGTTGCATACTCAATTGTCTTTGCACCAGGAAACAAAGTTCTCCCCATGACTTCTTTGCTCTGTCTTATCCCCTTTATTAATATTCACCATTAGTACACATTCATCAGAGAATTTCTGCAAGTGACATGAACTGGTGTTACATTTATAGTCAGAGATATAAAGAGTGAAGAGAAAAGGACACAGGACTGTTCCTTGTGGTGTTCCAGTGTTGCTCACATCTGTATTAGAAACACAGTAGGTGAACTTCACAAACTGTGGTCTGCCTGACAGACAGTCCATTACCCAGGACACCATAGACTCCATATCTCAGAGCTTACCCCTTAACAGAGATGGCTGGATGGATACATCACTGGATAAATCAAAAAACATAATCCTCACAGTGCTGCCAGCTTTGCCCAGGTGAGAGTAAGCCTTTTGGAGCAGATAGATAACTGTGATTTCCACTTCGATCTTTGGCCAATAAGCAAACTGCAGTGAACTCAGGTGGTCTTTCACAAACAGTACTCATATAATGCAGAAACAGTCTCTCACAGGTCTTCATGATATGGGATGTAAGGCCCACTAGTCTGTAGTCATTAGGTGAAGAGGCACCTTTCTTTAGAACAGGAGCAAAGCAGGATGTTTTCCACATTTTCCACCCTTAATGACAGGGCAACTTAGAAGTTCGGGGTATTTCCTGGCTCTTTACAGGTAATACTTTTACAGCTGGGCCACAAGCAGGATGTTTTAGGCAGGTTTAGTCACACACTCAGGAAGAGGTGGGAATTGACCCTTAAATGGCCAGTGCCTTAACCATTTCACCACACTGCCTGCCTGTATGTATACTTGTCATGATTTTGAGTTCTTGACTAGTGTCTGAATTTCGTATAAAAATATTTTTAAGATTATGTGAGCTCTTTTTAACACCATTCTGATGAGGTCATTTTCATTTAGTTGGTCATCTTGGTTGTGGCTTGATTGCATATTTAGGATAACGTGACCTTGACATCATGACACATGACGTCATTGCTGCAAGCATATAAAAGATGGTGATGAACCACTCTAAATATCCTATGATAAAAAACAAAGAAAATACTTCTGAGGGATTAGTAGGTTTTGTTAATGTAAAGATTTATGAAATTTTGATATGAATTTCAACCATGATATGATCTTAGATTTTTGGTTCTGACATTTTTTAAGCCATCCTTCTTGACCCTTTGATAATTATACTATGGTTTTTGACTGCTCCCTTATAGCTTCTTTCATCTGTTCATCTTTTTAAGCATTTTAGGGTGTTTACCATCTTGAAACAAATAAGTACAATATGCAATTTATCAAAAAGGCGAGAGGGATAATAGGCAAAATACAAAATACATAGGAAAAATACAAACCGACTGCACTGGGGCTCAAAGTTTCATGGAGAGTTTCCTGCCCTATAGATTTTAAACTCATTTTAGTGGATTGTTTTTTCGATCATTTTAACTTTTTTAAATTGGATTATTTATTATGGACTTAACACTGCACTCTTTAGACACTTGTTTTTGTTGGCTATTTTAATAAAAGCACCGAGCACATTTACACCATCCCCTTGCTTCATGTGTGCTTTGTCCTCATCTGCCAAGCTCATATTGGTTACGGTATCAACAGTGTTGGGTTCACGAGGCCCCCGGTGGCACCCAGTAGAGTGGTGACGACCATCACAGGCCCACTGACCATGCCTCCACCATTCCCATCGAGATTATATGTTTCCATCTGGAGCATATAAAAATGGCCATCCCTGGAAGGAGGCGTCTCACTTGAGACCTGAACCTTCGACAGGACTGAGCTTCTTTTCAGACCTACTCAGATAGAACTTGTTATTGAACCCCTAGGTTCCTGTTTATTTCTTCGGATAATTGTGTTTCCTCACATTTAAATGCAGTGGCTGGGATGGCACCCCACCTATTTTTGGGACTCTGCAAGTCACTCTGTTCCACAAACCCCAGACTCAGTTGTGAATCTTGCTTGATGAGACTTAAAGGCCTTCTTGGAATCACTTAAGCGACAGTGAAACAACAGGCTAGAATGTTCTCTGCAACTTCCTTGGTGTTCGTTCCTTTGTAGCCATGTTTGGTGGTGTTCCTTTCCATTTCATTAATGAGATAACAGAAGCTACTCCTCTCCTGTCAGTCAGGGCTGATGTGTAGCCTCCTAGCAGCCTGGTGTCAGAGTAAGGGCCTGCTGCCACTACTGCATACCTTTAGCTTTAATGGGCAACATAATCCATGCAGCCCCAGTTAGGGACCCTGTGCTGCCCATGTCACTCCTCTTGCCAGCCCTCGGTGGCTTTCCCCTCAGGTTTTGTGGAAGATCATCCAAACCTGCCTTTTAATATTTTGTTTCCTCGCATGGTGCCACTATCTGTTTCTTTTTCACTTCACTTTGCAACACAGCATATATTGTACATCTGAAGCAGGCTCTCTAGAGATGGTTTCTTTTATTGTCAGTGTTTGCTTCAATTTCCTCATGAGGTTTCTCATTGGCCTTTCCCTGACCTTTATATGCTTTTGGTATTCATGCACCTATCAACATCTTGCATTCTGGGTAACGTTTAACAGAGCAAATATTTCCAGCACCATAAATGAAGCCTACATGGATTGTAAAACATTGATTCCATGATACACTAATGTTGCTTTCTGCTTTAAGATAAATAAAGAACATGAAAAGAATGTTAAAGAGTAAGGTTAAAGTACATCCTGGCTTTACAGTCCCAGGAAGGAAGCAAAGGGAATCTGAGCCAAGCACAGAATGTTTTATGGAAAAGCTTTAAATGTTTACTAATTGTGCTGTTAGCCTCTAGATCTTTACTTTAATGCAGTCAGCGTTACTGCTGTAAGGTTCCTCTGAGTATTATCAGGCATAACATGGTGTCTTCTCATTCTCCTGAGTGAGGCGTTCACCAGAAAAGACTTTTGGAGGTGGAGGTGGTATTGCAATCATAATCAATTGTAACAGCAGGATAGGTGATGGCTGATATTGCAACAAAGAACAGGAGCAGGACATTTCAGGGCCCTAAATGTATAAAATGGACAGGCTCAGGGGTATTATGCCACAAAAAAGGAATAAGTACGACCAGAGTACTTTATTCCCTATAGTAGTTATCCAAGATAATTGAGATTAGGTGCAGGGAAGTGGGACATGACTGCCTAATGCATAGAGATCTCCCAATCTGATAGAATAGTAAAGGCGCCCTCTGTGTGTTTTTATGTTCCCCTGCTGGTTATTAGAGAGGAAATATGGTCCCCTTTAAGCAGGAAAATTTAAACATATGGCTTCAGGGTATCAACGGGGCATTCCTGAGCCCAGATGTAGCTCTGGGGGTGCCTAGAAGTGGCCTTCAGCAAAGGCATAAAGCTGCCACAAAGTGAACACAGTTCAGGTAGAAGAAGTAAAGTGGCTAGAGTACAGAAGAAGAGTGTGGTTAATAGATGGGAAGTAAGAGGGGAGAACTATGGTACAGTCAGCACACGAGATACACTGGGGGGTTGATTTCATATATAGACAGACCCATAGGGGCATTTAGGCTCAGTGTGACTTATCATCCTTGTATAGTAAATGACTTTTGGGTACTTTGCTCCAGGCCTTTAATGACCTCTTTGGCACAGCCATTAGCAGTGTGTCTGTATGCAGAGAGAGTGTTGACCTTGTGGAGAAGATTACTTACCTCAGCAGTGACATTCATGTCTCTGGTGACTCTTCCTATGAAGTCAGTTGACAAATTGGGAGAGCATGGGAGCTCATGAGGTTGCTTTAAAGGGGTGTGTGGTGCTTCTGATATCTATGCAAAAGGATGAAGGTCCATGTTTTTAGAGTCCTGGTGCTTCCTGTCTTGCTATATGGTTGCGAGACATGGACACTATTCAGTGACCTGAGACAAATACTGGACACCTTTGGTACTGTGTCTCTTTGGAGAATCTTTGGGTACCATTGGTTTGACTTGTGAGGGAGCAACAGTTACGGCACTACGGCCATGTACCACAATTTCCCAAAAGTGATCCAGCTTGCAGGATCCTCATTGTTGAGAACCAGAGTGGCTGAACCAGGCAAAGGAGATGCCAATGTAACACCTGGCTATGGCAGATAAAGGGTCAATTCCGGCGGGTGGGACTGTCCGACATGTCTGCCTGGGGGGTTGCCAACCAGGATCCCAAGCTGTTTTGTCGTGTGGTGTGTGCAACAACGCACTGTTCCAGTGCATGCTCCCCAACCTGACCTGCTCTTTTTGGTAATTATTTAGATTCACAACAATCTTATTAATTCATCCTCTAATCTGGACATGAATGAATTGAACATATTTATTATTAAAAAAAAAACTTCCTAAAGTCCTCTAGCCTAGCCTAAGAGCCCTATCAGCCCATGGCAGCAACTCCACTGATCTGACAGGGCATTTGATGATGGGCTTTGACTCAAAACCCTCTTCATTCCCGAAGGAGAGACGATTATGCCAGCACCTTTTTCTTTTCAGTCAGCTTTTGTACATTCTGTTTAGTTAGAAGCTGGCATCTCATCCTGGACTGGTTCCTGGTTTGCTTCTGGGAGAATTGCTGGCATCCTCAGCCATCAACTGGATTAAGTAGGTTAGACAACAGATAGATGTTTAGTGAGAAAAGCCAGGCATGGATATCTATTTAGAGGAGATTAGCAGTCTCAAGGTGTCCCCTTTCTTTCCGGGGTTACAAAAAAAATAATTCAATACCTACTAATAATTACTGTGGATAATACTGTGCTCCACAAGGCCCCATGTTTTGTTTGTGTTTATAGATTATTTGCATACTGTCCAGGAATCGGTCCCAGATAAGAATGCCTTTCCACCACAGACATTACAACAATCGATCAATCCCTTTTATGAACTCATTTTCTCCATTACAGACTCTTAGACAACCAGAGCAAAAGAGGAAACTATGGTGAAAAGGACACATGACATTAGGATAATATGACATTTCATGTAATTAAAATTATGGGGTGTAAACCGGTGAGTCCAAAAACTGCATATCAGGGTTTGAAAGACAACTCACCCACCTATCAGTCTTAAGGCAAATGTCCACTGCCTGATTACTTCTAGGATGAGGGGTTATTCACTATGGGCGATGAGAAAACTGAGGAAAGGGAAGCATTGAAGGGGTATCACAATAACAGAAAAAGAAATTGATGGCTGGACAGCAAAACTAAAACTTAAATTATGAAACACTAAAACAGAGAATGAGAAAAAATAAGCAGTGGTTTAAAATAAGGGTGAAAAATCTGAAATCCAAAGTCGTCATCACAGAATGCTGTTACCAGACAGAGGAAAACACTGTTTGTTGTATTGTGTAGGTCCTCAGCAGGAGTTTCTAAAAGACATTATGCACTTCTTTATTAGTGCCTTATTGTCAAAATGAACAAATCCTTTTCCAGGACGGACAATTTGTGAACTTCTCATCCTGTTGACGTAAGGATCATTCAGGTCTAATCTTCCTGGACTGTGTTTGGATTCCAGAGCTGGGTGGGGAGGACAGGATAGTTTTGAGAGGTTTGTCACAGTGAAGGTTAAGAACTAGGGTCATGGAAACATTGTGCATCCTGATGATTTAATATGAAGTGTTAAGATAATCTTTGAAAGGGTGTAAAAATCTGATTTATCAAACACATACTTTCCCAGTTAAACTAAAAAATCTCTCTGAAGCTCTGGTGCCAGGATGGTTCCTGCCTTAAGTTTGATGCTGCTGGGATACATTTTGGCTCACCAAGACCCTTAGTGGATTGAGCAGGCCAGTAAATGGATGAATGGATTGAGCCATTTCTGTATAATGGTTGTGACAACAGCCTTGGGCCTGATGCTGCCAAGGCAGAAAATGGCATCTTGTGCACAACCCTGGACTAGATAATCAAGTTAGAAAATGAATAGATGGATTATTACATTTTCACTTGTATTGGAGCACATTTGATCAACTTTTGATTTTTTACTGTCATTAATTTCTATGTGTTGTAGCGGGGCTACATAATAATAAATATTTGTTTTTGTCTGTGCTGAGTCCATTTTGTTTCATCGTCCCATTTACTGTCCATTATATGTGCATCAGTAAATATTGTCCCCGTAAGTGAAGAGGGGAAGGATGATGGAGAGAGACCACAGCCTTAAGACGGAACTCACCTGTTGGATCCACCAGTTACATCTGGGACACTTTGTATTTATAAAAGATTAGCAAAGGCGAAAGGGAAGGAGGAGAAAGAGAGGGAATAGAAATCGAGAGGAGAAAGGAGACAATTTACCAGAACATTTACAAACCCATCACTGCCATTTATTGCATCATTCCACTGCTTGCTTTTTCAACATCCGATTCAACATCACGACAGCCAGAGCCGAGAAACCCCGGGTTTCAGATTCATACCAGCCATTGCCAGGACTTTTCATGGTGACGTTGTTTTGTTTTCGGAAAGGAGCACAAGAATACTACAGCCAGTATCAATACCACTGGACTTTATTTTGGACTCATTTTTCACCACATTTCAATTGCTGTGTTTAACTTATCTGTGTTTGTGTTACGTGTTTCTATTAATTGTTTAGGGGCAAGGGAGGATTCTTTGTAAATATTTGTATAGTCGTGTTTTATATAATAATTAGTCACTGGTGTCATTTGGGATAGTGGTATTTTGTGCACACATATATATATCATTGAATATTTGTCTTTTCCAATTACAATATATCCGTGTTTGATTTTACATATCTGTTACTGTTTTCTGCTTATTTCTGGTTATTTAATTTGTTATTAAAGCAAGAAGCCTCTGGTGATCCAAAGAATAGTCTTCGTAGTGTAGTGGCCGGTCTGGGTAAGGGATTGGCCATTACAGTGTCACCACTTTTGAGTCAAGAGAGTAGAAGTGACCATTTTCTTTACATATTTTTGTTCACTTCACCTGAATCACATTTCTTTTTATTTGGGCTGCTGTTTGATTAAATGCACAATAATAAAAATGTATCGTTGCTTCCTTCATGAATATTCATATTTTATATAAGGAAGAAATAACCGTTTAATCAATTTCTAACAATGTGTATGTGTATTAAATTATTCTAGTTACAGTAGTATAGAAACAACACCCAATGACCACCAAACACCCCCTCCCCACTCCCATACTTTGGGGGTTCCCATAATATTTGGTAAAACCAATACTGTACATATGGTCAGAAGCACCAACAATTGCACAAACAAGTAAATATTAAAAAAAAACATGCAGATCAAACACAATCAGCACTGTTATGACTCAGGTTGTGCTTAAATGTACGATACACACAAGTCAGCTCTGCGTAGTGGAGGGGAAAAGTCATTAAATGGATTGAAAATATAGGGTGGTCCAAATCTAATTATGCAATTTTCATTACGCTATAACTTATTAAGTTTATTACATAGAAAATCACCCAAAAAATCCCGGACCATCGAGAAGTGTGCAAACTGACGAGATGAAGAATCGTCCCCGCATAAATCAAAGTCATCCAGATGATCTGGATCTGCATAATTAGACCTGGACCACCCTGTATGTATAGATTAGGCTTTTAAATAGCAATGAATAGACCAGAAAAAAACTCCTAAATGTGTATTTCACAGGATTACTTATATAGATGTTTTCATTTGCACATTGTTGTGGAATGTATCATTTCTGAATTATAAAGTCAGTCTAACAATATTAAACTTCAGCCCAGATGGATGGAAATAATAGTATGACAAATTTGTACTGATTATTGCCTAGTTTTATTGGTTTCAGTATAACATAGGCTAACGTAGGTTATAATGTTGGCTACAGTAAATAACATACAATTAAACAAACAACAACATATCATGTTTGCTTTGGGGGAAGTCTGACAGAAATATGAGGAAATGAATGATCGCACCCTGTGTCATCTGCTCTTCTGTTGCTTGAACATGCATTGCACCTGCACCGTGCTGTTTCAGGTCAGATTTCCCTTCGTGGGCAACCAAAAAATCTCCACCGTAAACATATTTGTCATTCTGTCTTGCACTCACACTTATACCTTGACAGCTTCTTACGTTTAGCAGACTTTACTGCATGTGGTGTCTTTTTCTGGGTGTTCCACGATACTGCACAATGTGACTGTGATTTTCCTGTTTTTTTTTTCTGTTTTTCTTACAGTTAATGTGGGAAAGTAGCATAATGGCAAGAATGATGCTGACTGCCAGTCTCATTCAGCGTGCAGTGCTTGTTCATCTGCAATATCAGCACAACACGAAAATGAAACTCAATCACTCCTCTAATATGACTAATTTGATTTTAATTGTTCTTATGTTATTTCTTGCACTTTGAAGAGCTAGTGTATATACTGTATATGAAATGGTGTGTACAAAAATACAAGTCACATCGTGTATGGTGACGATCTTATATTATAAGGGATGAGTGGCAACTTACTGGTGTGTGTGGATGAAGACCACTATCAAGAAACAACACAGAAAATGATCAAGTACCGGTGACACGTTACTACTATTAATAAACTTGGTTTCATTTGGTGCTGCTTCATTAAGTATGAAGTGAGGTCAAATTGACCTAATCAAGTTAATGCATTTAAGGGTTGCATCAAAAAATGTAATTGTAGAAATTTTTAGCGCATTAATCGCATGCGTTAACTACAATAATCAGCAGCTGTTCTTCTTATATAATTGAGTAACTTCCAGGATTCTAAACTCGCCATATTTGGGTGAGTGTGGGTTTATGTTTGGCCTGTGATGAACTGGAGCTCTTGTCTAGGACTGCTTGCAACCTTGCACATCCAGAATTGCTCTTAGGAGCCATTATACAGTAGGTTTAAATAATATTCACTATCTAACAAAATCCAATTCATAGTTTCTGTGAGCAGGAGCCTATTCAGGTGGCACTAGTTGACAGGGTTGAAGTCCATCACAGGGTCCAGACAAAACAACCAGGCCAATTTAAAACTGATAATCATGAAAAGCATGTCTTTGAGAATATAGGAGGAAAACCGGAATGCCTAGAAAAAAACCCACCCACCCAAAAAACAACCATGTAAAGGGTTTGAACCCAGGATCCTGGATTAAGGAGGCAGCAGCATTAACCGATGGGCACACACACGATTACAAAAATGGAACAATTCTTAATTCCTGCAGTTATACTAGAATGAAAAGAATAAACTCATGGCATTAATTCTACACTGACATTATCCCACTACTGCTTTCTTACATGAAGATAAGATGGCCCAAAGCTTTTAGACATGCACGCTTTAAGCAATCTCCTGGCATCTCACGGTTGAAAAAACATTACTCATATCTAAAGGATACACAAACCTCTGTTCTTTGAAGAATAAACAGGCTGAAGTGAAAGCAGATGCACTGTGACACACGATCCTGCCGTTCTCCTCCAGGGGGTGACTCGGTTAGCTCTAAGGTTACTGCGGGTCGTGGCTGCGACATCGACGGCCTGTCCATTCAGTGGGAGTGACCCCGAGTTCAAGACATTAAAAAACATCACAGATTGTTCTTCATCTGGAAAGCTTTTTTTTTTCCTTCTTCTTAGTCTGAGGCAGGATAAGCATAAAGAGGGTTGATTAATCATTTCAAAGCTGACATCTGCAATATGCTGGCAAATTCTTCACTCAAATCTGTCTTTAAATGCCTGCTGAGAATGGTCAAGGTGTGTCTTTAGGGAAAGACAGCATCAACTCCTAATGCCTGAAGTATCAGAAAAGCGGACGGGTAAGGCTTGTTTACTTCTACACCCATTTGGCTAAAAAAGCCCTTTAGTAAACAGGCTTTAATGATCAATGGCGACATTGCTGCTCAATCAGGCCAAACCTTATGGATTTTCAAATGGCAACATAGCTATAGACAAAGCACTGAAACCTCCATTTTGATAAAGATCTAAAGCGGAGATTGACACCCTTTATCCTGATAGTGTCAATTTTGATTGCAGTTGAGATCTTGCCTGCCTTGATAATATCAAATATCCATCTGAGAATTACAGGAGGGTTGATTAATAGTCTTCCTGAAAATAATAAATTGTGTGTTTAAAACATTTAAGAGTACCCTGAAGATGCAGTGCATGCAAATGTACTGCATTTGTTTTTGCATCCCATATGCTCTATAATAGACTTTACTTCTATTCTGCCACATCATCTGGAGTCTCTTAATTCCATACGTGCCCCTCTGATTCCATGCCTTCATTCAGGAAGTTGTTTGAAGTGTTATGCCCATTGTAGCCAGCATAGACTCCAGATTTCTGTGATTTTCAGTTTAATGCCGGGTTGGGGAAAATGAATAGGTTGGCATTTACAGTGTCTATAAAAAAGCCAACACTCCCTGGGAAATTTTCAAATTTTATATACAACATGGAGTCACAGTGGATTTAATTTGGCTTTGTTCAAACTGATCAAGAGAAAAAAAAAAAAACCTCTTTAATGTCAAAGTGCAAACAATTAAGAATCTAAAACACAAAATAATGGATTGCTTAACCATTTGCCCTCTTGAAGTCAGTATTTAGTAGATGCAGTTTTGGCTGCCATGACAGTCTTGTGTCTGCGTAGACAGGTCTCTCTCAGTCAACTTTTTTCCAGTTTTAGTGAGTTTTTCCAGATTCATCTTTTTAAAAATGTTCAAGCTTCGTCAGGTTGAATGGAGATCATGAGTGACCAGCCTTTTTCAAGTCCAGCCACAAATTCTTAATTGGACTGAGATGTGGACTCTGACCAAGCTTCTCCAGGACATTAATATTGCTGTTTCAAAACCATTCCTGTGTAGCTTTGGCTTCATGCTTGGGGTTGTTGTCTTGCTGAAAAAAAAAATCTTTCTTGCACACGTCATCAAGTGTTCTTTCAGGATTTCCCTGAATTTTTTCATTTTACCTCCTACCCTAACAAGCCTTCCAGAGTCTGCTACAGAGAAGCATCCCCGAAACAGAATGCTGCTACCACCATGCTTCTCGGTTGTGAGTTTTTGATAGTGTGCATCATTTGGCATAGCCTTTAGTCTGATGGCCATAAGGTCCAATCTTATGGACTTTAAAACCTTCTTCCAGCTAACTTCAGTCTCCCATATGCCTTCTAGCAAGCTCTCTGTGCATTTATACAATGGCTTTCTCTTTTCCATTCTCCTATAAAGCTGGGACTGGTGAAGCACCCTGGTACACAGTTGTATGCACAGTCTCTCCAATCTCAGCTGCTGTAGCTTGTAACTCCATCAGAATTATCATAGGTCTCTTGGTGGCCTCCTGACTTGCCTTCTTGCACGATCACTCAGCTTTTGTGAACAGCTTGCTCCAGGCAGATTTTCAGCTGTGCCATGTGCTTTCCATTTCTTGATGATTGATTTAACTGGACTCCAAGGGTTATTCAGAGACTTAGATATGAGTCAATGAGGCGATAAGGACAGGGTGGATCCACTGACTTGAGCTTTTCAGTCATCTTTCCATGGTGTTTGCATTGTGTAGAATCAGCCATGATACTGACAAGTTGGACCTTCCAGATAAGGAGCTTTTATACCCCAAACTTGTGATCGCCATGAAATAAACTAATGATGTGACTACTAAACCAGATGGCCACACCAGTGATGATTTAAGGGTGTCATATTGAGGAGGCTGTTTTATGTTTTAGATTTGTAATCAACTTACATTAAAGAGTATTTTTCTGTTGATTAGTGTTAAAAAAGCCTAATTAAATCTACTGTGATTCAACATTTCTTAGCAATAAAATATGAAAACTTCCAAGGGGGTGAGTACTTTTTATAGAACACTGTAAATATGTTTGCTTTCCCACTCACTGAGAAAATGGCAGATAATGCTTTCCAGCTGGCTTGCAGCAAAATATCATTGGTGATAACACTGACTGCTTGCATTACATATAAAAGGATGGTGGAAAGAGGACCTCCTCAGAATTGCACAGCAGACAACAGGAACGCACAAGATTATTTAATGATCTGATTATTTGAAATGACAACTCCTACTTTTATTGCACAGCTGCAGAAATCTTGTTATTAGTTCCCTCTGCTTCTATGTACTTTTTTTTAAATATGCAGACTCCACCACCCAACACTGTTTGATATAATCTATCAACTCATTTTAGAATCCATTTAACACAATTTAGTGTCATGAGAACTGATGCAGCAGAAGGCAAAAGGCAGAGGCTCATTGTTAATGGGGCACTAGTCTATTATAGGGTACACTCAAGTACACCCCCTAACTTCTGAAGTCTTTAGGATAGAGGAGGAATCAGCAGATGTGAACACTCAAAAGCCACACAGGCAGTGACTAGGCTGTGACTGAATCCTAAGACAATGGGGATGTGCGGCAGTAGTTCTAATCACTGTGCCACCTAGGTTGCTATCACACAGATGGCACTTCAAGCCAATTATCATATTGAAAAAGTTATTTATCAGTTTGATAGAAAAGGTTTGAGGTTTTCCAGGGCTATAATATTTAGATACAAGCAATAAGAGCATTGAGCCGCCAATTAAGATGCCCACCAGTGGGTGCTTTTATGTTCCTTAATGTCAAAATCAGAGCTGGTAAAGTCTACGGGAATGCTTGGACTTTACAAATTACTACTTCTCTATTGATCTGAAAGCTCTGAATGCTAAATGAGCATATCTTTACTCTGTCAACCATGTGATGTACAGTAGATAGATAGATAGATAGATAGATAGATAGATAGATAGATAGATAGATAGATAGATAGATAGATAGATAGATA
>JANRMT010062849.1:9924830-9959465 GCA_026402145.1 Polypterus bichir lapradei
CTATCTATCTATCTATCTATCTATCTATCTATCTATCTATCTATCTAAACATTTGGTCATCCTGCGCTGCTATGTTTCTATAGCCATACTTCTGGCTGTTTAGTTCTATTAGTTTTTGCACCTGTAAACTCCGGGACAGTTTTCAGTGGTCTAATGTTAGCACAGTACATCTTGGCTTAGCAATACCTTTACTTTTCTCAGACCTCTAAACCTGGATATCTCCATTTATGTTCACTACAGTAGTGTCCATCCTCACTGATATGGCACTTGCTCTGCTCAGGACCATAAAGTATTACTGAGAGCAGTCAAGTCTGAATAAAACAGTACTGGAACACAATCCCTCCTCCTTTCCAGCATACAATTTACAACCTTTAGAACTTGCATTGCTAAATTCAGGAGTACATTTTTATCCACAGGCCATTAAGCTACAGCTCAACTTTTCGCATGGAGTATTTCTGGTATATATCACCTGATTCTGTTTACACTGTCTGCGTTATATTCAGTGTTGTTGTACTTCTGTCACTAGACTGGAGACATTCAAGTAAGAATTTCATCACTCTGTATACACATGATAATAAATTCAAACTTGCACTCAAGCACACACTCACTCACACCAGTTTAGTGTACAGTATTTGGGATTTGGGAGGACTACTGGAGTACCCAGAATAAATCCATGCACACACACACACACACACACACACAAAGAATATGCAGACTCCACACTGACAGTTTTCAAGTCAGGATTCTAATAACTGTCTGGCAGCAGTGCTTCCCCACACTGACAACCTGCTAGTAGATGTCTTTTTTTATAAAACATAAGCTCTGTGAACTGTAACTAGTGATTTATGTTTCTACCATATATAACATTTTATACATAAAGTTTTGCTATGTACAGCTCTGAATTGTTTAAAACCAAAACAGGATCAGTCCCAGACAGAATAAGATGAAACCGCTTGTGAGCAGCTCAGCTCTGGTGCTCCGGCCTTCACCTACGATGATTAATCTCTGCCATTATCTTTTTGCTGCTGTGAGACAAAGCAAGGCCTATTTCCACTTTTAGAATCTTGTAACTCAATTCTTTTTTATCACTGAAACAATGTTTCACATTCTTCAAGGTTTCTTAAAATTAGTTTAATGGTGAAATCAACCTACTGTGTTTTGTATTGATTTATGCTAGTGGTTGGCGTATCAGTGATTTTAATTTATTCCCTTTGGTCTATAAGCGGCACACAAGTGTCAGAAAAAAAATGCAAAAAAAAATAAATAAATAAATAACAATAGAAACCTTTTTTATAGAACAGAAAATAAGGATGTAATATATCTTTGGAAAAAAGGTATCTAATCAGATAGTCAGGCATAAAAATTAACTAAGAGAATACAAGCTGAGTTTGTTGAAACGTGACCAAGCTGCAGTCTTTCTGATCTGCTAATTCTCAGTGTTTGACTGAATGGTATGATCACTTTCAAGGATTAACAGGAACACAATATGGGGCATTAATTCCAGCATTTTTTAAATTTTATATCACACCTTTCAAAGTGGGTGGTTAATGCTGCAGGCTCACAAATTCAGCATCCTGGGTTTACGTTGAATGCTTAATGTGAAGTCTGACTAGCCGACTGAACGAAAAACTTTTTTAAGAAGTTTGGATCCAGACAGAAAATACAATACAGTTTACAATACAGTTTATTTTTGTATAGCCCAAAATCACACAAGGAGTGCCGCAATGGGCTTTAACAGACCCTGCCGCTTGACAGTCCCCCAGCCTTGACTATCTAAGAAGACAAGGAAAAACTCCCCAAAAAACCCCAGTAGGGTAAAAATGGAATAAACCTTAGGCAGTTCAAAGAGAGACCCCTTTCCAGGTAAGTTGGGTGTGCAGTGGGTGTCAAAAAGAAGCGGGTCAATACAATACAGTACAATACACAGAACAGAACAAATCCTCAATACAGTATACAAATTAAAATTTTAGAGAGTTTTATACTTCTTCAGTGATGAGGGGGAAACTCATAGCCTGGAAATTTGAATAAATCCTATAACCACATAATTAGAAAACTAGTAAACTAAACCTTATGGTAAAGAATAATTTGTTGTTAGCAGTCTTGTTTAAAGGCCAGGTTAACCAGAAAATGGCCCTAAACAAAAGAAGCACTAGCAAACTTTGCTGTTGTGACGCCATCCTAAATAGGTGGAGCAATTATAATATCACATGCTACACCTTCAATAATGACATGACAAAATATCATTGCTAATAACCAAAGATGGTACTGCTTGTCACTAACAAGATTTTAAAAATAATAATAAACAATCATCAAGTGAAGAAGCATGGAGCTTGCATGTTATTTAAAATTTGAAAAGTTTTTCTCCTACATACTAAACACATTTACTGTATGTTGTTTTAACTTGTAATTTTGAATCACCCGTGTGTGTGTGTGTGTGTGTACAAGGGTGGACTTAGAGGGTAGGAAGCCCTGGTCTTGAACCACTGTTTGGACCCCACCTAGGTGTTCTGAGGAAACCACAGAAAAAGTAGTATGAAGTTTCAAGGCTTAGGAACCACCTAAACCTGATTAGACACTACCATCCCAGAACAGCAAGTATAGTGAGAATATGCAGTAGACATTGTGACAAAAGGCGCTATACAAGCATTCATCCCGACACAGACAGACACAGGAGGCACACTAATAAAACAAATAAATGTTTTATTTTCTTTCTCTTCACCTGTGGGCAACGCCTTCCCTGTTCCCACAGGCACAATGCAGTCCAAGCACTAAGCACACACAAAATCCCAATACTTTTCTTCTTCACTGTCTATCTTCAGCACTCCTCTCTGGCAAGCTTAGTCCCTCTCCTCCCAACTCTGGCTCTTGGGGTGGTGGCTGCTGGCTCCTTTTATACTGTAGCTCACCCAGAAGTGCTACAGGTGTTTGATGACTCATTTCTGGGTTGGCAGAAGAACTGCCCACATGGGCTCAGGAATCACTGCAGCGCCCCCTGGATCCCAACAGGACTGCATCAAACATCAACTCCCATGAAGCCCTGCAGGAGTCCGAGGCACCGTTGCAACCCAGGGTGGTTGCCATCTACAGTAGTATCCCAGGGGAGGTAATGCTCTGGCCAAGCTTGCTCCCCCTGGTCTTCCCAGTGTGGAGATGCCCTGACCGGGCAAGGGCCCTGGCCACATGCTACAATGTAAAATGCAAAGAAACAGCAGCAGAGGTTAAGAGAGATACATAGAGAAAGAGACAGAGGATGTAATGTAAAAACTTAGAATTCTACTGGTAGTCATTAGAGAGTAGTATGCCATGTCAAATATTTAAAAAGAGAGAGCATGATTCATTCAACTGTCCAATTCAGGGCAGGGAGAGAGAAAGTCATTATTCTGGCACCTTGTTATTTATTACAATATCAGATATTTTCAGCTGTTAAAGTAACAAATAAAAATAAAAATAGATAAAAATAAGCTTACACAACAAAAAAGCACACTAGCAGGTTTAGTTTTTCACCAGCTTACAGACACTGAACGCTTTTATAGCTACCAGTTGTTCAGTAGAGATATGGCCAACTCAGTAATTCTAGAAGGTCCAGTTTGTATCGCTTTATTGTTGTTATTTGGGCCTGTCAAAGCCTGAAAATGGAGATCAAGCTTCTAAAATTCAAAATGCAAAAGACAGTCTTAAATCTTTCAAAACATGTCTCACAAGAAACTCCAGCTTGAACAGAGACAAGTCCCACCAGAATGTTTATATAAGAGGATTTACAAACAAAAATGGCAAAAACAACAAAATACTCAAAAACAAAGAAGACAAACAGGTATTGCCTAAAAGGCAATCCTCAGATAACAAGTCCCAAGATAATAAACAGAAATCAGTAGCAGAAGTTACAAAAAAAAAAAAAACAGAAAATACAAGAAGTAAATATTTAAAATGAGAATTCACCAAACCACCAAGCACATTCACAATGAACAATGAAGGACTGTATTTCCCATAAGGCTTTATATGGCTGGTAGCAGCCCTTCAATGGTGATGGATAGGTGGCCCCGCCTCTTAAGGAGCCACTTACAAAATACAAGGAACATCAGAGAACATTTCCTTACCCATAGAAAACTGCATGAAAACTAAACTGAATAAAATTATTCAGATATTACATAATTGGGTGATTAATAAATAAGCAGAACAATTTCATAAAAAATAATGGAAAACAATGAACAATAATATAATAAATTCAAAGAAGACATAAAGAGACACTTTAAACAGGAACCTTGGCTTGACCATAACATGTATAAGAGTTAGTGCAGAGAAGTACAGATAGACAGAAAATTAATGACCAGGAAATGAATGATGTAGGCAAAAAACCTTACAGAGGAGGTAGAAATCAGACTATTAAAAGAGACAGAAAACAAAAATGACCGTCAAGGTCATGGAATCATAGGCAGATTAACATTGCAAAGGTTCTAAAACTAAAGGTGTTATATTAATTGCTCCTAACTAACACCACATGTATTGTTTAAATTTGCAAATCTTCAAGCTTGGATGCTAGAAGGTGTGAACTGCCATCTTATATAGGTGATATCTGAAGACGCAATCAGTCATCTCTGTGTCAATTGACAGGTGACAGGCAAAGTGACTATAAACAACATGGCTGCTGCCATGCAAAGATAATTACAAAATGGCGAAGACAATTCCAAAAGCTAAACATCAAATTGCATCACCAGAAAATAATAAAATAATATCAACAATCATAAAAAATGTAAACACTCAAAAAATAAAAATAACTGCAACATACTTTAACAGAGGTCAACCTTCTAGATCAGTACAAAACAATACTTATATCAGTGGATAATGCAGCACCATTCCAGAGCAAAAGTCAAACTATAAACCTGGATGACACCATCAAATAGGTGACACTGGGGGTTTATTCAGTGTGTTTAACCACAGATTCAATTTTACAGATTAGGCTATCATGGAAAGAAGGTTTGAGGCCATTATGGTAGAAATAACCATTTTGAAAGGGTTTGCCATTCTAGCCCTGATGTCTACAAATGGGTACCAACTCAGTATACTGCAAACTGAATCACTTCTACTGAAATCATCAGGGATACTAAAGAAGCTTTGACTCATTTCTATAAATATCTCTTCTTATTAAAATATTCCAACATTGTCTGTGACTAGATTTCAAAGTTTGCTTGTCTGTTTCCAGACCCTTGAATATCATATCTTTGCTGTAGTCAAAACTTTAATAAATAATTTAGATTACATTGCTGGAGTCTGACCCTACCTCGCTAGTTCTGATCCTGAAGTATTTTGTATTGCTTTGATCACTTTTTTGTAAGTCTACTGCATTTTCTGCAAAAATATTCCTGCTGCAAAAAAACATCCACTACCAGGAACTTCATGTAGCATGTATTTTGATTTATTTTGCTTTTTCTGTCTTTAGATGCTTTTCATGACACTCCCTACTTGTTGTTAAAATTCTGTGTGATTTCTATAATGATTTAAGGACTTGAATTGCATAGAACATTTTGCATTTTTATTTTAATTTTACCATTGTTATTTCTAATCATTTTTTTATTTTGATCAAAGCTTCACTGTTTATTTTATTTTATGATCATATTAGTTTAATTGATGTCCTGTTGCCACCATGTGATTAAAGAACATGCAGCACATGACAATATTGCAATAATTCTATTTAAGTCAGCAGTACAGTAGTGCTGCCATGCACATTTCAGGATTTGTGGTGAAATACTGCTCATGTGCTTAGCTAGTAAAAAAAAAAACACTTTTAGAATTTAGAACTTTACATTTTATTTTGACTTTAATTATGCTTAGACTTGGCTGCTTTGATTAGTATGTTCCTGGCTGTACACCCCTACTTCTCTTTCCTTTTTAATCACAAGCGATTTCTGTAATTAAATGTATACCTCTTATAATTTTGAGGTTGCTGAATCCATTCCCAATGTTATTTTGTATTTGATTTAATTTTCAAGTAGTATTTGCATCTTTTTTGAATCCCAATTTGGTTTTCGAGGGTGCCGTCATTTTGTGGTGCGGTTGCTACTATGTTACTAAGGAATTTGTTTAGGTAATTTGTGACACATGACATTGCCATCACAATGACAGAAAAAGACGGTCTTGGCCATTTCCATGTTAATCAGGATTGGACAATGATGGTAAATTTAGCAGGAGTGCCTTGTTTTTGGTTTTGTGACATTAAGACATTTCTGACTTGAATGTCCACTACGATTTTGGAATTTGTTTTTCTGGCTTGGCAAAAGAGCAATTTGAAGCAACAGTTGTGATCTTGATTTGTTATTCAGCTAACATTTTGTTTTCTGGTAGCTTTACCATTCCATTTTCTTTACAGAACATTTTCAATTGTTTAGTGTTTTTAAGTTTTGTTTTTTCTATAATGATGCGTCTCTTGGTAAGAAACTTTGCTCCTGTGTAATATTGTCTCTGCATTGTCTTCATCCTTAAATTGTCTCTGCCATTTGCTCTGTCCTTGATGGAAGACACAAAGAGGCACTTTAAACAGGAACCTTGGCTTGACCACAACATGTATAAGAAAGGAGTGCAGAGAAGCAGAGATAGACAGAAAATTAATGACCAGGAAATGAATGATGTAGGCAAAAAAAAAAACCCAAACTCTTAGAGCAGGTAGAACTCAGACTATTAAAAAAGACAGAAAACAAAAATGATTGTCAAAGTCATGGAATCATAGGCAGATTAACATTGCAAAGGTTTTAAAACTAAAGGTGTTGTATTAATTGTCCCTAACTAACACTACAGTATTGTTTAAATTTGCAAATCTTCAAGCTTAGATGCTAGAAGGTGTGCACTGCCATCTTATATAGGTGATATCTGATGACACAATCAGTCATGTGATCTCTGTGTCAATTTTGGAATTTGTTTTTCAGGTTTGGAAAAAAAGCAATTTGAAGCAACAGTTGTGATCTCGATTTGTTATTCTAACATTTCTTTTTCTGGTAGCTTTACCATTCCATCTTCTTTACAGAACATTTTTAATTATTTAGTGTTTTTTAAGTTTTGTTTTTTCTGTTAATATGCATCTGTTGGTAAGAAACTTTGCTCCCGTGTACTTTTGTCTCCGCCTTGTCTTCATCCTTAAATTGTCTCTGCCATTTACTCTGTCCTTGGCATGCAGACCACTATTATTGTGTGAAAATATCCAATATCTGATATGTATTTGCTACATCTTCATGTATAAGTTTTACCATCCACCAAGACACCACTACCCATAGAGTCCAATGCAATGGCTGGCAGGCTTGGCTCCTGTAGAGCTCTGTTTATGTTATTTTTTTGTTAATGAAACCTGTTTATTGTCATGCATCCTCATCAGACATTAACAATATTGTATCTTTTTTTCTGAGAATTTCATCCAAATGTTAAATGGACTGTAGTAGATTAGTAATTCTCAGTCCTTCACTTTTTCTCCGTTATTTCTTGTCCAGCTGATAATTTGTGATGAACAGACAAATGAAGTAATTTGCTGTTGGTTTCATTTGCATGTCATTGTTCATCTGCTGCTGTTGAATAACAATCTTAACAAGTGAGTTAAATTAAATTAAACCAAACAACATGTTTCAATAGCAGTCATCATTGGCTTTCAATTAAGATAGTTGTCAGTAAAGAAAATGTACAATGTGAGGGGTGCCCTCAAGATGGAACGACGGGCATTGCCTTCCCCAGACTACTAAATGGCAGCCCCCCTGGGTTGTGGCAGCATTGCGGTTTCCCACAGATGTGGTGTTGCCAGGGGTGCTGCATGGACTGGAGATCCATAGTTTGTCAGGTTCTCACATCAACTGGAAGTGCTTCCAAGTTACAGCTTCGGAACACCAGAACTGCTTCCGGATGTAACATTAAAGGAGCTACCTGCCACTGCTCAAAGAGCCAGAGTTGGGAGGGATGAAGCTTGCATGGAGGAGAGGAGAAGGCAGTGACCAGGACAGAGAAAGAGAAGAAGAAGAAGGCAAAGAGTAGCTGTGTTGTGCTTGTGCTTAACTGTACTTGTGGCTGTGGTGGGAAACGCTAGCCTAAGAAGAGTTTCCCACAATAAAAACTCTCTTGTTCATCTTACGGGTGTGCCATAGCCTTTGTGTCAGGTGTTTGGGGAGCTGGAGCACACCCTGATGGCCGCCCAACCCATTGTGGCCCTGTGAGCCTGACAAGTCTGCTTTACTGTGAATTCTAAATTGCCTGCTAGCCTTAAAATGTGCAATGTAAAAATCATGAATTGACACTATTCAGTAACTTTGTCTAACATGTCTGAGATGCTAAGTACCATTCTTTATAGATTTATATGTCCATTCATCGATCAGTTTTGGAAAACAGCTAATTCGATTCAGGGTCATGGTGGGTCAGCCTGCCCTGCATGAAAGAAACAAGGTTCACTTTTTATTTATCAGCAGAAATATAGATGTTTTAATGACAGAAAACTGAGAAAACTACCATCTGAGCAGGGCAGCAATTTTTCTTTACTGACATTACATTTAAATTAGGGGTCCTACAACATCTTAACAACCCAGGGACCTATTCACAGATTCTTTTTGTGAACCTCAGTTCAGTATTTAACACAATCATCCCTAAATTCCTCCACTCTAAACTCACCCAGCTTTCTGTCCCTGCTTCCACCTGTCTTTGGGTTATTCATTTTGTGACAAATAGGAAACAGTAAGTGAAATTGGGGAAACACACAATCAGCAATGGCGTCTCTCGGGGTTTTATGCTCTCTCACTGCTGTTCTGCCTCTTTATTAATGACTGAACCTCTTAGGATCCCTCTGTCAAACTCCTCAAATATGCCGAGGACACAACCATCACTGGACTCATCAGAAACGGTGACAAGTTTGCATACAGACAGGAGGCTGAGCAAATGGCCCTTGGTGTATTCAGAACAATCTGGAGCTAAACACGCTCAAAACTGTGGGGATAACAGTGGTCTTCAGAAGGACTCACCAATGTCACCTCCAATTTCCGTACTTAATGATAATTTGTCAGTTGTGGAACCCTTCACGGTTTTTGGTACTATTATCACCCTGAACTTGACATGGAGGACACAACTGAGGGGGTTCAGTCTACTGCAGAAGCTGGTGATTCAGTTTTAGTTCAGTTCAATCATCGAGTTTATTATAAACTCATCCATTATAGTGTGGTTTGGAGCAGCAACTAAATGTGATAAGAACAGGTTACAGATCTTCCAAAAAGATCACTGGCACCAGTCTTCCCACCTTCAGGACACATACTACTGAATAGCCGTGAAGTGGGCAGGGAAGATCATTACTGACCTGTCCAGGCCACAACCTCTTTGAACTTCTCCTACCTTCAAGGCATTATGGACCAAACTACTCCAAAGCAAGCAGATATAAGCACATTTTTTTCTACAGGTCATTCAGTTCACAAATCATTAATTCGGTTGTATCAGCTTAGTCTGGGCCTGGGCCTGGGTCTGCCCACCACCCTCCACGAATATCTTGCAGGATTCTTACATAAAACTAATGCTTAATTCAGTATTTATTTCAGTATTTCTTGGTCTGTGTTGCATTCTTTCTCTTGTATTTATCTCAAATGTGTACAGTTATGTACAATTGTGTGTATGTCTGTCATGTACTATAACTATACATGACAAGTCATAGAAAAATTGAGTCAGATTCCTTGTATGTAAGAATACTTAGCCAATAAATGGTATTTTGATACAGATTTTGGTTCAGATAGCCAATCAAGCAAGTTTCTTTAATGAAGTCCAATGTATTATGACAATACAGTTCCCACTTCCTGCTCACTTGGTCCTAACAGAAAGAAACCAGTCAAACTTGAAACAAACCTTTATTAGACAGAAAAACCTGTGTGAAGTTCCTTTTTTCTTCCAAGGACATCTTATTTTAATCTGTTTTAGTCCTTGACATAATGCCCAGAAAATACTTTACTTATCTTCACAAGGTCAAAGCATAGCCCTATGCAACTGTGTATGATAACGTCTACTATGGTAGAGATATAGCTTGCTGCCCAATGGTACAATTCTTAACAATGAAATATATATAATTCAAAAAATGTCAACACCTGGCAGCACTGGATGCAGGACAGAAATCAGCTTTGGACAGGCTGTGAGTCCATCACAGATGAAGTCTGAGATGTGAAGCTGCTTCTGATTGTTGCTGTTAAATTTCCAGGCGGATCCTGATTTATCTCTCTGTATTTATAAATCTTCTCTTCTATTTATAAATACTGTAAATTATCACTCATGGGCATCTGGGGGTCCTCTCACAAGCTTAACAGAGGTCAGCTCTACCACTCCTTGGGTAGAGGGGGCACTGTGGCAAATGATATCCTCTCCATTCTCCACAGCCCAGAGAAGACACTCAGTCTGTCCCTTTCCGTTCATTCACCATATAAAGGTGGTATCTGATTGCTGACTAGGACACGAATCCATTAAGAGATACAGAATGAAAACCAAAAGAACTGCTGAAAGTGCACCTGGCCTGCGCATCTTTTTTTTTGTGCATTATGCACCTGTTTGCTTTTATTTTTTAAAAAGATGAATCAGGCTTATATATATAAGAGAGAGAGATGTTAAAGGTAAATAAGAAGTACTAATCAAATAGGAGAATCCAAAAACGATAAATTCTTAGATGAATGTAATGACAAATGGAGTAACTTAGAGTCGACATATACATCCACATTATAGTATGAGGCAGTATTTTTCACCTAAAATTCATCCTTACTTTAGATAATATTAACAAGAGTGTTTTGTATCTGGAGGCCAATATTGTATATGTTTTCTTGATACAAATTTCGTTTGACATAACATTTTTTCTATTACAATACATGTTGAGTCCCCAGAGCAGGATGTTAACTCACATTTTGATTTACACTCTACTCCAGGAAATAAACATTTTGAAGATTGTGTAAGTTGATCTTGAAGTCCATGAAGTTATTATTTCATACAGCACCTTATTAAGTGAGTACCATCCCATCGCACTTTACGATAGAGAATCTTGTTTTTTGTTTAATGACAATTTGCGTTTATATGACAGGCACACAGTGTAACTGTAGGACCAGCTCAGGATCATGTTATTAACTGGATGTGAATCTGCAGCCTTTGAAGTTCAAGGCCACATCCTCAACTGCTGCCACATTGACCCCTAAAAACAGTGAATGAGCCTTATATAGAAATTGTATTGATTAGATTTTGTGCTTTATATGCATAATAAAGTTTGACATGTACTTTAATTGCTTTGTAAATAACATTGTGTTAGTGATAACTGTGAAAAAACCTGCCATACATTTTTAGAAACTATTTTTGCTATCATAGGGCCGTATGTGACATCTGCTCAACTATTTGGCAATTGGTTTTCTCCACTTCTTATCTTATGTGCATTTTACCTTGTATTGTTACTTCATAATGCCCCATGTTATAATAGTTGTGAGCTTTGCAATCTTAACATTTGATTTTTCTTAAATTCTACCATTATATTTTGTCTTTTTGGACATCATTTTGGTGAGCTTATTTTTGTACATGGTGTTCATCTTGATTGGGTGCTTTTAGTCACATGTTACTGAGGCTCCTTCATACCAATAGTGATATGCCTGTATAATGCTTCACTGTGACTATAACTGCCAGGTCAGAAGTTTTATTTCTTTTGAGTTATCCTGGTATGTGTTCTATCGATCTATGGGATGATCCATTAGCTTTCTACTTCTGCCCCATTTCTATTATTCCATCATTTCTGTGTCTTTTTCTTAGCTGTTCATTGCTTCGGTTCAATGGTTAGGTTGGTATTTGACAGTCTGGAGTTAATAGGATCATGTGATTGGACCGGTGCACTGATGGTGCTGTGTGGGCCTATTACATCATGTATCTCTCTTCTTCTCTCAGGTCTTCTCTGTCTTGCTCGGTCACTTGCTCGCTCAGTCTCACAATCTGTGGCCCAATTACACAGTCTAATGATGGCTAGTTCATCTGTGGGTGAAAGCCAAGTGTTTCTAATAAAGACCTTGGTATCTGACACTGGCCTGTCCATTTGTATATAAGATGTTGCAGGAATCATGGAAATAGGAAGTTGAAAGAAGCCTGTGAGTAGGGATGGTGATCCTGTCCTTTTGAGGACAATACTGACGTTAGATTGTTGTGGATCTGCCATATGTAAAATGCTTGGTAAGAAATTTGCCATAACTGTCTGACAGTTACTAAAGATAACAATTTATGCCATATTTATATTGTATGATACAGGTGGATGGAGTATACAGTTCTGAGTCTTACATTAATGTAATAGTTTGGTTTTATTGTTTTGCACTGACTTTATCTTTTAAGTTGCTGCCGGTTCTTTGGGTTCAATAACGAGATTTCTTTACTTAATAATAGTGCATTTTAAATCTATCTATCTATCTATCTATCTATCTATCTATCTATCTATCTATGACTCCAACAGCATGGCACTCTGGTTATCATAATCTGCAATGCAATGGTCTGCCTGTCTGTCACACGATTACTTGCAAGCTACTGGGGCTATAATCTTGATCTTGGTCTTGATTGAAAGCTTGTGACCTGATACTTTTTGTAAACTAAAAAAAAAACAAAGGTGGCAACAATCTTTGCAAACAGCCTGTGCTTCTGGGTTTATTATGGCAAAGTAATTGGCAAATGAAGTAACAAGACGGAAAGAAAAAGAAGACCTGCAACATCTGCTGGGTGTCAAACATATTGCAGAAGCCAATGGTGCCAAATAACACAATAAAAGAACAATAAAGAAGAAGAGCAGCACCCTCTAATGAGTGTCAAGTATGGGATGCAGAATGCAAGAACAACAAAGACATGGAAATGTATGCAACTAGAAATTAATGTGTTTCACTAGGTTTAGGGTGAAATCCAAAAGAATCTTCGATGTGTGCTTAACGATTTTATTACATTTTGTTTTCTGTTTTTTATGGCAAAGATTTTTGATTAAAATATTTTGACTCTGACAATCAGTTCTTGCTTTCCTATTTTAACATTCCATTGCACTATGTTGTCCTTGTAAGCCTTGGCCATACTGCTCATGCTATTTCAAAGCTCCTCTCAGGCCATCCACAGCATTACCTTTGAACCCGTTTGAGGTGTCATTTAAATAGGTCATCTTTCCACGACCAAAGTTCTAGGTACTCTCTAACTATCTCTTCATCCATTGACTATAAAAGACCTACAGGTGTCCTCCACAATGCCTAGAATAGAAACTCCCTGTTTTATCTTGGTAGAGTAATATATATTGCTCTACTTACCCCTATTGTATTATTAATATGTAGCCTTAGAATGCCTAATCTCACAGACTTACCACTGTGTATAAGGTATTATTCTATATAACTTCTCCCCACTTTCCCTTCTATATCTATAACTGCAGGCAATTAGATGTAGTAAAAAGACAAGCAGGAGTTAAGTTACACATAAAATAATGTATTACTGATAATATTCATAAATAATAACAAAATGCAAAGTACATTTGAATATTGGCAACCATACAACCTGATAAAATGGTGATGTGTAACTCAAGTGGCACACAGACTTGTAGTTACTTAAAATGTCTCTAGTTAGGGCATCATTGGTGCTCAGCTTTCTTCAGAACAGGCCTCAAGCCTGTCTCAATATCGCTGAAGCTGTGCTCTTCATTGTGCTGTTCTTGTCAGTTCATGGTGTGATGGTCTTCATCAGTTGTTAACAAGAGAAAGATACTGTACTTCTACATCATCACAGGTTAGCAAGAGAGATGCTTCTACATCATATGTTGGTTAGAGAGAGAGAGAATGTGGTTGAGCAAGCAAATTTATAGGTTTTCTGTCCAACCCCTACAGCCAATAGGACATCATGGTACTTAAAGGCCTCTGAGACTAGCCAATTCCAAACAGCCATATCTCAGACCAATGGGGGGAAATAGTACATCTTAACACCTGCAACCCTCCCAAGACCATATGTTAAGCTAACCTGGCTTTATGTGGGGGATAAGAGAAAGACTTTAGCAAAGAAACACTCACCAGACTGGTTTAAGATACATCCCCAAATCCTGTCGTAAAATTACAAAGAGACAGTCATAAATTGGGGGGACACAAATGCCTCTCACCAAAGTAACACTAAATTACAAATAAAAACATACAAAATATTTATCAAATTATATGCAAAATCTTACATCACAACACTCCCCAAGCACTTCAACAACACATGAAGAATTATTAGATTAGATCAAATCAGATCATATTAGATTAGATTAGATTAGATAAAATAAAATAAACATTTTAATTCAAAGGGGGAATTCAGATGCATAAACAAATTATAACCATAAAACAGTATGTACACCATTACACCCTTGGGCTGTCTCATAGATACGAGGTCTTCAGGTCCGATGTCTGGCCTTTTAAGCCAGAAACATCTAAAAAAAATAAACAGGAATGTTAGAAAGACTATGTATTTGAAATTGTTATTTTGTTGCCAAGAAAGCTGATCAGACAAAGAATATGGCAAAAAGAGTTGACAGATACAGAGTCCTTAAACAGGTAATGGTCTAGAGACCATAAGAAGCAAACCAAAACTTATCATTGGAGCCCAAAGCTGTAAACAAAATTCAATGTTAAAATAAACCAAGTCAAAGGTCCTAATGATAAATGGGCGTTCTTACACCAAACTATCGCTAACATTCTTTGTTTTTGGTTGGATAAGAAAATACTTCATGTCATTTTCTTATATACACAGATGTGTTGACATAGCATGTCATGCGATCTCTGTGTCTCGTTATGAACAACTGACACAGAAACTGTACACAATCTGTCTGTGGCAATGTGAAGACTGTCACAAAATGGTGGCACCCACACAAAAAACAAACAAAAATGGCATTTGCCCCCTCACATGGATTTACAATACCCCTTCCCTAACTAAAAAGGCCCAGCACAGATTATGCTTTCTGAGGAGACTGAAGCGAGCAAGCCTCCTGTATCCCATTCTCACCACATTTTATAGAAGCCCCATTGAGAGTGTTCTGACCAGCTGCATTACGGTCTGGTATGGCAATTGCAGTGTGTCCTGCCACAAGCGATTGAAGAGAATATAATATTGTGGAAGACACACTCTTTAAATGCTATGTCCACAGGGGCTGCTGCACTGTGCAGGACCCTTCTCATATCTCCCATGGATTCTTTTGCTACCTGGCAAAAAGAATAGCATCTCAGTCAGATCTGCCCTGTTGTGTGACAGCTTCTTCCCTCTGGCCGTCAGGCTCCTCAACACAATATGACGCCCCATGATCTTCTACTCTATCCTAGATCTCTTCCTCCAGTTTATGCACAAGTCATTTTATCTATTAAGACAAGAAATCATTCACCACATTGAAGTGTGAATCTTGCATTTAATGAGTCTCTGTATAATTGTGGTAGTTAATTGTATTGGCATGTTGCCATTTTCAATAGTGGAGCACATGGTTTTGTTTGTTTGCTCACACTGTCTTGTCTTATTTGCACTATGCGTACACTATGAGCTCTGAACTTTATCATTTTGTCTCTGTGTATAGTTGTATATGGTTGAGATGACAGTAAAGTTTACTTTGACTTTGACATTGCCAGAATAAATATACAAATTCCAAAACTGAAACAAGTTGGATAAGTAATGTTAAAACAAGGCTTCTTCACAATAGCAGTACTCCTGTTTATTGCTTTTCTGGGGCAGCCACTTGATGCCCAGGGCCTACTTCGTGACCCCCCCGAAACACTTTTGCATGTGCCTGTCAGTATGGCTCTGTTTCTTTCATAGTGATTTTCTGATGGGTTTCACCCTGCTGGTACCTTTTATTAGCTTTTCACCCCCTAATACACCAGTATAAGGGGGTTTTACAGCATTGTTTATTTTGTAAAGTTAAAACAGTGACAAAATCAAATATTAGGGCTGATCTAATCCCCTTTGTGTTTAGAGCTTCATCTTTATCCAGAGTTGATTTCATATTGATGATCTAATCTTATTCAGTACATCTGCGTTCTCCTTGTTTATACACTGCCAAACTGTGAGGGTGGTGCTGGATATGAAACTTTATTCTCCCGGGTCTCTGTGAACATGATAATTTTCCTGGAACAAAAAATGAAGCTTCTTTCCTTGAGTAGACTTAAAAAAAGTAAATAATCAGAATAAAGTGAGTTTCCACTGATATCAGAGGGTGCGGTGTGTTGAGAATCCAATGCAGCTGCTCATCTGCACCACTGTAAGTAAGTGTGAAGCGACATTGAAAGAGTGAGGACTAGAGACATTTTGAGCATTGACTCAATGTGCAAGCTGAGTAATTACAGATGTTGATGTACCTGTAGTGATATTTGAGGAAAACTTTAAATCTACGGCAACAGTGCAGGGTTAAACACACCAGTTGCTAAGTAAACACAATATGATTAGAAATACTACTATTCAACTCAACATTTTATCCAGACATGCTTTCACAAAGTAACATAATATTCCTAAACCTTCCACTTCAATGTTATTGGGAGCCAGAGACTAATCTGGGCAGCTTTGAACACAAGACAATGTTCGTTGGAGAGTTTTAGTCCATAAGAGGGCCAGTTTATAAACACATTCACATAACACACACTTTTACACAATTTGGAATAATCAGTCAACATGACCAGCACCTGTTTGGGTAATACAAGAAGAAAACAAGAGCACCTAAGGAAAGGCTATGCAGACGCAGGTAGCAAGCGACAACTCTACATTGACAACCAGGACATGGATTTAAAGGCAGACCTACTGAGTCTGCAAGGCCATAGCACTAACCATAGTACCACCAGATGTCAGGTCAGGTCAAGTTGGGGAGCATGCACTGGTACAGCGCGTTGCCATCCCCATCACACGAAAAAACAGCTTGGGATCCTGGTTGGCAACACCCCCAAGCAGATACTTGGTCCACTAACCACCTTCCAGAAATGATCATCTATCAGCTGCAGCCAAGTGTTACATGGGCGTCCCCTTGGCCTGGTCCAGCCATTCGGGTCCTCAACAATGAGGAAATATCCTGCGAACCAGATCACCCTTGGGGAATTGCGCCACAAGACCATAGTGCCATAACTGACACTCTCTCATAATGCAAGTAATGTGCCTCATTCAGGACTCCATGAGCAACCGCTCATTCGACACAAAGTCCAACCTGCGGTACCCAAAGATTCTCCGCAAAAACACAGTACCAAAAGGAGTCCAGTCTTCATCTCAGGTCATTGGGTAGCATCCATGGCTCGCAGCCATATAGCAACTCACACTAAAACATGACGTAAGCACAAAAGCCAAAATGTGCTTACTCACAGAAAAATCCAGATGTACAAATCTGTGCGTTCGCCAACTTTTGCGTTTTTCCCCTACATAAATCCCAGTCAGTGTGAAAAGTAACGCTCGTGCACACGCCTGCTGTCCAGCCCCAACTCCTGCCAGAATTATGCCTCTTTGAATATGCAAATCAATATAAATAGCCCTTAAGTTCAGTGTTCTGTGAAAAGACAATGGCAAAAGCATGAGGGAAAACAGAATTTCAGCGAATACCAGGTGGAGGCAAGGAAAAACGTACTATTTGTTGGTTTAAACAGTGATATAAACAACAAAAGGAAGTTGATCGACTGACATAGCGTGTCAGAGAAACTCGAAAGTTCAAATTCACAAAGTCGCACAGAGCCCGAAATAAAAAAGAATAAAAAAGTTGTCAGATATCAAAGTCGCCGTGAGAAAGCGAGTCATAGCCCACCATCTGAGTGTCATATGAAAGCTTATTAGGGTACAGAGAAAAAAAAGGCACACAGAGGGGAAAAAGCACAAAATGTCAACTTCAATCTCGAAATCTCCGCTTTAATCACGTAGTTTATTTTGTCATTAAAGTCGAGCATCATAAACTTCATCTTTAAATCGTTTAATTAACCAATTTCTCAAATCACATCATAATTAAAGTAGCACGTTAAATGCTTTGTTTTGTATTTGATCTTCTATGTGCTCTATGTGTGTGAATCACTACTTGCTTCTTAAACCGACTCTCTTCCTCCAACTGGACACAGAATCCATTACATTCGTGATATTACAGCTCTCTGAATAACTAAAATACTGAGATGTATACGTGATATAATTTTCATGATGATAGGAGTTAAAGCACGTTATTAAACATGGGTTTCACAGTGGCGCAGTGATTGTGCGCGACCTTCGTTTAAATAATTTATTGCCTCAGTACTCAGGGGCGGCTCTAGGCTCGTGGCGGCCCTGGGAAGAGAAAGAATCGATGGCCCCTTCACTCGCCAATGGAAATATGGTATCTTATGCACGATGGTTGGCCATGTCCGTTGCAGACACTGCATAGCCGCGTCGTGCTCATGACACAAGCGTTTAACTTTCGCAGAAATTTTAGCGTTTTTAACTGTGTCGTTATTTTCTCTTTCTGTTTTATATTCAATATATATTGGCTTGGCAGCCCTGTGTAAGTGCACAGTTTGCACATGCCTAAGGCCGCCCCTGCAGTACTGTCTCTTTCAAACGTACTAACCTCCAACTCCCGTCCTTCCTTTTCTTTCTCCAAGTAACCGATCGCCACACAATTAGCTTTGTAATAGACGTTAAGCCGTCTGTAAGCTTATAACGTTGATTCTTCAAAACTTTTAAGGAACATTGAAATATCTTCGTAGTACATGTTTAATTATTCTCTTCTTCACGCCAGTCTCAGTGAAGCATACAGCACGAGGCAGGAACAATCGTGAGCGGAGCACCAGATCCTTGCTAGTGTAGCAGCACCGTGTCCTTTAATTATTAACAATATAGATTATTTAAATGAAGTTAAAGTTTTATCTGTATAATATAAGCATATTTTGCTGCATTTCATCGTAAAAATAATATCATCATATGTAAATACGCAGTTTATAAAGTGGCTCAGGTTATGCATTATTATAACTGTAGTGCAAGTTTATAGTGAGGTGATTGTATTTATAAGTACAGACAGTTCTGCAAGGAGCACTAGATGGACTGATTGAGTGCGTTTAGAGCTCTTGGGATGAAACTCTTTCTGAACCGCGAGGTCCGTACAGGAAAGGTTTGAAGCGTTTGTCATATGAGAAGCAGTTCAAACATAAAGCATGGCTGAGGCAGTGTGTGCTTGAAGCTGTATACCGAAAACTTTCTTCCCGATCAGCTGCTCCGAGTGGTGCAGTGAGAGTAATATGGATAAAGATGATCCGCTTTGGCAACCCCTAATGGGAGTAGCTGAAAGAAGAAGAAGAAGAAGGTGCAGTGAGAGTAACAACGTTAAAACAGTTATGGTATTTGGAATAGTTTGACCATTCTGTGGACCATTTTATTGTTACAGGTTAATTACAATCAGATGCATTAAACGAATAAACAATACGCCGTTAATTTTAGTGTATTTATAAAGCCGCATCAGGAAAAGAACAGATAACCACACAGGAACAGTAGCACTGCTTTAAAGCTGGGTGCCACCAGTCTGCAAAACTGAGCGGAGAACTAGCGTACGACAGGGTATGAGGTACCGTGGAAAAGCTTTACGCCAAGTTTAGGTTTTATACATCGCGATTTGACTGTGGAAATGTTCTTATGCAACATTTCTGTGCGTACGCATCGTTTATACATGAAGCCCCAGGACTCTAAAGACTTGGGCCTTTGACTAAAACAAGGAAAACTGAATAAAGTTATAAAGAAATAAATACAGGCAATTTAACTCACATTTTCTTTTTCTATATGGCTCTATTTGCTGAATTTACATTAAATTTTTTTTTTTTTTTTAATTAATTTTATTACAATCCATACAAAGCAATCAAGTTTTTACAAAGAGAAAAATTAAGAACAGATCGATCCCCACCCCTGAGAGAGAGAGCAAGCCAAACGGCGTTAAATTTTAGGCTTGTAAATATACCTAAATTAATAAATTCTCTGTGCCTTATGAACTTATTTTAAAATATTACTGATTAGATCCTGTCATGTTTTGAAAAAAGTCTGTACGGATCCTCTAACTGAGTATATGATTTTTTCCAACTTCAAATAATATAACACATCGGTTTCCCACTGACTTAAAAGAGGAGAGTTTGGGTTCTTCCAGTTTATGAGAATAAGTCTACGTGCCAAAAGTGTAGTGAATGCAATCACAATTTGTTTGTCTTCCTCCGCTTTAAACCCATCTGGAAGAACACCAAACACAGCTGTTAATGGGTTAGGAGGGATTGTGAGTCCAAGGCTATCTGAAAGGTAATTAAAAATGTTTGTCCAGAATAATGTTAATTTGGTGCAGGACCAGAACATGTGACCTAGTGAGGCTGGGACTTGGTTACAACGTTCGCAGGTTGGATCATGCCCTGGGAACATTTTGGAGAGTTTTAGTTGAGACAGATGTGCTCGATATATAATTTTGAGTTGTATAATTGTATGCTTTGCGCATATGGAGCTCGAGTGAATTCTCTGCATTGCTACTTTCCACTCCTTTTCTGATATATTAATTGAGAGATCTTTTTCCCAGTGTCTTCTTGGATCTTTGAAAGGGAGGGATTGTAAAATGATTTTATATATTGCAGAGATGGAGTCTAAGTCCTTGTGATTGAGCAATATTTTTTCCAGCATGGATGAGGGTGCAAGATGAGGAAAATCTGGAAGGTTTTGTTTAACAAAGTTTTTGATTTGAAGACAGTGAAAGAAATGTGTAGCTGGAATGTTAAATTTGGAATGTAATTGTTCATAGGATGCAAAGACGTTGTCTATATAAAGATCTCTAAGCAAGTTAATTCCAAATTTTTTCCAAATATTAAAAACTGCATATGTTTGTGAAGGTTGAAAGAGGTGGTTCTCTTGCAGGGGTGCCACAGATAGAAGCTTCTCCGTCTTAAAATGCTTTCTACATTGGTTCCAGATTCTAAGTGAGTGGAGCACAATTGGGTTATTAGTGTATTGCCGATAACGTGTGTTTATTGGAGCACAGAGCAAGGAATACAAAGAAGTACTGCAGGAATTTAATTCTATTGCGGACCAAGCCTGTGTATGTTCTTCTATTTGTGTCCAGGTTCTTATCGCCTGTATATTTGCTGCCCGGTAATAAAACTGGAAGTTAGGTAGAGCCATGCCGCCTTCTGCCTTTTGTCTTTGTAGGGTCGCTCTTTTGATGCGTGGATGTTTTGAATTCCAAATAAATGAGGTTATTGTCGAATCTAATTGCCTAAAAAATGATTTATTAATGTATATTGGGATGTTTTGAAATAAAAAAAGGAGTTTAGGAAGAATATTCATCTTAACAGTGTTAATTCTTCCAGCTAGTGTGAGATGAAGGGTTGACCATCTATGCAAGTCTTGTTTAATTTTTTCCATGCAAACGGCAAAATTTTGTTGATATAGAGCTTTATGTTTACTTGTGATGTTTACCCCTAGGTATTTAAACTGTTCTGCAATGATAAATGGTAGGGTATCTAATCTAATATTATATGCTTGAGAGTTCACTGGAAAGAGTACACTTTTATTCAGATTAATTCTGAGACCAGAGATCTTTTGAAATTCTGTGAGTGCTATTAAGACTGCAGGCACAGAATTTTCGCTACATCAAAATTTAGTGAAAACCTTTAAACTTCCAGAGCCAGTGCTCTAAAATGTCCCCGAAGGATGCTCTATTAATGACAAACAAATGACGCCCCTCAGCAAAGCCAGTTTAATACAGTAGTTACATTAAAAACAATACACCATAGCAACTTTACTGCCTTTTACTAGTCTGCAGAGCTCAAAGATTTAGAGGCTATAACGCAGTAACAACAGTTAACATGTGCAAGAAAGTTCAGTGTGGAAAAACACTAGAAACTATTAAACCCTTTGTCAAAGACTACAATATGAGATACTGCAATCAAATTGTTCTGTTTCAATTTCATTACTTGATATTTTTCAATAAACACGGACAGAGAACTCCTGACGCTGCAGCTATAGGATCACCTCCAGGCCTACATAAATTTAGGAAATCCTCAGGCTCAGTACTTGCCCTTCATTTGAATTTTGTGCGTACGGCAATGATTTTTTGGCAAATGAATTCTGCTTTGAATTTTGGATTCTGTGTTTGGATTATAGATTTGGCTTTTTTGTTAACTTTTTGCTTGCCCTTTAGGTAAACCTTATCTACTCCTTTCATGGCTGGATCTACCATCAGGGTGACTTGGGTGCACATCCTGGGGCCTTAGTCACAAAGGGACCTTAGCATATGTGAGATAAAAAAAAAAGGCTAATACCAGGAAAAGTGTAAGTTTTCGCCATCAACACAATACAAGCAGAAACAGCAATCTGCTATCCAGTGCACACTCCTACCCCGCTTCGATCCTCATGATTATAAAATGAACTAATCAAACCTAACTAAAAAAGCTTAAAACAATAATTAGTTCTGATCAGAACAGATGTCTAATATGTCATTTTTATGAGATTGTACATTTGATGAGTTAATGCACCACAAAAATGGACAGTAATTCAAAACGACAGCCCCATAGTGAAACAAAAAGAAAAACTAAAAAACTATACTTGACATTGGCAACTTGATTTGAATGATTCGAACAAATCCTGCAGCTGAGACCAATGTGACTAACCTTACAGATAGTCCACAAGAAGACTAATATCACCTTTTCCAGCAGAGAAGTACAGTCTCCCATTACACCAGCATAGATGTGAACAACAATATGGCAGTCAACAAGGCCATTGCAGGAGATCAAACATATCAAACAATGCCAAACCCAAATGAAAGGTGTCACAAATTGCAGTTACACTCTATTAAACCGATTTCAAAATAAAAAAATACAAGACTTCATGCATATAGTAGAAAACACTACAGTATTACATCGCCAGGCTCTGATTTCCCAGCACATTCTGTTTATCAGTAATGGCTGTCTTTGTCATCACCTACAGTCTCTGAATAGTCCCCTCTATCAAAGTCAAGTGCCTGGTTGGTGTCTTTAATTTTAACTGGAGTCACATTCTTTTAACAGCTCATTTAATGGAATCTGTTTAGAAGTAAAAGCCTACTCATCCAAGTTTTCTTCATCTGATAATCACTACTGTACCTCATCGATACTAAGGAGCGTCCTGTAGGAGGCTTGCCATTGCTGTACAGAACACATGAAGGCTCTGCCAAGGGTAAAGATTATTCAGATTGACAGAAGAGTGTGCAGGCAGGGGTGCTGGATGAAATGGTTTTCAAAAAAAGGACACATTAGTCAGTTAATTCTGATGAACAACTGAATGCTGACTCATCCCAGCACTTGTGAGGTTCACCAAGAGAAATAATCCTCTTCAGATTGAGCCTTCTGTGTGGATTACCTCTCAAAAATTAATCACAATCTAAAAGCTCTAGCAGCACACAGAAAAACTGACTTGAATTGCAAAAATGAAGAAAATAAAAGGTGGAATCACCATACAGGTAGACACAAGGGTAAAGCAATAGTGAGAGGAAAGCCAATGTCTTTGTTGATATCTAATAAAAAGTGTCAAGAAAGCCACAGAAATGAGGCTGCAGACTAAGAATTAGCTTGAGGTGTCAGCCAGTGGGCAAACACTTCATTTAATTTAAAGGTCACACGGCATAAGACCCGAGAAGAGAAATTCAGGAGATATTCATGGAAAGATATGATTTTGTTTGGATAAAAAGGTGGCGTCATAAAAATTCACAAATAGACTAGATTGATTTGAATAATTTATAATCTACTGCGTTTATTATTTTACTTGTCGGAATAAAATTGCATGTTGCTGTTTTTTGAAAAAAAAAAAAGTTTCCACACTTTTTTTTAGCTCTATTTTTTAAGAATTTCAGAAACAAATTACGTTACCTTTCTACATATTCATCTTCTTTTTCGATGCAATTTTCTCAGCATCATACCAACTTTTTAATGCCCAATTACTACTCCTCCCGCCTTTCCCGTTTCCAACGAAAATATAAAAGTGTGGAAACTTTTTTGAATGTCCCTCATATAAATTGACACCTGTAACTGTAAACAATGGTTTACTTTGAAATTGAACAAATGAGTGAAAGAAATGGCTGCAATGCTAGCTGTTCCTGAGGTTGATCTTATTTTTTTTTTTCCTGTTGTGATTATTCCCCAATATGGAAAGAACAAAACCATAAGCTCTCTCCAACTGAAATACACCACTAAATAATTCTTAAACAAAGAAATTACCCCAAAGTAGTAATTAAAGCAAAATATTAATAATGACTAAACACTATGGAGGGCGGCACGGTGGCGCAGTGGTAGCGTTGCTGCCTCGCAGTTAGGAGACCCGGTTTAGCTTCCTGGGTCCTCCCTGCGTGGAGTTTGCATGTTGTCTGCGTGGGTTTCCTCCGGGCGCTCCGGTTTCCTCCCACAGTCCAAAGACATGCAGGTTAGGTGGATTGGCGATTCTAAATTGGCCCTAGTGTGTACTAGTTTGTGTGTGTCCTGCGGTGGGTTGGCACCCTGCCCTGGGATTGGCTCCAGCAGACCCCTGTGTTCAGATTCAGCGGGTTGGAAACTGGACTGGACTATGGACAATCTAAATGAATAAGATGGATGAGCTCATTGGGCTGAATGACTTATTCCTGTCACAACTTTTCTAATGTTCTAATAGATAAATATAAAAATATTAAGTTATCTAACATCACATCATGGAGCTATCTTTTAATGGCTTTTAGATAATTATAACTCCCACCCCCCAATTCCAAGGATGAGGTTTACTGACACCCCAAAATATACTAAACTCAAAATCACCTTCACCTGGAGACAAGGATTCAGATGTGCTAAACTCTGGCAGAACACAGAACTGAGGTGCTGCACTGGGCTCTGCAATGCCGCTGGTGAGGATATGTATACACACTGTCACACAGGTGCACTTGGAAGACAGCTAGAGGGCTTAAATAAGAGTAGTACCATGCCAGACCAAGGGGTGGCGAGCTGCACTAACTCTCTCTTTCCGTCCTCTGCAGACTGTCCTCGGGAAATCCCACTAGGTGCCAATGCCATTGATGACATCACTTCCGGTACTGGTGCCCTGGATGACGCCACTTTCCAGTCCTGAAGACATCACTTCCGGTGCCGCTGCTCCGGCTGACATCACTTCTGGTCACAGCCTTTACAGCCGCCATTTTACCAAAGTCAAATCAGTTCTGTTTTGGACATTGTACCATGCAAAACTCTTGGAAAAAATACCCATTTTGTAGCCAGGGATATGGTTGCCCCAAACCTTTGATGTTTCCTGTGTCTTATTGTGACAACACCGAGTATTAAATAAAATAATATTAGCTAATGACTCAAATATATTGGCAGGGGTTCAAAACCTAATTAAATAGCGTTTCTCTAACTAATCTGAGATTGTGATAATTTGTACTTTAATTTAATTATTTTAATCCAAAAACTTAATTGCTACATGCAGTGTACCAATGCCATCTTTATTAACACTGGTGTGGTGATGTCATGCCAGTGAGCATCCTAGCTAGCAACCTGATGGCAGTGCATATTCTTAAACAGTTTCTGAGTTAATCAAAAAATGGTTGTGAGTCTCCATTAACGATGAATTCAAGAAAGGACGTCCTTTATTCCAACGTACATCAAGCCTGGTAGAGCCTGCCATGTGCACTGTCCTAACAAAGCAGCTTCTTAAATTAGTTTGGTCCATTTGCATAACGCACTCGAGAAACAATTCAGTTTACACCAATCAGCATAAAGATAAATGGTATATTCTTTTACCACACATTTATATTATCCAAAGATCCCAAAATAGTTAAACAGATTTCAAGTCTTTGGCAAATATTTGGTTAATTCAATAGGACTTCTAATATTCATATAGAAAACACAATAAAAAGTTAAAATATCATATAATACCATTTCTATAGTGATGTGCTGGTTAAATAGGCAGTTATACAGTAGTTAGAGGCATTCTATAAATGTATACATTAATTTTTTTACCTTATACTCAAACATCCCAAAAAGAAACATTCCTGAGAAAATGCATCACAACATGACACTACAATAACATCACAAAAATAATGTGAAAAAAAAAATCACATCATAAAGAATTAAACAAAACAAAACTACACTACACTGTACAGCATCCCAAGTCAAGTTAATGCAGCTGGTTGTAGCTTTATTAAAGCAGCACATAACGTAAAGTCCTAGCAAATCCATGCGTTAAAAGGACGGACAGTGAACATCAGCGTCAATACAACTAGCTCCTATTAAGCAGATGCAACCTACCAATGTGCTAGAAGAGACAAATAAAAGAAGAAAACAATGTCTGACAAGCCAATAAGCAAATCACCCAAAATCTGTATGCAAAAGATAATAAGGAAAGCTGCACATAAGAAGCAGAGAAAGCTAACAGTTGCAGATGGAAAAAAGTCACTAGGATGGTGCTGGATGTTTTAAATATATATTCCTCTATCTATATTGTATGAAAAGATAAACTATCATAAAGTAAAACTGCAGTGTTTGCATACAAGCCATGTTCCAATTACATATGCGCTAATCCAACAACAATTTTCAAATTTATTTTATACTAGTAATACCATGTCAGATTATTGAAAAACATGAGACTTTGATCCAGATTACAAAATAAACAATAAATTATATTTGAAAACAGCATGGAGGCAGCTGATAGGTACCAGCAGGCCAAGCGGAATGCGGCTTCGGAGGTTGCTGAGGCAAAAACTCGGGCGTGGGAGGAGTTTGGGGTGGCCATGGAGAACAACTTTTGGACGGCTTCGAGGAGATTCTGGTCCACCATCCGGCGTCTCAGGAGGGGGAAGCAGTGCAGTATCAACACCGTATATGGTGGAGATGGTGTGCTTCTGACCTCTACTCGGGACATTGTGGGTCGGTGGGGGGAGTACTTCGAAGACCTCCTCAATCCCACTAACATGCCTTCCAATGAGGAAGCAGAGCCTAGGGACTCGGAGGTGGGCTCCCCCATCTCTGGGACTGACGTCACCGAGGTGGTCAAAAAACTCCTTGGTGGCAGGGCCCCAGGGGTGGATGAGATACGCCCGGAGTTCCTCAAGGCTCTGGATGTTGTAGGACTGCCCTGATTGACACACCTCGCAACATCGCATGGACATCGGGGACAGTGCCTATGGATTGGCAGACCGGGGTGGTGGTCCCCCTCTTTAAGAAGGGGGACCGGAGAGTGTGTTCCAACTACAGAGAGATCACACTTCTCAGCCTCCCAGAAAAAGTCTATTCAGGGGTCCTGGAGAGGAGGGTCCATCAGATAGTCGAACCTCGGATTCAGGAGGAACAGTGTGGTTTTCGTCCTGGTCGCGGAATAGTGGACTAGCCCAAGGAGTTTGCCCAACCAGTCTACATGTGTTTTGTGGACTTGGAAAAGGCATTCGAGCGTGTCCCTCGGGGAATCCTGTGGGGGGTGCTCCGGGAGTATGGGGTACCGGACCCCCTGATAAGGGCTGTTCAGTTCCTGTACAACTGGTATCAGAGCTTGGTCCGCATTCCCGGCAGTAAGTCGAACCCGTTTCAAGTGAGAGTTGGACTCCGCCAGGGCTGCCCTTTGTCACCGATTTTGTTCATAACTTTTATGGACAGAATTTCTAGGCACAGCCAGGGAGTTGAGGGGGTCCGGTATGGTGGACTCAGGATTGGGTCACTGCTTTTTGCAGATGATGTTGTCCTGTTTGCTTCATCAGGCCATGATCTTCAGCTCTCTCTGGATCGGTTCACAGCTGAGTGTGAAGCGGCTGGGATGGGATTCAGCACCTCCAAATCCAAGACCATGGTCCTCAGCCGGAAAAGAGTGGAGTGCCCTCTTAGGGTTGGGAGCAAGATCCTGCCCCAAGTGGAGGAGTTCAAGTATCTCGGGGTCTTGTTCACGAGTGAGGGAAGAGTGGAGCGTGAGATCGCCAGGCGGATCGGTGCGGCATCTGCAGTGATGCGGGCTCTGCATCGGTCTGTCGTGGTGAAAAAGAAGTTGAGCCGTAAGGCAAAACTCTCAGTTTACCAGTCGATCTACGTTCCTACCCACACCTATGGTTATAAGCTTATAAGCTGTGGGTAATGAACGAAAGAACAAGATCGCAAATACAAGTGGCTGAAATGAGTTTCCTCTGCAGGGTGTCTGGGCTTTCCCCTAAAGATAGGGTGAGAAGCTCAGTCATCCGGGAGGGGCTCAGAGTAGAGCCGCTGCTACTCCACATCGAGAGAAGTCAGATGAGGTGGCTTGGGCATCTGATCAGAATGCCTTCTGGATGCCTCCCTGGTGAGGTGTTCCGGGCACATCTAACCGGGAGGATGCCCTGGGGAAGACCCAGGACATGCTGGAGGGACTATGTCTCCCAGCTGGCCTGGGAATGCCTTGGGATTCCCCTGGAAGAGCTAGAAGAAGTGGCCGGGGAGAGGGAAGTCTGGGCATCTCTGCTCAAGCTGCTGCCCCCATGACCCGATCTCGGATAAGCGGAAGAGGATGGATGGATGGATGGATGGATGGCATGGAAATGGACCCTACTGGCTGCTGAACCTAATACAGTGCACATGAATTCAATTTCATGTAGACCAAATGCACTCAAGTGAGTGCATTACCCTGCTGGGACATCAACTGGATGAAAGGACTGGGGGAAAGAGCATCTCAGAGACACTACCTCCCCAGGATGCTAGAGGGCAGCCCTCCTGGGTGGCTGTGGCACCACAGATTCCCGCAGGGCACACTGGGACTTTGGCACAGCACTTTTGGGTTCCATGGGGGCCGCCATGGGGAGCTGAAGAACCCTACAATGGACTTCCACAACATCTGAGAGTGATTCCAGGTAATACTGATGAGCCACCTGGAGCACTCCCAGGAGTAGAATAAAAGGAGCCGCCTCATTTCATTTGAGAAATCAGACTCGGGAGGAAGTGGACGAAGCTTGCTGGGAGAGAAGTAGAGGCAGAGAGAATACAGAAGGAAAAGACTGTGCAGCCATTTGTATATTTATTTGTATAGTTCTGGGAACTGGAATAAAGGTGTGCTGTGTGACAATTTGTGCCCTGCCTGTCTGTGTCAGGATTAGGATGGCTGTACACATCCTGGTGGTCCACAGTGTTTAAAAGTAGTATCAAGAGAAATGTTGCTTTTACTATACTATTTGTTTCTGCATGATGAAATGGGCTAAAATCAGCCACAGGATATAATAATCATCATGGCTTTATTGAAAGTATTCAAGTATGGAGAAGAATAGAAGTGATATGATAGAAGTTTTGAAAAATATTTAAATGGAAAATTAAACAATCATTGGGCTTAGCATGGTTCTACTTGGTTCCTGTTGTTAGTAGATAAACTGCACTGGTAAGTGAAACATATCACTAAGTAAGCATGCAGTACATCTTTTGTGTTTTTATGGACAAAAATGAAATGTAGTGAACACTACATTTTGTTCAATTGCATTGAAACTGTAAGAAAGCAAAGAGACACTCCTAAAGGTTCTGGGGCACCTGAAGGCAAACCCCCTGCTGCGAGACTACTCCCGGTGAATCAGTTGAGTCTGCCCCAAGGTGGTGGTGGTTCCTGTTGAAATGGTTTCTGGGAGGAAGATACAGATGGGCTAACCCCGGAAGTGACGTCATAGATGGCAGCATGACAATCTTCCTTTCTGCAGAGGGGAAAGAAGAAGAGATACTATTATTGCTTAGCGCCCTCAGGTGTTCTGGGGTAATATTGTCATTATCCAAGCCTGTAAGTTGTTGCCCATGGACATGCATGTGACAAAACTCAAGAAATCAATGTGCAGTGAAATATTGCCAACCAAATTACATCTTATTTAAGAAAGACATTTGGGCACAAGTACTATCTGTCATAAAAACTAACTTTTAAGCACAGTAAAGATGTGTTTATCTAACTTTCATTTTCTTCTGCTGCAAGATGACTTCTCTTGAGTCTCGATAAACCATCTTTTAGTAAGACAGGTTTCTCAGGACAGCATGTAGGTCAAACACCTGCTAAACACCAGAGTCTCTTCAAAGGGGCCTATATGAATGAGACTATCAGTAAATCTAACTCCACAAGTTATCTATTCACCTTGCAAGATAAAATTATAAAGACAAAATATTTGAAAACGTACAACTTTTTTAAATTACACAGCACTATTTTCTGAAAGACAAAAACGTAAACATTTTTCTGTACAATATAAAGATTAACACTGCTGTCTTACAGCTTCGGCTGGTTGAGTTCAGAACGCAGGCCTAATTGTGCATTCTCTCCATGTCTGCATTGTGTTTTTCCCAATATCCCAGGGACATGAATGCTAGGTAATTGATACTCTGAGGGTGTTCTGTTATTGACTGGTGTTGCTGGAACCCTGACTGGAATTAAGTTTTATGTTTCAGGGAGGGTTTGCTCCCCTGGCTGGGGTTTAAATGTCTCGTTTACAGTATATCTGTTTTGTTATATTTTATGTTAACATTGTTGATCCTTTAGTTTCTTTATACCTGAGTTTCTTTATCTAAGTGCCAGGTGTTTTGTGGGACACTTGCCCATCACTGTCCATGGGCTGCTGTCAGCCCTATAAAGACTGAGGAAAACCCATAGTCCCTTGTGGTTTATCGAAGGCATTGGCATTGGTGAGTTTTGTTGGATTTATGATTAACATTGTGCTTTTGAAGATTTCTGGATTTTTGACCTCTTAACTCTTTTTTTTATATATATATATATATATTTTTTTTTTTTTTTGTATTGTGTATTGGGACTTAGTTTGCAGTGAGATTACACCTTTTGGCACTCTCTGCTCTTCAGGGCTTCCTTGTGCTATAGAGTTTTCATTGTACAGGGGGAGCCAAAAAGAAGTACCACATTTCAAACGTTTATTCTACTAAAACACAAGAAGATAAAATGATTTTCATTACGACACAAGAAAGGGTATACAAAATAGATTTTTTTTCACTTTGTTTTAAAAATGATGTCTTCAAGGTGGTGGCCATCATTAGCGATACACTCTTCGAGACAATTTCTCAACGCTCACATGACTCATTCGGCCATCCCAAAGGGAATAGCGGTGATTTCATGGTGAATAGCGTCCTTGAGGGCTTCAAGGTTTTGAGGTCGGTGAGTGTATAGCTTCAACTTGAGATAGCCCCACAAGTAGAAATCACATAGAGCGAGATCATGTGAACATGAAGGCCACCCGACATCACCATGCAGGGAGATCAGCTTCCCCAGAGACATCTCCCAGAAAACTTGCATGGGTCTCCATGCCGTATGAGCTGTTGCTCCATCCTGTTGAAACCAGGCATCCACAACATCCATTTCTTCCAGTTGGGGTCGTAAAAAGTTCTCTAGCATTTCAATGTAATGTTCCGAAGTGACAGTGATCGTTGCTCTTCCCTCCCCAAAAAAGTAAGGGCCTACAATGCAAATTCTGCAATGGCGCACCAAGCTGTAACACGCTCACTGTGCAGGGGTCTCTGATGAAGTTCACAAGAGTTGGTCTCAGCCCAATAGTGAAAGATTTGCTTATTTACGCAAACATTCAAATGGAAATGTGCCTCATTGCTGCACATGACAATGACATCTTGATGAACGGTTTGAGGAATGTTTGCGCACATCTCTCTATAGCTCTCCCAGTCTCTCTCAGTGAGTTCCTGCACATCCATCATTTTGTATGGATGGAAATTAAGGTCCTCTTGCAAAATCTCCCTCAAAGCCATGTTGGAAATGCCTAAGGCAGAAGAGCGCTGAACGTCTAGGAGACAGCAAAACTGATGCCCTTACAGCTTGGATGTTTTCAAGCGTTACACATACAGTCCGAGGATGGCCTGGAGATTTTTTGTTCAATGTAGTACCCGTCTGTCTAAATTTAGCCACCCACTGAAGAATTATTTCCCAGTTTGGGATGTCACCGTTAGGAGGAATGCTGAAGTGCATTCGGAAGGTGCGTTGAGTAGTGATGATGGATTTGTTGTTTGTGAAGATCGCTTCGACAGCAAAAGCATGGTGTACGCTGGAGCAAAGCATATTGCCGACTGAAAACTACAAGGGATTATCTATCAAAAGATCCCCACCCCAACCCACTTGGCTGCCTCTACCTCACGCAATGACCTTTAGAAATGTGGAACTTCATTTTGGCTCACCCTGTATAATAAATATTTTTATTTATAAAGATTCTATGCTTTTTCCCTCTTACTACTCAGGGTTTAAAAGTCCCCCCTTCCAGTGGCCATTTTGAGTCATAATTGGGATTTAGTACTCAGAAACCCCAAGGCAACTGCATTCAAATATATTAACATAATTATTGGTTAAGAAGGCCAAAAGACAGTTGTGAACAGGAGTTCCACATAAGGTGAAAGGGTGTAAGGCCTAGCTCCACAAAACAGGTCAGGAAATTCACTGCCCTATCCAACAATGGCCACCCCACCCCACCCCATTATTCAGCATACCCAGCAAGGAGAACCCAGGTAGTTTTTTTCCACCTAATGCATGGTGTAAAATAATTATTACTGGAAGACCTCTATAATTTTTTAATTGCTCAAATAATGGAATTTTACTGACATGTCAATTTACACTGGACTAGTTTATCCTGGGGTTATTTTTTATGGCATTTTTATAGAAGGCTAAAGATTTACTGAGACTTGAGAGAGCAGTCTGTAAAAGATTTCTGACATGAGCAATTCATACAGGACTAAAATTACAGAGGTCCTCTGTGAATTATTACTTTACCCCGCCTCCTCATATAAAACTAACTTCGTCCGAATGGGGCTAAAAGAACACGGTCCAAGGCAACCCAATCCCTTTTAATAATTCAGTAAATCACAACCCTAAAACAGAAATAATAAATCCAAAAAACAGAAGAACAATTACAAGAATGGTAAAACTCACAACCTAAATGATCCACTGCTGTTTATTTCTCTGACTGAATATAAAGGCAGAGGGGAGGACCCAACATCAGAGTGTCCCCCACTTCCTACAGCCCCACTCACAGAGTACAGGGAAAGGAGTCACATTTAAAGACAGAATATTTAAATAATAAACCAACATACCAGAAATTAAATAAAGTATGATAAATAATAATTCAAAAATAACAACAGCCATTATAAAACAGATTATAAATAAAAGCCAGGGAAAAAGAAAACTGTAACACAACAGCAGTACTGGGCGCCGCAAGGTGGAAACAAATATGGAATAGGGCATTGCAGAAGATTATCATATATCACTATCAAAACATTATTTTTATCCTAAAAAGTTTGAACCATAACTTTCTACATCTTGAGTTCATACTGCCCAGGATGATAATGAATATTGTTAATTATCTAAATTAATAAACTTGCAAATGCAACTTTCAGTCCTGCTGTTCATGTCCACCTATGATAAGGACATATAACATATTGCCTTACATAAAGTGTTGTGACTGTGTGGGTTTAGTTTAAATATTTACGCAGACACAAACCCAGGCTTAGACTGCTAGGAAGGTTGGGGGACTTCCCATTGAGTCACATTTTATTTTTACTTTTCATTCCAAACTCCTTCTCCTCCACTGAAAAAACTGTCACAGTGCATGAACTCAAACCACAAAGAGAAGGTTTGGCAATTTTTGTACTTTTTAAGTATAGTGTAGTACAAACTGGGGATGTCCCTCATGGTTTCAGTTTTTTTTTTATTCCTCCACCTTTGTAAAGTTTTGTTTTTATAAAAAAATTCTGTCTACATGGTCAAGTAGAAATCAACCACATAGCTATGTGTAAAGACTTTTACTGCGTCATCCCTGTGATATTATTTTTACAGGGTGTGTGTGTGTGTGTGTGTGTGTGTATGTGGTCATTCTTCAGGATCTTGAGGAACTAACAGAAGTTACAGTGTAGATGGTAGCAAAGGGTTTCGATTTGTGGTTAAAGGTAAGCTTGAGAGGACGCCATTGAGAGGTAAAGATAAGGGAGAAGTGTTGAACTCACACTTTCTAGACGCCATTTTGTCTACATACTTACTTCAAAAAACACACCTGCTAGGCAAACTTCTATTATATGTGGGCATGAGTTTTTGGTTTAGGCTTGGACTGTCAACCTCTGATGCTTAAGATGGTTTAAATGAAACAAAGTGCACAGCACAGATCACCAAAAAGTTGCAACAGCCCTGTTTTACAAAGTTAATTAATTCCTGAAATCTCCTTCATAAGGTAAGCACATTATCATTCATCCATCCATCCATCCATTATCCAACCCACTATATCCTAACTACAGGGTCACGGGGGTCTGCTGGAGCCAATCCCAGCAAACACAGGGCGCAAGGCAGGAAACAAACCCCATTGCAGGGTGCCAGCCCACACACACCCACACACTCACACACCAAGTACACACAGGACAATTTAGAATCGCCAATTCACCTAAACTGCATGTCTTTGGACTGTGGGAGAAAACCGGAGCACCTGGAGGAAACCATTATCATTCATTGAAGTGGATAAAATGTAGTTGATTTCTCTGGCCCTATAAAATGATGCCAGTTTAAACTGAAATAATGCTGAAATCAGCAGAAATAGTATTAATAATAGCATTAGTCATCAAAACAAACCCAAATAAGATATTTCCAATCAGTTAGTATTGTTTAATGGAGCTGTTTATCTATGCCTGCAGTGGGTTGGCACCCTGCCCAGGATTGGTTCCTGCCTTGTGCCCTGTGTTGGCTGGGATTGGCTCCAGCAGACCCCCGTGACCCTGT
>JANRMT010062849.1:9976188-10003520 GCA_026402145.1 Polypterus bichir lapradei
TCTATCTATCTATCTATCTATCTATCTATCTATCTATCTATCTATCTGTGCATCTTTAGAGTGTAGATTGTAAAATCCAGAACAAACACAGATGAGGGAAAGTCATGCAGACTCCACATACATGGAAATCAGCCTAGTAACAGAACAGAGTTTCCTGGAGTTATGGGCCAGCAATGCTTACCACTTAATTAGTGCCCTGCACCTTATGAAGATCCTCCCCTCCTTGAATTTCATAACCATGAATAAAAATAGAAATAAACAACAAGGAGGCTCTCTCCTTATCTGGCCACCCACTTTGGGTCTCTTTCGTTTTTGGAAACCATTTTTTCCATTACCTGATCTCCAAAGTAGGTTGTCATACCCTGAAGAAAATCTAAATTAAAGACTTGTTTTCTTTTCACTTAAATGCATTTAGCCATTGCCAAGAAGCAGGGGATGCAGAATTTATCTAATTTAGCAAAGTTGGGCAGCGTGATAAAGTTCAATGTGACCATAGCCAGTATATCAAAATAGGCTTTGAAGGCAGGTGTTCCAAGCAGAATTGTGGTTGCACAAGTGAACAGGTTTATAGGATCTTTAATGTCATATGTGGAGAGTACAGTGAAATTCATGCTTGTGCTTGCTAATGAATAGATTAAAATCTGAAAGGGCTCAGATGGCATAGTAAAATCAGAAGTCCGATAAAATAGGAGACAAAGGCAGAGCTGGTTCTTGAAGGCATTTCTCCCTGGTTTTATCTGATGCCTGTCAGACTTTAGCAAAGAGCAACTGCTACATGTTTTAGTGAAAGGGAAAAAAAAATTTTAAGGGTGCAAATGATAATTATGGGTTGGTATGCCTACATATATGACAAATTCTCAATGGATTTTGAACTACAGAATATTTATTGTAGTATTTACAGTAGGCAGCACACACACTGAAGGAAAGGGTAGCAGATTCACTTTCTATGGTAAACTGCGGCTAAATTGGAAAAAAAAGAACTGGTAGTGCTGTTTGATTTTGGCCAGATAATTACTGAAAGTACTTTAGATAACAGTCTGCCCCTTTTATGGTCTGAAAGTGCACTGATATATAGGAACAAATGCCTGGTGAAGGGACAGATTATTTTTGTAAATACTTTGCTGCAGGCAGACACCAGCATGCATACAATGACTGGCTGTATGCATATGGCCAGAATGGGAAAGCAAGTTCCGGCTAACTTCCAGCACTGATGGAACTTTACCAGTCACACCAAATCCCTGTTACCCACACATTAGTAATCCAGTTAGAGAGATGGTTACCTGGTAAGACCCATTCTCACTTCAGTTTTAGTTTCTGCAGTTTCCACTAATAAGGGCATTTTTCTTCCACTTAAATGATGTTCAAGCTCAAGCCTCAAATTCTAACTATAAATACAGAGTTATAAGAGTTATAAAAGCTTTTAGAAAATTTTCATTTTAATGGTGATAATTCTTCCCACCAGCGAGAGATAAATATTGACTCAACTGGAAAGATCCTGCTTGATGCTCTCCAGGAGGGAAATGAAATTTTGCTTGAATGGATCTTTAAAGCTTTACATGATAATAATAAATCCAAATAAAGTACACACCGCTGGATATTATGATTAGTAGAAAGAAGCCATTTAATTAAATAAGGAACTTTGAGGCTTACAATATATGGAATCTCTGTAAACTGGAGTTTTATTTTCCTTTGCTCTGTTGCCAGCTTATTTGAATTAATTTATGTTAATTTACATAAGACTATTTACTTCTCTTATTATCACTGGTAACTTTAAGAAACTAATGTGGTTAATGGCTACTTGGTAATTCTTTTTTTTTATATAATTTTATTGATTTTATTGAAATCACACAACATTCCATACGAACAGATACATTTTACAAGAATAGAATTGAAAACAAATCAACCCCCACCCCTGAGAAAGAGAGCATGGGCAGCAGAATAAAACTTAAACCTAGTAAAAATAAGTAAATAGATAAATTAATAAGTGAATATACAGTCAAAGTAAAAATTATGTGAACCCTTTGGAATTATCTGGTTTACTGCATAAACCGGTCATAAATAATGATCTGATCTTCATCTAAGTCACAGTTACTGATATACACAATGAATACCAATGACACACAAAAAATTCTACTCTTTCATGTCTTTATTTTACAAACGCATTCAACATTCACAGTGGTAGTGGAAAAAGTACGTGAATCTTGGGATTTAATAACTGGTTGACCCTCCTTTGGCAGCAATGACCTCAACCAGGCTCTTCCTTTAACTGCAGATCAGACCTGCACATCCTGTGGGGGGAATGGAGAACTGCCTTAACTCTTCCATATTCTTTGGTTGTCTTCAAGTCATTCCACAGCATCTCAATAGGATTGAGATCTGGGCTCTGACTGGGCCACTCCAAAAGGCAGAGTTTGTTCTTCTGAAACCATTGTGCTGTGGATTTGCTGCGATGTTTGGAGTTATTGTCCTGTTGCATCACCCACCCTCTTCTGAGCTTAAGTTGACAGACAGACACCCTCACATTATCCTAGAGAATTTGTTGATAAATTTGTGAATTCATTTTCCCCTAAATGATGGCAAGCTGTCCAGGCTCTGATGCAACAAAACAGGCCCAAAACATGATGTTCCCTCCACCATACTTGACTTTTGGGAATGTTGATGTTGATATGCAGTGCCCTTTTTGCATTAAATGAAGTTCTGCTTGTTCCTCCCAAATAGTTCAACTTTGGTTTCATCACTCCACAAAACATTGGAGTGTCCAAGTGCTCGTTCACAAACTTCAGGCGTTCAGCAATGTTCTTTTTTGATAGCAGTGGCTTCCTTCTTGGTGTTCTGCCATGGACTCCTTTCTTGTTCAATGTTTTGCAGACAGTTGACTCATGAACAGAGATGTTAGCCAGTTCAAATGACTTCTTCAAGTCCTTTGCTGTCACTCTAGGGTTCTTCTTTACCTCATTGCTGACTTTGCGTTGTGCTCTTGGGGTCATCTTGGCAGGGCGCCCACTTCTAGGCAGAGTAGCCACAATACCAAATTGTCTCCATTTATAGACAACTTGCCTAACAGTAGACTGATGAATATCTAAACTCTTTGAGATGACTTTGTAACCCTTTCCAGCCTTATGTAGATTAACAATTCTCGATCGTAGCTCTTCAGACAGCTCTTTTGTGCAAGGCATGATTCCCATCTGGATATGCTTCTTGTCAAAAGCTCATACTCAAACTTTATAGTGTTTTTGATCAATCAAAGTAATTCTATGCCACACCTCTGAACTCTTTTCATTAAATGGACTCCAGGTGTGCGAAATTCTGAATGCAATGAGCTTTTTAGAAAGTCATTAGCTTAGGGTTCACTTACTTTTTCCAACTTTCAGTTTCACGTTTGAATTATTTATTCAATATGGTCAAATATTCTCTGAAAATCTGTGTATCTTTAGTAATAGGAGACTGTGTTTGTTCATTATTGTGACTGACATGAAGGTACAACCATGTTTTATATGGAAATTAGACAAAAGTAGAGATAATTCCTATGGGTTCACATACTTTTTACATTGACTGTAGATGAATGAAGAAGAAAAAAAAAAAGAATAGGAAGAGAATCTGCTTCCTCAGTGCTTTAAAATCTTTTCTAAAATGTTATTGATTAGATCCTGCCAGGTTTTGAAAAATTTCTGCACAGATCCTCTAAGTGAGCTTAGATTTTTTCCAATTTCAAATAGTATATAACATCAGTTACCCGCTGACTTAAAAGGGGAGAGTTGGGATTCTTCCAGTTGAGCAAGATACGTCTGCGTGCCAGTAGTGTAGTAAAGGCAGTTACAGTTTGTTTGTCCTTCTCCACTTTAAGCCCATCTGGGAGTCCACCAAACACAGCTGTTAATGGATTAGGAGGGATTGTGACTCCAAGGCTGTCTGATAGGCATTTAAAAATGTGGGTCCAGAATGATAATTTGGTGCAGCCCCAAAACATGTGACCCAGTGAGGCTGAAACTTGATTGCAGTGTTCGCAGGTTGGATCTTGTCCTGGAAACATTTTGGACAATTGTAAGCGAGACAGATGTGCTTGATATATAATTTTGAGTTGAATAATTGTATGTTTTGCGCAAATGGAGCTTGAGTGAATTAACTGCATTGCTACCTTCCACTCCATTTCTGATATGTTGAGGGAGAGATCCTTTTCATACTGTGCTCTTGGGTCTTTGAAAGGGAGGGACTGTAAAATGGTTTTATAAATTGTAGAGATGCTGTCTAAGTCCTTGAAACTGATCAATATATTTTCCAGCATAGAGGGAGGTGTGAGGTGAGGAAAATTGGGCAGGCTCTGTTTAACAAAGTTTCTAATTTGAAGGTAGTGAAAGAAATGTTTTGCTGGAAAGTTAAATTTGGAATGTAATTGGTCGTAGGATGCAAAGACGTTGTCTATGTACAGATCTCTAAGTGATTTAATCCCAAATGTTTTCCAGACATTAAAAACTGCAAATGTTTGCGAGGGTTGAAAAAGGTGGTTCTCGTGCAGAGGTGCCACCGATCAAAGATTCTCTAACTTATTGGGTTATTAGTATATTGGTGATAATTTGCATTTATTGGGGCAAAAAGCAAGGAATATAAAAAGGAACTGCAGGATTTTATTTCTATTGCAGACCAAGCCTGTGTATGTTCATCTGTTTGTGTCCATGTCCATGTTTTTATAGTTTGTATATTTGCTGCCCAGTAATAAAATTGAAAGCTAGGCAGAGCCATGCCACCTTCTGTCTTTGGCCTTTGTAGGGTTGCTCTTTTGATACATTAATTCCAAATAAATGTGGTTATGGTTGAATCTTATTTCTTAAAGAATGATTTGTTGATGTACAGTATATTGGAATATTTTGAAATAAAAAAGGAAGCTTAGGGAGGATATTCATCTTGACAATGTTAATTCTTCTAGCTAAAGTGAGATGAAGGGTTGACCATCTATGCAAGTCTTGCTTGATTTTTTCCCCACAGACAGTGAAATTTTGTTGATAAAGAGCTTTATGTTTACTTGTGATGTTTACCCCTAGATATTTAAAATGATCTGCTATGATAAAAGGGAAGGTGTCCAATCTAATATTGTGTGCTTGAGAATTCACTGGAAAGAGCACACTTTTAGTCAAATTAATTCTGAGACCAGTTACTTGGTAATTCTAAACCAAACTGGATTATGTGGGTAGAAGAATATTATGTTATGTATATTATAGAAGAATCAGAAAGATCCACAAAAAGAAGGGCTCCAGTCTGGAAACGTTGTTTAAGTGCCCTGATGATAAGGCAAAAGTCAGAATCAGAAAAGAGAGGATTGAGTTGAGAATGTGTTAGAATCAAGATGTTTGCTTGACTATGGTCACGCTAAAACCTGCTTTCTAGGTGAAGGTCTTTTAATGTCAAATGAACAGGAAGAGACAGATCCTTGGTGGTTCCAGAGGTGGCATCCGGACTCTTCCTCCTTGTTTTTTTCTTCATGTTTGAAGAGTGAATTGGACCTTAGAATTGATCCCTGAAAAAGACTCATCATCCTCACAAGGCTGACAGTATATACAGTATAGTGAAAACAGATCTCTTCAAAGTGGTCTAAATGAATTACAAACTAAACACAAAACACAAACTAATCGAATGCATAAGTATTCACCCCATTTAATATGACACATATAATTTTCAGTGATGCAGGCCAACTGGTTTTAAAAGTCACATAATTAGTTGAATGGAGATCACCTATCTGTAGTCAAGAGGTTTCAGTTGAATGTAGTATCAATGCTCCCGTATCTGGAAAGTCCAATATTTGGTATGTCAGTGTCCTGGCCTAACCCACACATTGAAGTCAAAAGAACACAAAAAGAAACTCTGTGAAAAGGTGATTGAGAACACAACTCCAGGGATGGACACAAGAAATCTTCCAAGTCCCAGTAGGTCCACAGATAACCAAAATTGTTGAAAAAGTGATTTATGAAATAGCGGATAAGTCTGTACAGATGGATGGCAAAGCCCCTTAGTTTTGTTTATTATTGTCTACATAAATCTTATCAGTAATGAGAAGTGAATTTAAAAAAAAAAATCTAACTAAACTAAATTAAACAAGGTCAAATAAGGAAAGAAAATGGCCTCCTGTTTAACAATTATCTGGAGTTTGCACGTTCTCCACGTGTCTGCGTGGGTTTCCTCCGGGAGCTCTGGTTTCCTTCCACAGTCCAAAGACATGCAGGTTAGGTGCATTGGCGATTCTAAATTGTCCCTAGTGTGTGCTTGGTGTGTGGGCGTGTGTGTGTATGTGTGTGCGCCCTGTGGTGGGCTGGGATTTGCTCCAGCAGACTCCCATGACACTGTAGTTAGGATATAGTGGGTTGGATAATGGATGGATGGATGTACCAAATGCCAGAAGCCTTGGACTGACCAATCCGGACATGTCATCTACATGACAGGTTCAGTCTAAAGTGAAGCTCTCAGGTTTCTGGTGCCATTCCTTTTCCCCCATATGCGAGTAAGTGAATGTGTTTTCTTGTCACAGATGGACGTTCCATTTGGGTTAAGTTCCTACCTTTCACCTATGTCTGAAGACATTATCTCGGTCTTGTCTGTATTTTTAACCATTGGCCTGTCGGAGTAAATATACTGAATCTAAAAAAACAAGAAAATTATCTGCAGATTCCAAAAGAAAACACTGATATTTTTGCCAGGCATTACAGATTATGGAAGATTTGCAGAGGTGATGACTAATTTATGTGGCAGCACACCATAAATACTTTCTGGCTCTACTAATATCATTGGGCGCCACATTTAAGATGCTTCAAGTATTTTGTCTTTCTAATTGAAAGCTCAGTTTGCTGATTTTTCTCTCTGCTGGACGCTGTCTCAGGGTTTGTGTCAATTTCAATCCAGACCATTCATTTTTCACAGCCTCGCTGCTCCCAGCTGTGCTGCCCATGGAGGTTTCTCATCTGCAAGTACAATACATCTTAATTATTTCTCAATTAAAACTAAATGACAAAGAACAAAACTCCTAAAAATAATAATGGACCCAGTGCTGTGCAAAGTCTGGGGGTGTGGAGGAATGTAACATAATACATATGAGACAGTGAGACTGATGAGGATTTTTTTGTCAAAGAAGTTTCAGTAGACATTGGGCGACAGGCAAATTAAATGAGCACAAAACCCACACATTGATGCCACCTTCTGTTGTGGGCTCAGTTCTCTTTTGCTTTATTCTTTCAGTTATAAACATGAGTGGCAGGGGGATACCTGCTCAGAAATGGGATGCTTCAGTACAAACAGTAATGGGGGTTGAAATAAATTTAAAAGAAAGTCCCTAATTCCCACAGAGCATTAGTAAGTTGATGTTTGGCATTATGCATGTGCCTGTGCTGTGGCTGGGTGTCATGTTTCAGCCACAGTTCAGTAATCTCATTTATGTTTATTTTCTTAATTTTTGATGTTAACAGTGTTGATCATTTAGTCTCTATATGTTAATGTGTATTCTGCTATGTTCATTTTGTCTTGTGGGTGGTTCCCCAAGAGGCGGAGCCACCTGTCTATCACTACAGGGCCCTGCCCTCAGCATCTATAAAGGCTAAGAAAAACTCACAGACCCTAGTAGTTCATTGTGAATGCACTTGTGAAGATGATTAGTTCCTACAGGAATTTTCTGTACATTTCCAATGTTCTGTATTTTTGTGAACTATTGCTCTGTTTGTTGACCATTCTTGGATTTTGTATTTGGACTTTGATTGCTTTTGGGATTGGATATTTTGAAGGAGTAGCATTCTGTGCCTTAGTGCTTCTCAAAAGTTATTTTTGATTAAAGTAAAGTAAATCTTTTCATTCATAACGATTCTAACATGGCACTTTTTCTTTACTTGCTGTGGTTTGATAGCCCCCAAAGTGGCCATTTTCAGCATTTTTGGGACTTGTTGAGCTTAGGAACACTCTAGTTCACAACACTGGGTAAATCAGATGAGCTTGCAGTTGGCTCACCCTTTGTATGAAAGCTGGGGATCAGAGCTGCAGAAACACATGGGCCAGTAGGTAGAGGAAGAGTGCTAGGGAGAGCTCTAGAAGAAAGTTTCAACCTCAGAAATATTTAGTGGATTGAAACAGGAGGGAAATCCTGACTGATGCTTAAAATCTTTTTTCAAGTGAGCTTGGATTTGGGAGTTGAGTCAAGGCAAGGACACAGCTAATTGAAGGAAAACAAACCAGAGGCAGAGAGAGATGAGATGAACAAGTGTTTGTACACACATTGGTGGCAATGGACTGGCCCCTTGTAACCTGAATTAAAAAATAACTATTTGATAATTGTGACTTGTGAGCCTAATTGTGTTAGCTAACATGCAGCTTATGTAGGGACAGTTCTTCCAGGCGGGGATTTTGATTGATTAAAGCAGGCCTGACCCATCACTTTCAGGCAGGAGGCTGTGAGTGATTAGAGCAAGTGAACTGTGCACAGGTAGAAAAAAAGATGTTATTTGGGTCTTAAAAGAGCAAAGTCCTTATATAACATAGGCTCAGATGGTAGTTATCCATACCTGGCAAGATTCATAAATAACTCACTGAATATGCAAAATGTGTGAGTGGGTATAATGGTGAGGTACCTTCTGGAAGACAGAAGTCGTCTGTAAGAAAAATGCCTCTTGCAGTTTGCAGGGGCCTCATGTATAACGCCGTGCGTAGAATTCGCACTATAACATGGCGTAAGCACAAAAGCCGAAATGTGCTTACGCACAGAAAAATCCAGATGCAGGAATCTGTGCGTACTCCAACTTCCACGTTCTTCTGCTACATAAATCCCGATAAGCGTGAAAAGTAACGCTCATTCACACGCTTTATGTAACGCCCCAACTCCTCCCAGAATTACGCCTCTTTTAATATGCAAATCAATATAAATCGCCCTTAAGCTCAGCCTTCTGTGAAAAAACAATGGGAAAAGCACGGGGGAAATATAAGAATTTCAGCGAATACCAAGTGGAGGCAAAGGAAAAACATACTATTTGTTTAATTAAACCGTGGTATAATCAACAAAAGGAAGTTGATCGAGTGACATAGCGTGTTGGAGAAATTTGAAAGGCCACGTTCACAAAATCGCACAGTGCTGGAAATAAAAAAGAAATCACATAGCAAAGTCGCCGTGAAAAGGCGAGTTGTAGCCCACTGTCTGAGTGTCATATGAAAGCTTATTAGGGTACAGAGAAAAAAAAGGCACACAGTGGGGAAAAAGCACGAAATGTCAACTTCAATCTCGAAATTTCCACTTTAATAACGTAGTTTATTTTGTCATTAAAGTAGAACATCATAAACTTTATCTTAAAATCTTTTAATTAACCAGTTTCTCAAATCACATCGTAATTAAAGTAGCACTTTAAATGCTTTGTTTTGTATGTGATCTTCTATGTGCTCTATGTGTGTGAATCACTACTTGCTTCTTAAACCGGCTCTCTTCCTCCGACAGGACACAGAATCCATTACATTCGTGATATTACAGCTCTCTGAATAACTAAAATACTGAGATGTATACGTGATATAATTTTCATGATGATAGAAGCACGTTATTAAACATGGGTTTCACGGCGTAGTGATTGTGTGCGACCTTCGATGAAATAATTTATTGCAGCAGTACTCAGGGGTGGCTCTAGGCTTGTGGCGGCCCTGGGCAGAGAAAGAATCGGTGGCCCCTTCACCCGCCGATGTCAATATGGTATCTTATGCACGGTGGATGACCACGTCCGTTGCGGACACAGCATAGCCGCCTCGTGCTCATGATACAAGCATTTAACTTTTGCCGAAATTTGTCGCTGCATTTTTATCTGTGTTGTTATTTTCTCTTGCTGTTTTATATTCAATATATATTGGCGTAGCCGCCCCTGCAGTCCTTGCTTTTCTTTCTCCAAGTAACCGATCGCCACACAATCAGCTCTGTAATAGACGTTAATCCATCTGTAAGGTTAGAGTGTCGATTCTTCAAAACATTTAAGGAATATTGAAATATCTTCATAGTACATGTTTAATTATTCTATCCTTCACGCCAGTCCCAGTGAAGAATATAGATTATTTAAATGAAGTTAAAGTTTTATCTGTATAATAAACATATTTTGCTGCATTTTATCTTAAAAATGATATTGTCATCATATGTAAATACGTACTTTATAAAGTGGCTCAGGTTGTGTAATATTATAACTGTAGTGCAAGTTTACAGTGGGGTGATTGTACTTATAAGTACAAACAGTTCTACAAGGAGCAATTGATTAAGTGCGTTTAAAGTTCTTGGGATGAAACTGTTTCTGAACCGCGAGATCCGTACAGGAAAGGCTTTGAAACGTTTTGCCGTGGCTGAGGTAGCGTGTGCTTGAAGCTGTATACCGATAATTTTCTTTCCGATCAGCTGCTGCTGTGATTCACACTCAGATACAGTGATATAAATACTCCGAGTGGTGCAGTGAGAGTGATATGGAAAAAGATGATCCGCTGTGGCAACTCCTAACAGGAGCAGCTGAAAGAAGAAAAAGAAGGTGCATTGACAGTAAGAACGCTAAAGCGGTTATGGTATTTGGAATACTATGGCTATTCCCTGGATTAATTACAATCAGATGTATTACACTAATAAACAATACTGTATGTGGTTAGTTTCAGTGTATTTATAAATCCGTGTCAGGAAAATAAGGTTTAACCACACAGGAACAGTAGCACTGCTTTGACGCTGGGTGCCGCCAGTCTGCAAAACCCAGCGGAGAACTTGCGTACGACAAGGTATGAGGTACCGTGGAAAAGTGCGTGGCTTTACGCCAAGTGTAGGTTTTATACATCGCAATTTGAACGTGGAAAAGTTCTTACGCAACATTTCTGTGTGTACGCACCGTTTATACATGAGGCCCCAGAACTGCACGTATAATCATCAGAATTCCCCACTGAAGAGCTGGATGATGATTGTACTGCACCATGGCTTCTCTTCGGTCTTGATATGTATGTATAAATGATTATGCTGCATTGTATATTAGAAGTGAAAGCTGCAGTTTAAAGCAAGTTTAGTATGGTTTCTGAAGGAGTATATATACAGGTTTAAGTATATCCTGCATTTCTATAAGGAACACAATCCCAGGGAGTAAGTGCCCCCTGCTGGAGACACCATCCCATCTTCAAGAGTGGGACTGGGACTTATATAGGTAGGCCTGCAGAGTTTATGGTTTTACTTCATTTTTGTGTTACATGTATTATTTTGGTAAAACATTTTATACTTTGGTCTAATGTTTATTAAATTAAGTACACCTTGATCAATCTACTTTTTTTTGTTTGTTCCAGTAGCTGTCAGTACTCTGAGCTCTGCTGCAGTCGCCCTCTGAATTGCTAAATTGTTAGTTAACATCCATTTAGTGCTTAACGTAACATGAAAATGCCTTTCATTTTTAAAGCAAATGAACCTCCCCAAACCCATTTTTTGTGAAAACAGGAAAATCACTGGGTAGATTTTCCCAAAAAATATGCATAAAAAATGTTTTGGAGGTTTGAGCATAAAAAAAGTATTTATGGCTTGAACTGAGCATCAATCAATCGCTTCATTTTCTGAAACTGAATTCTCCATTATAGGACGGCAGGGAGCCTCAGATTTATGCTGGAAATAGGAACGAAGTCTAAGCAGGGAATGCTCACCCACGCCAAGTCTGTCTAAAATGTGAGATCAAAAAGGAAATGGAGCAGACGTCATAGTATCACAGGGAAAACATGCAACCGAGTATTTCATCACAATGTTGCCAATATCATTAATTCATTCATTTTTCAAAGCCATATTTTTATGGAGCCAGAGTGTAATATTATTTCTATTCTTATTTTTTCGCAGACACCTTCATCTGAGGTAATTTGCAAAAATCAAGATACATACAATATATTTGAATGGTTAGAAAGAAAGCACAGAGCCATGTAAATAAAACAGCAATAAAGAGGAAAAATTAGTGGAAAAAGTCTGAACTGTAGGGGGCGCTCCAGCTCTATAAGCACCCAACACAGACAAACTCAGACACAAGTTATAAACGCACAAAAAGTTTTTATTTGTGGGAAACCCTTCAGGTAAGAGTTTCCCACAACACCAAGCACAATACGGCCAGTAAATAGCAATCACACAGCAATGGTCTGTAAATGCCTTCTCCCTTTCTCTCCCTCAATCTCTGCCTCCTCTGCTCCTCTCCGCAAGCTTTGTCTCCTTCCTCCTAACTCTGGCTCTCCAAGTAATGGGAGGCAGTGCCTTTTATATTGCCCCCAGAAGTACTTCCGGTGATACAAAGTAGGGCTCCCCAGTCCCTGCACCCACTGAACCCAATACAGCCGAGTCCAAGAACTCCAGTTCCCATGATGCCTTGTGGGAAACTGTGGTGCTGCAGCAACTCAGGGGGGCTGCCATCTACCAATCAATGCCCTGTAGATACTAACCCCCCTCCCATCCTTCCATCTTGAGGGTGTCCCTTCTGGGTAAAGATGCTGGCCATCCCTCACAAGAGGAAAAACTCATAATTCACATAAAGCATGGTAGCAATGCTCAAATTTGCTTGTTATCTGTGTTTCAAATCAACTAGGCAAACAAATGATTACCTGCATCCCATTAAGAATAAATATATCATGTGGATCTTTCATTCTTTCTTTATTGAGCTCAATGTTTCCATTGTTGGGTACCTGGGGCCAGCAGCAGAAGCAAGGTTGAAACCAGTCATGGATGGAATGCCATGGAGTGTCAACTCGCCATAGTTCAACAATTAATTAATGGACAGATATTGCTGGTTTCCATTTACGTTATTTAGTTTCTACTGGTTTTCTGTGTGTTTAAACAAATCTGTATCTTTATGTGTACTAATTCTGTATTTAGTAATGTGTGAAATTTACACTTGAATTTTACCTGGGAACTTGTCACAGCACTCTGCATCTGCACTCGGTGAAGACCGCTATACTGAATTGAATGGCACTTTTTTGTGAAGCACACTCATGCATATTAAAACCATATACCTGTAATATTTAACAGCAAAAGGAATGTTAAGTAAAGTAAATTATATTATTTTACAAAATATATTGTGACGTGTGAGTCCCTGTCCTGCACCACAAAACACGAGGCTGAGACTCAGTACTTTAGCAAAACCAACTTTTTTCAGCTTGAAACAGGAACAGCATGGTTATTTATTGTAATGGAATCTACCACTCTCCTATACACAGACACAGCAATCAGGCAGAGTCATAGCGAGGTTAGTGCCCAAGTAATCCTGTTCCCTGCATTTACAATGTTCCTTGCATCACCCATCGATGGCAGGTGCTTTTAGCGTAAGCGGATTTGTTTTCGGCAACCGATAGGCTAATTTCCATAGACGCGGCGATCACACTTTGGAACACTCTTCGGCGTGTCGTCCCTTTGGGGGAAGCCACAAAAGAGTTTAGAAACAATATATATGAAATAAATAGCTAAATAAAAATGACATATTCTAGCTGCTTCATTTCTTAAATAATACTTTAATATAATTTATAGCACAATTAATGCAATGTTTGTTAATTGCTTATATTAGCTTGCTAAAGTAGTTTTATCCTTTTCTTTCACTAGTAAATATATTTTTAAATTTACATACCATCCACTAAAATAGCTTTAAATAATAACATTTAATAATTTGTGAGAGGGTGGCAAAGTGATGCCAGAAACTGTAGGGGCAGTAAATGAGTTGACGACATTGTTTTGGTCTGCCAAGTTTCATATTTTGTCATTGGAATGAACTGTGCTGTGAGCTATCAGTCAAAGGGGTTAGCTTTAGTGTTAGATGTTCATGTGTGGGGTGACCTCATAGGGCAATAGACAGAAAAGAGAAAGCGAGTTATGACCTGGGTGCAAGAATGCATTGCTTCTCCAAAACTCTAAGAGGTAGATAACCCTAGTTGACAACAGGGATTCCTAGCTAGTTGACCAGAAGATGGTTATGGAGTACCATGGAGAGAATTTGGAGAATTCTCACAATCCAAGTAGTGGCAGACTGAGTGATATCATGGGAGAGGTGCATTTCTGTGTAAGGTTACATAAGAATGATATGGTCGGGACTGCTGCATTAATGTGGGGTGGGATTTTTCTTTGTTAACATTTATGGTATCGCACCTCCTAATATGTTTTGATCATGTGCATTTTCTCATTTTGCTCTGCATCTTGAGGCATTTAGGCAAATAGCATAACACATCGGCATGTGAAACTCCCACTGAAGTTCATATTTCTCATTTGCCTGGTAACAGGAGATCACAGTAGATCTGTTAGTGTCTTTGGCCCTTTAAGCAGGTATTGAAACCAATGACCTCATGGAACTCAAGGGCTGCCAGTATTGGACTTTTAGAGAGCATTCCTGCCATTGCAAGATGTTTCTGAGACTGACTCAGAAATGACCCCATGGTAAAGTTGTTGGCTCAATGCTGCCTGGGTCAAAGAGTCAATAGTTGAGCTGAGGATAAAGCTCAAATGGTGGCAAGACGGTGCATCCATGGAGAAAAAGAAAGAATCTGAATTTCAGAGAGGTTATTATGAGAGAGGTTCACAACTTGGTGTCCTGCAGTTCTGGACAGTTGGCAGGAGAACAATTCACCCCTTTATAGACAGACGTTCGAAATCTGTGGAGCTTGGCCTATGGTGGCAGTTATATTTTTCTTTGTGTTAAATATGTTGACATATTTTATCCCACTATTTTACTGTCCCTTTTTTGATAATCTTGGTTCCAGGTTGGGTGGCATACAGAGGTGTCCTCATTGCCAATTATATTTCAAAAGAATTTGTTTTGAAAACTACTATTGCACCAAAACTTCCTATTTGCTCCTTTAAAATAGTAGATACCAAAATGTTCAGTTTCAGTGGAAAAAAAATCATGTCTATACCAAATTTAATCGCTTGAGTGACTTTATTATTATTAGTCTGAATAGAAATAAGTGTGAATGATGTGCCTATTTTTTTAATTGAAAAGCTTTTTGGTTTAGGTTAGGCCTGTGAGAAAAACACAGCCATCACCTTTAAAACTGAGCTAAGGGAGGATTTTTAAAGAACTTACAGTAACTATTAGTGGGAAGAGAATTAGTCAAGTTTTGATTTGGATACAGTTTATGAAACTGAGACTAAACTTTGCTCAGCTGGGTGTGATCCAATTTGTGAAAAATCAGAACTTGCTAAAAAGAGTTCTTTGGTGGCGTTTAAAGTTTTTTTTGGGGATAGGAAACAAGGAATACTGCTTCCTAAAGCTAATTCACACTTATGTTTGAGACTTATAAAGTTTTAGGGCACTTGTAGGAATTTTACTAACGGCATTGAGAAAAAACATCTTTTCTGATGCGAGTCTAAATCTTAACTGCAAAAGATGGCAGATCTTCTGCTTTTAAGGACTTTCGTCAGGAAGAGGTGGGTCCAGATGAATGGCCAACAGAAGTGACATTGTTGGAGTTAAAGCCGTCAATCTTCTGGGGCCTCTTGCATAACACCATGCGTAGAATTCGCACTATAACATGACGCAAGCACAAAAGCCTTATTGTGCTTATGCACAGAAAAATCCAGATGCAGGAATCTGTGCGTTTGCCAACTTCTGCTTTTTTCCGCTACATAAATCCCGGTCAGCGTGAAAGTAACGCGCGTGCTGTCCTGCCCCAACTCCTCCCAGAATTACACCTCTTTGAATATGCAAGTCGATATAAATAGCCCTTAAGTTCAGCGTTCTGTGAAAAGACTGGGGAAAGCACAGGGGAAAATATAAGAATTTCAGCGAATACCAAGTGGAGGCAAAGGAAAAACATACTATTAGTTGATTTAAACAGTGGTATAATCAACAAAAGGAAGTTGATCGAGTGACATAGTGTGTCGGAGAAACTCGAAAGCTCAAGTTCACAAAGTCGCACAGTGCCAAAATAAAAAAGAAGTCACATATCAAAGTCGCCGTGAAAAGGCGAGTTGTAGCCCACTGTCTGAGTGTCATATGAAAGCTTATTAGGGTACAGACAAAAAAAAAAAATAGGCACACAGTGGGAAAAAAGCACGAAATGTCATCTTTAATCTCGAAATTTCCACTTTAATCACGTAGTTTATTTTGTCATTAAAGTAGAACATCATAAAATTCATCTTTAAATCATTTCATTTTCTAGATTTCTCAAATCCCATCATAACTAAAGTAGCGCGTTAAATGGTTTGTTTTGTATTTGATCTTCTATGTGCTCTATGTGTGTGAATCACTACGTGCTTCTTAAACAGGCTTTCTCTTCCTCCGACAGGACACAGAATCCATTACATTCGTGATATTATAGCTCTCTGAATAATTAAAATACTGAAGTGTATACATGATATCATTTTCATGATAATTGGAATGAAAGCATGTTATTAAACATGGGAACACGATGGCGCAGTGATTGTTGATGTCTCACACAAGATGCTGCTGCGCCATGCGCAACCTTCAATGAAATAATTTATTGCAGCAGTACTGTCTCTTTCAAATGTACTAACCTCCAGTTCCTGTCCTTACTTTTCTTTCCCCAAATACCCAATCGCCACACAATCAGCTCTTTAATAGATGTTAAGCCATCTGTAAGCTTACAATGACAATTCTTCAGAACTTTTAAGGAACATTGAAATATCATCATAGTTCGTGTTCAATTATTCCTTCTATCCTTCCAGTGCCGTGCCAGCCTCAGTAAATATACAGCACGAGGCAGGAACAATACGTGAACTTGCTAGCGCTACGGCACCGTGTCCTCACGTTTAATTATTAACAATTCAGATTATTTAAATGAAGTTAAAGTTTTATCTGTATAATATAATCAACATATTTTGATGCATTTCATCTTAAAAATGATATTGTCATCATATGTAAATACGCGCTTTATAAAGTGGCGCAGGTTGTGCAATATTATAACTGTAGCGCAAGTTTACAGTGGGGTAATTGTACTTATAAGTACAAACAGTTCTACAAGGAGCACTTGATTGAGTGCGTTTATAGTTCTTGGGATGAAACTGTTTCTGAACCACGAGGTCCGCACAGGAAAGGCCTTGAAACGTTTTGCCGTGGCTGAGGCAGCGTGTGCTTGATGCTGTATACTGATAATTCTCTTTCCGATCAGCTGCTGCTGTGATTCCCTACTCAGATACAGTGATATAAATACTCTGAGTGGTGCAGTGAGAGTAATATGGAAAAAGATGATCCGCTGTGGCAATCCTTAAAGGGAGCAGCTGAAAGAAGAAAATGAAGAAGAAGAAGATGGTGCAGTGAGAGTAACAACGCTAAAGCAGTTATGGTATTTGGAATACTATGGCTATTCCCTGGACCATTATATTGTTACAGGTTAATTACAATCAGATGCATTACATATACATATAATAAAAAATATGCGGTTAATTTCAGTGTATTTATAAAGCCACATTAGGAAAAGAAAGAATAACCACACAGGAACAGTTGCACTGCTTTGACGCTGGGTGCCGCCAGTCTACAAAACCGAGCGGAGAACTTGCGTACGACAGGGTATGAGGTAACGTGGAAATGTGCGTGGCTTTACGCCAAGTGTAGGTTTTATACATCGCGATTTCTGTGCGTACGCACCGTTTATACATGAGGTCCCTGGTCTGCAGAGAGAGGAAGAGAAAATGTGTTAGTAAACATCTCCAACCTGTGGAGCGAGCATCACCATATCCCTTAAGATGTCCCCAATGCACACGCAAGTGACACTGTGTTTTTCTTTCCATGTCTGTGTAATACAGATAATTGTCTGCACACCAGCAAAATCAGTTCTATTTATGTCTGGTGTTCACATCAACATGGAGCTGCAGTGTGCTTTAAAAATGTGACATGCTGCATATTTTCCACACAAAGACACATCAAAACTCGCCACTGTGCAGATTACTGTGTTTTCTCCTCAGGAAAACTCACTAGGCAGAAGGCCACTTGCCCTCACCCCCATGGCCTAGCAACTGCCCTTTCTTGTTTCTTGATTCCTGCAGCTGAGGGTTCATGCACTCAATGTACTGGAGACATTTCAGTTCCATTTCTGTTCCTGGTGCATCTTTAGGATTGCAATCTACAAGATTGTCATTATAAATGGCAAAGTGGGTAGCCTTTCACCGGTACAAACACAACACATTTGCTGGTTCAACAATATGTCAACACATGACAGGAAATGAGTATAGTGGGGAGTTTATGCGTATTTTTCAGTAGAGCTCTTCATTTAAATACTAAATGACAGATTAACTGAATGTCATTGGCACAAAATTTTGCAGGAACTAAAACACCATTTTTTTTTGTAAAGTGAAGCACTAAGTTTCCTGCAAAGTAAATTTCATGAAAATCTTACCTCCTGTCACTATAAACCATTATATGAATTTTAGCTATAACTAGTTTTGTTTTACATTAACAAGTATGCAGCTTAAGAAGCATACAATGTAAAAAGTAAATTAAATAAAGTTTCTGTTTGCTTCAAACAGAATTTAATACCCTTCAGTGTAAGTTCTGTCACATAATAACCTACATAATCACATTGCACATTTTTAATAACACAAGCATTACTCACCTAGTGTTTACTTCAAAACACAGAAGCAGAGAGTGTAGTGAGAGGGGATTTTCAGAGGACTTTGCATCTTCATAACTGCTCAAGCGCTAACCAAGTTGTAATAATAAAGCTTTGGGGCAGCTGTGGGCTCAAAGACAGAGAAGCACTCAAAGCAGAGTGTGCTCTCCATCTTAATACCTGCTGTCAAACTCAATGCTTCAGGGAGACATGCCCTTGACTTTGGATTAACCACTGCATCTTCTTTCCTCATGCCATGTTTTACAGTTCACTTGTAATTGGTCCCAGTCTGTCCCAGAAAAAGTAATCTGGACATTTTGCACATTTTTGTTGTATTCTATGATCTTCATGCTTTTTGTTGTAGTTTATCTATACTGAAAATGAGTAGCCTGAGCAGACCTGTTTCATAAACCTAAAAACAGCTAAGTAGATAAATACATTTCTACTTGATTCTATTTATTTTTACTGTGTGTACTTTACAATTTAAACACCACCGTGTTTTATAATAAACTGAATTATTAGTAGACAATATTCACTTATTTCATAATAGATTATTTAGATTAGCACTCCCAAACATCTATTTATCCAATATTCTTCATCTATTTTTATGGACAACAGGAAGCACCCACGAGTCCAGCACAGTGAGCACTCATACAAAGCTGGATGCACTCAAACCAGAGCACACCTAGGTGTGCACCACTTGCTTATGAAGCATGCCGGAAGCCTGACAAAAAACCATGTGAGCATGTAGAGAACAAGCAAAGTCTGCTTGAACTAGGAATCAAACCAGTGTTCACACTCTATGAGGCTGCAATGCTACTTTTTGCCCCACTGTGCTGCGTCATCTCCTTAAGGTGTTTATTAGGAACTCTGTTGATACAGTATAATTTTTTAAATCTGTTATGTGATTAAACACACTTCAAGTCTGCTCTTGTTGCTTTGAAGATGTCACATTACACAATTAGGTATGACCTATGTTGATAGATTACATGATCTCAGCAAAATTTCAAATGTCCAAAGTATCTCTTGCCACATTTTGACAGCCAGTTGCCTGATAACGGCAGCAGCTATATGAATGTGTGTGACCATAGCCTCAGCTCATTTTTTTGCTTTTTCCATTCTGACGTGGTGTAACAAATGCAAGAAATCAGGCAGACAGTCCTTAATTCTATTTTAAAGGTCTAAAACACTCACTTTCCCTCTTATCTGGTGGCCACATTGTAAGCACTGTACTTTTGGATAATTACTTATTGGTGGTAAACTCTCACACCTACAAAAGACCTCCCCCTACAATTTATGGCACTGGTTGATGGTGCCATAGCTCACCTGGTCATTGGTGGCCAAGACAACTGTTCACCTAATTATGTAAATGAAGGCTATTACTGAAAACAAGTGAGACAACTTCCTGTCCTCTATGCCCTAGATAGAGATCCTTAGAACAACTCCTCCACAGCTGCCCAAAGGCCCTTGGGGAAGGCTACTATTGCAGGCGCCACTGCTATCTGGTCCAGCAAGTACCATCACACTATAAAGAAGATCTCCTTTATGAAACCTGGTGAGAAACCCCATCCACAACCAAAAACAAGGATGGTCCTCCTTTCTACGACCCCAGACTGACAGTTGCACGTTGACCTGGATAAACAGGTCTAGTTTCCACACCATATTGTCATGACATCACACTGGCCAGGCATGATCATCATCATCTCTGATCATGCTGGAACTCAAAGTACCCTGGGAAGAGTGTACGGAAGAAGCAAACAAGAAGAAACACAAAAAATAACTGGAGGAGAAGTGCCAGGACAGAGGCTGGAAGATGCTCTATGAGCCCATAATGGTTGGCTGTAGAGGATTTGCTTTTGGGTAAGCAATTTGAGGCTTGATCAACCCCGGCTGGGTCACCTGGATGAGGATGTCTAATTCTGAAAGACCTGAAACACCCCATGACCCCATGAACACCAATAAAGATGTATCCCAGGGCATCTAGAAGATGTATTTTACACACAAAACCACTGAAAAAGTCATGTAGATTTTGTGGTGAATGGTATTGGGTGATGTTATACAGCTGACAGCATTTATATATATATATATTTTTTTTTTTCTACTACTTAGCCTTTCATATTATGTGGGACAACTATAATTACTTAAATGTAAGAGTACAATCTGGAAACATATGATTAAGAAAAAATAGGTGTGAACTGGTCCATACAGTTTGTTCACTTTCACTTTAGTGTTACTGCAGGAGATCAATCTAGTATAATTTGACTAATTGTACTGTGTAATACTAAACAGTCAAGTGTAGTAACTTACATTTATTATATTTAAAGAAATTAACAAAAAATGGAATGAAGTGAACAAATTAAATAATATCTAATATGAAACTAAGCACAAATTAATTAAACAAGCTGCACAGATAGACAGATTGGTATGGGGTCTCTTAATGTGTCAGTGTGCATTGACCTTTATATATCAATTGTGTGCATGTGTGTGTGTGTTAGTGTGTGTTCATTTCTTTCTCTTCATCACCAAGCATGGCTTCATCTATCTTTACTTATACATTTCTTTGAGTGCATGTGTTTGCTTTCATGTGCTTGTGTGTGCCTCCATGTTTGTAAACAGGGTTCATTCATGTTCAATTTTAAATGGATACTTTATATAGAATATTTTTTTTGTATTTCCCCAAAATTGTCATATCTCTTTTTTTACAGTGTACATTTTGGCTGCTGGATCAAATATTTGCTATTAAGTTAAGTTCAGATTCTGATTCTATGATGTTCAAAATGAGAAGAGTTGGTTTTAGTATGGTGTCTGTGTGTTTTTGGAAACCTATTTGAAACGAAAAAAAATTGACCTATCGTAACACAAATGGGCAACATGTTATGTTAATATTATGTTTATTTACTAGTGTGCTGTGTCTTAAAATGATCTGCCATTCTTTGCATTTTGTGGGTGGTATTCCCGGAGGTGTGGCCACATGATGTCACTGCTGCTGGCCCCTCCCTCTGTCTTTATATTGTGGGCCCAGCAGTAGTTCATTCAGAGCTGATGGAGTACTTCTTGTGAGTACAGTTTTCCCTTTGATTTTCTGGTTTTCTGCTTCTTATTGGGACTTGTTCCCTTTGGTTTGCCTTTTAAGGCAAGTCCTTTTTGCCCCTTTGGCCTTTCTTTTCTAATTGTGTGCTTTTTTTTGATTAATAAATTCTCAATTTGTAAAGCTTATTGTTGGGACTTGTTTCATCTAAACAAAGGCTGTACTTTTCCTCTCTCCTAGAGGAACATTTTCATATAGTTGGGAGTATTTAAAGATATTTTTGAACTTTAAAATACATTCTGAAGCATGTCTGTAGTGGTTGGGGACTGGATGCCTGGGGTGAGGCTATTTCCTGTTAAAGCTATAGAAGGTCCTTGCCCACATTTTGAAATGCAGAGTTAGACAACAAAATGGGCGAAAGGAAGGAGTGAGGTAGAGCCTCAGTTCATTTACGTTAGCCAGGAATTAAAGTGACAAAGGTTTGGCATCTTCTGAAAGAAACAAAAATATAGCACAGCCAGTTCTGAGGGCTTATCACTAGAAAATGCTAGAGCAGTAACCTGTTTAAGATTGACAAGCATGGCTCGTTTGTTATTTTACAGATTCCAAGGGACTGCTGTACAGGATATACAGTAGAAAATGTGTGATAAATTATAAAAACAACTAGTGACACTGCCATTTTGCAATCCTTTATTGATTTTAGCCCACAGTGATTTTTTTTAAAGCTGATCTAGGAGTAGGAAAAACTAAGAAATTCCTTTAAAAGAAATTTTACTGGCCAGGAGATGTATGTTAAGTGTAAGAATTAATGTTGATCATCATCAGAGTTTTAGCTACATATACCGCATCTTGGTTTCTGACAGTTTCTAGTTCGATCCTATAAAGGTGCCCTTTTTAAAGAGCCTTGCACAAGTCAACAATTCACTTTGAATATATTATATTAATACTTAACTACACAATAATTATGGGAATTAGTACTATGTTCTGAAGGCGACAATGACAGAAAACAAAGAATCCCGTGTCAATAGTATGAGCCTTATTGAGATGGATTTGAAGGGAACACCAAGCAGGATATTAAGGGAACACTGAAAATGGTCGCCCATCTTTTTCCATGGCTGTAAATAAGACACAGAACAATTCCTGTGAGCCCATCTCTCACACCCTGGTAACCTCATCTAATATGACCAGCAAGTGACAAGGGAAAACCAGTGGAACAGAAGCACAAATTCATATACTGATTTTTCATTTATATTTGTTTTTTTGTGTGACCAGATTAAATAAATTTAGTTTGTTGATGACCCCCAAACCTCTTTATATCCTTGTCTGTTTCACGACATGACTTACATGAGTTTCTCAGTGCCTTTCATCCTTTGGAAATACTAGGCATAATAAAAAAGGAATGGGAACCAACAACCTGAAGATTGTGAGTTATAACTTGAAATAAGTGAAACTCTCATAGCTCTGCTTACTATATTAATTGTTAGTCTAAGAAGAAAGGTTTTGAATTATGCAATGGCCACTAGATAAAGGAAAACCTAAGAGTGTTATAAAGCTTATTTAACAACCTCCAAAAAAAATCCCAGATCCACTGAAGTTCCTGGTTACCATATTATCAGGATTGCAAACTTCTTTAATATATTGTGAGTGCTTTTCTTTCAATGTGTTATTATTGTATTTGTCTGGAACACATTTGCGTTGACTCTTTTAATTGTCTGTTTTGCTTTGATTTGTTATTGTTCTTCTGTTTTTCAATGAATGTTGCCATTTTGACGCTGTGGGTGCAACATCTTACCGTACAATATGTGGCACACCTGTGACTGCAGTATGACAGTATGCAGTCTGTATGGCTGCACTTAAAAGTTAGCACCTGTCCAATCTTTGACTCAAACAAATGAAAGATTTTAGTGACAGGCTTTAGCATTCAAACAACCAGCAAAAATATCAATTAGGATAAAGAATTATCAGGTTATAATGTGATGAAAGAAGAATAGCAATTACTGTATTCAAACTCTGCCAAATATTAATATACTCTCCTGCAGATAACTTTGAGAAAGTCTTTATAAAGCCTCCTCCAATTGCTGCAACATTTATTCCTTGGATTCTCCTATTTGTCTCACTAAAGATGCTGCACATTTCCAAATTTGCCATCAATAACTGGGCATCCAATAAATTCAGTGCACAGGGTGTGATAGAAACATGGGTGTCAGCAAGCCCCAAACCCGAACACAAACACACACAGAGTCAAATAAAGGGTGGTTTATTACCAAAATACCCCTCCAAAGTAACACACACAGGTTCTCTCTCTTACACAATTAATCTCTCCTCTCACAACCGCACTACCCTCCGCCAGTGGAGTGTTGCCTTCCTTCCTCCCAGCTCTTACTCACCTGGACTAGGGAGTGCGATGCCTTTTATTGAGGACCCAGGAATACTTCCGGTGCCAGGACTACTGCCTGATGGAAGTACTTCTGGGTCATATGAAAGTCCAATATAACAGGGAGCAGCTTTCCATGCAGTGTCCCCTTGTGGCACCCTTGGACCCCAGCAGGGCTGTGCTGCTGGACTACAATTCCCAGCATTCCCTGCTGGTTCCTGAATGGCGGCCATTATGGAGGATATCTATTCCTCTGCGACAGTCCTTCCCTGTCCTCTACTTTTATCCCAGCCCGGGAAATTACTGGAATTATGTCCAGTTGGGGCATCTGTCCATTTGCACAGGGCCTCCCCTCCGGGTAGGGAATCTTCTCCGGCTGGGATGTCCATCCAACCCTTATGGCAGCATTGTCCAGGTGGAACATCCTTCCCTCTTATGGCTGGCATGCCCTTCTATACTATCGGGGCTTCTTGTCCAGATACAAGATCTTTCCAACTTCCTGCCAGGATGGCAGTCCATCTCATGTGTCTCCTACAATGGTGTTTTATGAAATGTTCAGTTCTTAATGTTTACCGCTTCCCTTTGGTAATAATAATGATAAACTAAAAGAAAAGCTAGAACAAGCAAGATCTCTTAGCACCTTAAAATCAAACTACTGTAGAAAATGCAGGTTTTTATGCTTTCAGTTGGTTAATTACAATATATACTGGTTCCCATTTGGGCCTTCAAAGGGCTTCCATTACATTCCAACCATATAACAGATGAAACGCAAAAAACAAAGACTAAATATTCCTGTATGTAATACCTTTTAAATTGAGGTATCATAGAGCAAAACCTGACAATCACATAAGAATCAACTAAGTGTACTGGAAGGTTTTAAGGAAAGCAAAACTTACAGCTAATAAAAAAATGTATTGGAGAAATTAAGGCTAAACATGCAAAGCATGTTGGTTTACTGAGGTTTCAATTATATCCTATGGTATTAAAGTTACAGGACTTTGGGATAGGTTTCCAATAACACTGGCTATTACCTCAGTTTTAATACGAACTTATATATAAAAATCTTAGGACAATGCTCTGGAACAAGAGACTAACAGCCAGTTATCTATTTTAACAAGAAGCTACCACCTCAGGAAAAACAGTAGTTTTTTTTTTCTTCTAGTTCTTAGCTTTTGGTCATCTTTCATTCAACCCTCTGTCTTTTGTTTAGTCTGGCTCGGTTTTTGTGTTACCCTTTGTATCAGGTTGGCAGAATACTTATGCTTTAACTTAGTCCTTTCCCTAACTCAATGACCTCGATTTCATCTTGAGTTAGTGCCATCATGTGCTGTATCAAATATTTTGCCCCTGTTGGTTTCTGAGTTGCTACTTTCAGATTCTTTCTTTAAGCAATACCCAGACACTTACAGAAGCTCATCTGAAGATTAGTCCAGGGAGAACTGGATTAAAAACTGACCCAGGACTTTTGCCCTGATTTGCTTAACCACAGTCTCTTATCATCAACTATCAACATTCTTGCACCCCCATCAGTGCATATACACATAACATTCCCCATAGGTAGTAAGCGATATTGTACAGCATACTCAGTGATATAAAAGCACCAGCTGTACAGATGCTGCACTGTCCCCCGACTCTCTGATACTCCTGTAGCTGTTTTGTCCTCCTGCCTCTCACCATCTCAGCTCCCTGCTGTTCTGCAGATGCTACACTTGACTGATCCCTGACACAATATGAAGACTTCTGATGGTCTAACACATGTACTGTATAAAGCTAAGGTTTAGTCCTAATTAAAAATCTGTTCACTTGTTACTAACCAATGTTAACTCTCCTCCACATGTTTTCAAGTTGGCATCCTTCTAAAATAAAGCATGAAATTGTTGAGACCTTTGGCCATATTAAACTAGAGAACATAAAATCATTGATAAGCACGATAAATATTCTATGATATCTTGTTTAACACCATCCATTAGCACTGTGTTGACAAACTTTCAACTCACTCTTCCCTGCTGTGTTGCCTAATACAGTAAATTATTTAAAGTAAAATTTCTAAAAATGTAAATGTTCTTATAAGCTGTCATGGTTTGCTTGCAAGTGGTCATCATAAACGAGTTGCTGAGCTGACCATTTCTACATTCTGATCTAGAATTAAGGCTGGCTGAGTGTACAGTCCCTAGTTCCTAAATGGCTAGTGTCTGAGGATCTTCTTCCGGAATCTGCTAAGGTGTGTAAATACCACCCCGGGACAAGAGGGGGCATTGTCGCTGACCATGTCATCTCCTTTTGTTTCAGTAGCACTGCGAAACCGCCCTAAGTGAACTCCACCCACATTTTCCCCAGAAGCCCCTCCCCTGGATAGAACTGAGACTTCCCAGAGGAGGGTGTCTCACTTCAGAGAGAAGCCTCCACATGTTGGAACTCCCTGTGACTGACTGGCTCAAACAAGCCCATTTTTCTATGGAGTCTAGTTGGCTAAGACGGCATATTAGAAGCCTCCATTCTGTTGTGTCCCCGAGCTCTTGTTTCTGTTTTTTTGGATAATTTCATTAAACAGGGTGGCCTGATTGGCACCCCAACTTTTGTTTGGGAGTCCAGTCACCCTTCCGTTTATTACACTAGTTTTCTTACACGGTGCTGCCCACTGTTGGGATAATCCATTAGCTTTCTACTTCTGCCCTATTTCTATTATTCCATTATTCGTGTGTCTTTTGCTTAGCTGTTCATTGCTTTAGTTTGATGGTTAGGTTGGTATTGGACAGTCTAGGGTTAATATGATCATGTGATTGGACAGGCACACTGATGGTGCTGTGTGGGCCTATCACATCATGTATCTCTCTTCTTCTCTTAGTTCTTCTCTGTCTTGCTCGGTCACTTGCTCGCTCAGTCTCACAATCTGTGGCCCAATTACACAGTCTACTGATGGCTAGTTCATCTGTGGGTGAAAGCCAAGTGTTTCTAATAAAGACCTTGGTATCTGACACTGGCCTGTCCATTTTTATATAAGATGTTGCAGGAATCATGGAAATAGGAAGTTGAAAGAAGCCTGTGAGTAGGGGTGGCTGATCCTGTCCTTTTGAGGACAATACTGACGTTAGATTGTTGTGGGTCTGCCAGATGTAAATCACTTGGTAAGAAATTTACGTAACTGTCTAACAGTTACTAAAGATAACAATTTATGCCATATTTATATTGTATAATACAGGTGGATGGAGTATACAGTTCTGAGTCTTACATTAATGTAATAGTTTGTTTTTATTGTTTTGCACTGGCTTTATCTTTTAAGTTGCTGCTGGTTCTTTGGGTTCAATAACGAGATTTCTTTACTTAATAATAGTGCATTTTAAATCCTTCTATCTATCTATCTATCTATCTATCTATCTATCTATCTATCTATCTATCTATCTATCTATCTAT
>JANRMT010062849.1:10003530-10030934 GCA_026402145.1 Polypterus bichir lapradei
TATCTATCTATCTATCTATCTATCTATCTATCTATCTATCTATCTATTAAGTAGGAAATGAACAAAGGAAATAGAAAAAAAATTAAATTATCAAATCATTAATCTGATTCTAAATTATCCCTCCACAGTTTCCTATAATATCAATCAGAATTCAACATATTGCTTGACAGAAGCAAAACTACTTTTTAGAAAGAGACAAGAATAGAATTCTAAATATAATTTTTCACTAAGATAAAAATAACATTTTAAGTTAAACCATTTCTTTGATTAGGACAGTTTTAATGTTAAAATGGTGCTGAGAAAGATTTGCCATCTACGTCACAGCCTGCAGAAGTGAAATTACAAACCCACTAAATCCAGAGCCACCCAAGAAGGGTCCAAAGGGGAATAAAGGGGTCACATCTTCTGGTTTAACCTCATTCGTGTAGGCAGCTGGACATGAGGGACAGCAGTTCACATGGCCTCGTCACAAAGGCAATATTTATCTGCTTGAGGGATTTCTCCTGGCCTTCCTGAAAAGAAAAAGTCAGACTGGAGGGGTTACAGACTTTGTTATTTTGTCTATGAATAAACAAACCTTGATGCCTAGTATCAAAAACATATTCTAGAGTCTGTCATGCTTGCATATCTGAGGACCACCCTGCTGGCTCTGATTAGGTTGGCAGTACCACCGCGAGGTGAGAGGTTGCGTTGTTACTAACTGTCTTGTCTCTTCACAACTCAGGGAAGACGCTCCAGGAGATCAACTGACCAAACCCCAATCAATCTCAGAAGTCACACCCTTTCCTTTCTGAAGCATGTGAATTTGGCCTTCCCTGGAAGGATGTGTCTTACCTGCGACGTGAGCCTTCAGCAGAACGGTGCACTCATTAAGACAAATACTGCTTAAGTGATTGATTTGTGTTCCATCGCCCCCATGCACCTGTTAATTTCTTTGAGTTCTGTTATTATTTGTGTTTCCTCACCATTAAACGTGTTGGCCTGGGCCTGCACCCCAACTATTTTTGGCACTCTGCAAGTCACTCAGTTCTACAAGTTCCAATTTATGGTTTTCTAAGAGCATTCAAAGGTCACAATAACTGAAAGAGCTTGTACTTTTACTTGTTACATTAAAATGTTTTCTTATTTGCTTTTCAAAGTGCCTTTTGTAGGAGGTATACTATGGAAGGTGCTGTTTAAAATAAATGTTTTGTGTGTCTGAGTGTTGACCCTGCGATGGACTGGTGCCCCGTCCAGACGTTGTTCCTGCCTTGAGCCCTGTGCTTGCTGGAATAGGCTCGTGCTTCCCCAAGACCCTGATGTAGCTAATTGTATGTAGAGGTAATTGTCCATAATCTTACACTGAACATATTTAGTTTTGTGTTTATTGAAAACAATAAATGATAATTTATATGAAGAGAACAACGTCTACAGACATTTATATATATTGTCACACATGTGCGAAAAGGAGACTGTTTACAGACTCACATAATTGTAATTGCTCACCAGACCGGCGGTTGGCACTCCACTTTAACTCTCTTTCCTCTTTTTCCCTCAGAACAACTGAAGAATCACTCCAATAATGATCGCCTCCAGCTCTACCCCTCAAAGTCCCACTTCCAGATGATGTTATTTTTGGTTCCCAGAATGCCACCTGCTTATTACATTACTTCTTGCTGTTTCATTATATAAATGTCCACCATTCTCATTTTGATCAGTTCTGTTTTGGACTCAAGTCTAAACGGGGACAGTCCCCAACACTTTGACTTTGTTCTTGTGTATTTTGTTACAAATATAAATATACTCATGTTGCATTTCACATATGCAATTCACACGTAATTTTTGTATTAATTCCCTCCACCAAAAACCACAAAAAAGTGGGTACAGCCCTCAAAGAAAAGCCAGACCAGAACTTCAGCTTGGTTTGACTCCCCAGAGTTGGCCACATCATTAGCAGCCAAGTTCTAAACTCAACAGGCAAGCTTCAGAACTACCTAGGTTTGAAAGAAACCAGTGCAAAGAAGCTTTTACCAAATAAAAATCAAACATATTCACAAAAAAAGCTCCAACCCAAAACCAAAACAAACCTCAGTTAATATTTAATTATTCATTAAAAGGATTCAAAAGGATTCCACAAAAAAGAAGCAGAAGCAAAAAACAAAAACAATATAAAAAAGTAAAAATCTCAAGAAACCAAATAGGTTTATCTTAAAGGCAAACTTGAAGCCACCAAACCCAAAGACAGACCCAGAGATAGTGTCTTAAATATGAGGAACGCCTCAAAGCCTCTAAATCCAATATCAAAAAAGAATCAAAATCACTAAAACTAATGCCAAAGCTTTTATGTCTTTTTCAGCTTTGACTTAATTACTGCTGGGACGGGCAGTACCCCAGCCGCCTAAATAAGTGGCCCGGTCTCTTTAGGCTCCACATACATTAAGCAGGGCAGACAACAAGGAACACTAAGACATATAAACTAAAAAAAAAATGTTAAAATAAATAAAATGTATACAGAACAAAACCAAAAACAGAATTAATAACAGGCTATTAAAAATATAGCAATAAGATTACATAAACTGGGCATAAACTAGAACCGGGGCAGCAACACTGGCTGTATTATAGCAATTTAATTTTATGTTGAATAATATATACAACAATTTCCTAGCCCTCTGCCTCACAGCCCCAGGGTCCTGGGCTTAAATCCTAGCCTGAACACCAACAGTGCAGTTTTCCCTGCAGGTCCTGTGTCTCTTACATCCCAAAGATGTGCTGGTTAGGTTAATGTGTCACCCTAAACTAACTGGGCATGGAAAAGTGTGCCTGGTGAAGGACTAGTGCCCTGTAAAAAATTAGTTTACACCTGGCACCCTTATGCTACCAGGACAGACACCATTACCTATAGTTGTGCTTGAAAGTTTGTGAACCCTTTAGAATTTTCTATATTTCTGCATAAATATGACCTAAAACATCATCAGATTTTCACTCAAGTCCTAAAAGTAGATAAAGAGAAACCAGTTAAATAAATGAGACAAAAATATTATACTTGGTCATTTATTTATTTAGGAAAATGATCAAATATTACATATTTGTGAGTGGCAAAAGTATGCGAACCTCTAGGAACCTCTTCAGTTAGTTTGAAGGTGACAATCAGGTGTGAGTGGGCAACCTGTGTTATTTAAAGAACAGGGATCTATCAAAGTCTGCTCTTCCTAACACATGTTTGGCATGTGACAAAACCCAGTGAGGTGAAACTTAAAGGAGGCATCATTGGCACCCCAGCTGGTACAGACTTGAGAGGTGAGATGGAGTGTAGGCTTATCAATGTGAAGATACTATATTGAAGAGTATGTCACTTTAGGTGGGCCAGTAAGTTTATTTTAAAACTGCTATTGATTGTAAAGCTGGCCAGAAGATCACACCTGACCAATGAGGACCCAGAATCTGTGCAGCTAGATCCAGATTGTCTGAGATTTTTAAGCAAATAATGACATTTCTAGAAAAAGAAAACAATGGCTGTCTGGACCAAAACTTGGAAACTGCGTCACAGACACCTCAGCTCATGAGCAGTATGCTGTACATCAGCTCCAGAATGCATTGTATTGTTAAAAAAAAAACATTTCATTTGGCACTGCAATTGCAGAATGTTCAAAACAATCCCTCAAATATGTCCTAGCAAGACCGATGAGGAAGGTCAAAAAGTTTACCTGTAAAGTCGAGCCTCTAGACAGCATGGCAGCATTTTAAAAAAATTAATATTTAAAAAGGCATGCAACCTCCTCCTCTCACCGTGCCTCTTTGGTGCCCTATATTTTTTCTTGTCATTTTTCAACAGAGCTTTTCAGTTGGTACTGTGACTGACCTTGATTTACCCTGAGCTCTCCATTTCCTTTAGCCTGTAATGTCGCTTGAGTCTGACTCTGTTGCCTGTAGTAGAATTTCATCGGGTCATTCATTCTCCTGACCAGCCGTCTGGATGCCAGCCTCACTCCCAATTAAAACCTCACTGTAAGGCAAATGTGAAGCTGAACTAATGGGATTGATTCATTCCTTGACCTCTTGCACTGAGGCTGCATTTCATTTATCTTTTTTTCTGTTCAGCATAAAACAGTACAATTGTATCTTTATTCTTTTTGGGTTATAATTGTGAAAATGCCTCAAAGCTCCAAAGTTCTGGGTTCAAATTTAAGCCAAATTACTGCCTGTGTGCAATTTCTTTATTTATATTGTGACTTTCAGCTTTAAGTACTCTTGTTTTCTTCTAAAACCCCAAAGACAAATATGTTAAGTTAACGGATGTCTTTAAAGTGGACGCATGTGAGTAGGGGTGCCCTGTAATGCACTACCATCCTATCCAGGGTTGGTTCCAACCTTGCACCTAGTTGGTGAGATGCGCTTTGGTCCTTGCGATAATCAGTTTCTCTTATTAGCTTCAATAATAGATGAACTGATGCAGGATTCAGACATTAGTCTGCTTTGATAATTCAAGGATGGGCAGACCATGGGAAAATATCTGTAAGAGTCAAATGTCAGGCAGGACAAGTTTATAATTTGGTTGTATGCATTTTCTCCAAGGTTAATTCCTGCACTGTGCCCAGTACTTCTATGATGGCACCCCAGGTTTTCTGTGATCCTATATACGATTAAGCAAACTTGATGAATGAATTGGCAAAGAAAATAGAACCTGGGTGGACAGTGGCTTGTGATGGCAGTGAGGTGCCCTGGTATGAATTGCAAGGCCTGTCTGATTCACATTCAATATGAGAGTGAAAACCCATTCATCAGCTCAAATGATCTACAGTATTTAATGCCCTGAATATTTAATTTTATTCCACGGCAGGCTACCAATTCCATTTTATACTGAGAATAAAGACAGCTATAAGCAATCTTCAGGTACAGTTTAAATTGGAGTCAAGTAACATTTTTAATTTTGGCAGTTTTACATCAAACTTTTTTACTGACAAAAATCTGCAAATGTGCTGATGGTGAGACTTCTAAAATTCTATTTAGAACTTATTTTCTTACAGTATAACTATTGTAAATGCAATTGTATTGATTGAAATTGCACAAAGAAAAATGTAGGTAAATTGGCAATACCACATTGGCCCCATGTGGGTGGGTGTGTGAGTGGGCCTTCTAATGAACTGGTGCCTTGTCTTGGACAACTGTCCCCTGCTTTATGTCACATGCTATGGGATGGATTCCAGAACCCTGCAATTCCAAACTGGATTAACAGAAATGGGAATGAAATTAAGAGAACTGTTAGCTAACTAAAGTATTAGGGTGGCAACACAATGCAATGAAAAAACCATGGGCACCTTTTGGGTAGAGTTTGCACATTTTTGCTGTATCTGTGTGGATTTTTCTCTAGCCCCCTATCAATGTTTGTGGGTGTGAGAGGTGATTTAGAACTGTAATGCACTGGTGTCCCACCCAGGATTAGTTGCTGGCTTGCTGGCCCCCAAAGTGGATTAAGTGGCTTTGATAAAGGTTGAATGGCAAGAAGAAAGAATGTATTTGTGTAGCTCTCGTCGTCATCTTCTAGTTCCAACTTCTAAGAGGGTAGGCAGTGACTCGCTCTCTCGGGTGATTAAGATGGTAGGTACTCACATCTTTCCACCACTCAGCAAAGGGTGTTTTTCCCTGGTTCTAAAAGGTACTGGAATCCCTGTGTCACCTGTCTGGGCATTGCTACTGTATGCTGCAGTTATCTACCCATTGGATGTAGATGACCAGCCTTTGTCCAAATGTTTGCCATCCATCTTTCAAGTTAGCCTTCCAAAGGTGGTTCACTTAGGTCATTTTTCAGACCACCAACCCACACCTCGTTGTGGTAAGAAAGTGAACATCCAGAAGTAGGGGATTGCCTGGTGGGGTTATACCATCAGTGTATACCTCTATTGGCAATTTCATATCTAATACAGTTGTGCCAGCCTAGCCTGACTCCCCCATTCATAAAGAAAACATGGAGCTCTCTGGCATGTAAATTTAGGTTAGCTTCCAACACCTTGGGAATATTCTCCCAAGCATTATATTTGGCAAGGCATTTTAAAAAATTGGAAGAGAGCACATTTTATTGATATGACATTAATGATTTTTCAAGAGTGCTAGAGTTTTGTGTTTTCAGTGATCAATTTTATAACCTTTCAGACAGTGACATACACCTATTAGCCAAAACACCTGTCTCGTATTGTGTATTTAACCCCCTTGTGCTGTCGAAAGTGCTCTGACCCATTGAAGCACGGACTCCACAACACCTCTGAAGGTGTCTTATGGTATCTGACACCAAGATGTTAGCAGCAGATCCTTCAAGTACTGTAAGTTGCAAGGTTGGCCACAGATGCACAATTGGACTAAGACTGGGGTAATTTGGAGGCCAAGTCAACACCTTGAACTCTCTGTCATGCTCCTCAAACCGTTCCAGAACACTTTTTGCAGTGTGGCAGAGCATATTATCCTGCTGAAAGAGACCACTGCCATCAGGTATAACTGATGCCATGAATGAGTGTATGTGGTCTGCAGTAATCTTTAGGTACGTGGTGTGTGTCAAAGAAACATCCACATGAATGCCAGGACCCAAGGTTTCCCAGAGCATCACATTGCCTCTAACAACTTGTCTTCTTCCCATAGTTCATCCTGCTGTCAACTCTTCTCCAGGTAAATGAAGCTAAGCATCCACGTGATCTACAAGGAACTGTGATTCTTAGACCAGACCACCTTCTTCCATTGCTCTATGGTGCAGTGCTGACTTCACGTGCCCATTGTAGACTCTTTTGGTGCTGGACAGGTGTCAGTATAAGTACTCTGTCCAGTCTATGGCTACATAGCCCCATATGCAGCAAGCTGCAATGCAGTGTGTGTCCTGACACCTTACTCTAATGGCCATCATTAAGCTTTTCAGCAATTTGTGCTACAGTACTTCTGTGGGATTGGACCAGACCAGGCTAACCTCTGCTCCACATGCTCATCAATGAGCCTTGGGCACCCATATCCCTGTCACCAGTACACCAGTTGTTCTTCTTTCGACCATTTTTGGTAGACACTAAAAACTGCATACTAGGCAAACTCCACAAGACCTGCCATTTTGGAGTTTCTCTGACTCAGTCGTTTAGCCCTCACACTTTAGCCCTTGTCAAAGTCGCTCAGATCCTTTTACTTGTCCATGTTTTATGCTTCCAAGAACTGACTGTTCGCTTTTAACTAATATATACAGATCATTGACAGGAACCATTGTAACAAGATAATCAATGTTATTCACTTCACTTGTCAGTGGTTTTAATGCTAATCAGTGTATATATACTATATAAAAGGTAAGTAAATTCACAAAATGGTGGGGTTACTTTTGGAATGTTCCTTATCATCACATTGCTATGGTTAAGGGTGATGATCTCCACTCTGTTGTCCTCTATGCAACCCGCCGGTGGAGAGGCCAGTAATAAATGATGGATTGGCCCTTTTGTAGAAACACATAAGATTCCCAGTAGAGGACTATGGCAACATTGCCTTAAACAAGAATTTCTGCAGTCAGAGGACATCAAGAAATGGATGAATGAATACAATACAATACAATACAATACAGTTTATTTTTGTATAGCCCAAAATCACACAGGAAGTGCCACAATGGGCTTTAACAGGCCCTGCCTCTTGACAACCCCCCAGCCTTGACTCTCTAAGAAGACAAGGAAAAACTCCCAAAAAAACCTTGTAGGGAAAAATGGAAGAAACCTCGGGAAAGGCAGTTCAAAGAGAGACCCCTTTCCAGGTAGGTTGGGCGTGCAGTGGGTGTCAAAAGAAGGGGTTCAATACAATACAATACACAGAACAGAACAAATCCTTAATAAAGCATAATAATAAAAATTTTAGAAGTACAGAGCAGAATTTAACAGTAGATGATATCATATAATAAGATTTTGATATTTTTAGAGTGCTGGAGACCTCATCCGTCAAGCTGCCTCCCCATTTGGCCATTCCACGGCTGAAACGTTGCTCGGCCAGCCAATCCGATGAAAGGGCCCCTCTTTCCCATGATTCCTGTGATCCTCCACCAGGGATGACTTTACCATAGGCAGGCAAACAACTTGGCAGGTGGGCCGTGGCACCAATGAATGAAAATTAGTATTGTGCATGGCCAAAAGCAGGAAGATGTGAACAGGTGCAAACTAAAATATTGAAATTAGTAATCATCATTAACATAAGGAGGAGAATGAATCTGAAATGGTTGTAAGCCAGATCCTTATGCTTGTCCATGTTTTATGCTTCCAAGAACTAACTGTTCACTTTTTACCTAATATATACAGCCACAGAAATACAGAGTTTCAACACAAAACACTCATAAAATGATTAAAAAAAACAAAATTGAGCCTACTAAAAACTTTAAAACTAAAGCATGCGGAAGAGGCAAAGGCAAATCAGATATGTGAAAAATAATGGTGAAGGACATACTCAGCATGGAATTTGGAGGGGATACTTAAGCACTAACCCACCAACTGAAAAAAGCTAAAATAACCAAATTAAAGAGGAATTTATTAAGAAATGTACTGGTAATAACTACTGTAATGTAGTGTTAGGATGGAATATTACACAAGATAGTAAAATAACAAAGCTAAGCATCAGGCTATTCCTGTACAGTGTGAGCACGGGTCCGAACACCATCAGACAAACACCACGACTTTACAAAACGTATGTTTAGTTAAGCACAGTCCCACACAACACACAGTGCTCCCGCACCAAACATCCTTAACACGGGCCTTCCTCTCAATGTCCATGAGCAGCCTTTCCTCTCCTCGCTGGAGCTTTGTCCTGCTCCCACTCCCGACTCTAGCTCCCTGACTGGAATGAAGCGGGCTCTTTTATTTCCACCCGGATGTACTCCAGGTGCCTGATGACGCTGTTCCGGCAGCACTTCCTGGTGTGGCGGAAGTGCTGCTCTTGCACCCGGAAGCGTCCCTGGAAGGTCCTTCCTCCACTTTTTCAGGAGAGGCAGAAGTGTCGATCTCCTGGGCTCCACGACGATCGGGGCGCCCCCTGGTGGTGGCCACAGGCCCCAGTGGGTTTGAGCCTCCTTGCTCCTTCCCTGTGGTCCCCTCAACATCCAGGGCAGTTACCCCCTCGTGGCCCAGGGGACGTATTGACCACCTCCCGGTCCTTCCAGGTGTCCCAGCTGGGTCTGACCCCCAGCCTCCTGTGACAACAGTAAGGCCTCTAAGTACTCTGTGAGATGGCTGGTTCATAGTCCTTTGCTCACCTTAAAGCACTAATTACTCTCTTTCTGTAACTCAAGCTTTTCTTCATTTTGCCAGTTGAGCCCCTTTTTGACTAATTCGTCTCAACTCCAAGGTCACCTGCCCTCTGGCTGATGTTCTAACAGTTGAAAACCGAGCTGACTTACAATACTAAACGGACCAGAGGATGAAGTCTTAATAGCTAGAAAAGAGTCAACACCAGGGAGCCAAAGTAGTTACAAACATGAAGTCTAAAAGGTAATGCTAAAGTTTCAGTCTTAAAAATACAATAAAATAAAACAGCAGTCTTCTTAGAATATCCACTAGTATCAAACGATGCTTATCCTTAAACAGCAGCTTTTATACCATCACATGCACCTTTGGAAGCTATGCCCCCAACAACAGACTGTTGCATCTTGATAACGATTCCACAAAATGGTGGCACTTACCAGAAACATATAATGAAATGACAATGAAAATCAACATCAATAAATAGAAGGAAAATAATGAAGAGATGTAAATCTCCACCATCAGCTATCCTTAAAACAACCTGCATTAGCTGGGAGAAAATTTTACCTACAAAAAAATAAGAAATAAATCATAAAATCTCGAAAGGGGCTTTTAACATAGGGCCTGCTTTTACTTTCAGGTAAACCTGTATGTAAGACTTTCCATGTCTCCCAGTGACCATCCAAAGTGCCAGCTCTGTTGAGCTCCCCTAGCGGCACCAGGTATGTACTTATGGTCCCCTAACCATAAAAGTATACTGGGAGAACCAGACTGGCTTTCTTCTCCAGTACTCTTGTGGGGCTACCATACAGTATATTGAATTCCTTACCTACTACTTAACTTTGGGTCTCACCTGGCTCAGTTCTGTAGTGGCAGCACCCTCTGGTTATTATTGGTGTTGCCATCTCTGCTTTCTTTGTTTCTGCTAGTTACATTCAACTGTCTAAGATATGATTAATATCCCTAAATCAGCTAAAGATAAATTTCTCACATTACTATTAATGAACAAAACATTGTAGATGCTGAAAACGCCCTCACCTCTCCAGAGCTGTGTTTTTTTACCCATAATTGGTGATGCAAGAACTAGGACCTGTAAAGCCATCTCTATATTTCAGTGTCTTCATCAAATGTGGTTTTCCAATGCAATGAATGTGATGACGAAGTAGTGCCTGTAGACATCAATCAGGAGTCCAACAATGATATCAGTCTGTTAGACACTGAATGATAAATCTTAAATTGTACATTCCATGAAGGTCTTTTCATTATATTGCCACAAGGCATTTTTAGAGAGACACCATGGTCAGGTTATGATAAAAGGATTTGCTTTCTAGAATAAGGATTTCCTTACGTGACAGAAAAGAAAATAAGGGTTCATCCACCCAGACCAGGACAGAGATTGAGTCTTTTTAATAGGTATCATGCATACACTGTAATTAAAAAGCCAGCCATCCATTTTCTAATACAGTTATCCCATTCAGGATTGCATGGCCCCAGTCCGTTGGAGTGCACCCTCACACTTATTGGTTAAATGTATGGTTGGCAAATAACCTTCCATGCAGTGTGGGAAAATAATTGAATTACTTAAAAAAATACAAAACGCAACACAATGTCACCATACTGTTCTGCTTCTAACAGGTTAGTTCCTTTGTTCAGTGCTTTAGGTTTTCCCAGTCTGCTAAATGGCATTGCATTGTCCATCTGAGGTATGGAGCGCTTAATGGTCTGCTTCTCTGATAATTGGTTCTTGGGCAATGAGGGATTACAAGCCAGCAGACCACAATAAGTTTTTTTTGTTTGTTTTATTTTTCTGCAGTGCTTCATCTAGACCTAAATTATTAAAGCATTCATTAGGAGACGATGAAAAAGCAAAGGATGACAAGTTTTGCTGGGGTTCTCATCACTGTCCCTTTCGATTGAGGTTATTCTAAGACAAACCCAGGAATAGAAGTTTCTCCTGAGCTCCTCTTTTCATTTCGACAAGTGTTTGCTTGGCAAAATGCGCTTTCACTGATACGATGTGACATTTATTGCAGCCTGCCCTTTAGGTCTGGTGAGGATTTTTTTTCCGGGCCTATCAGAGATAAAACAGATCGAGAAGGATGGCAGAGAGTTGGAGGTTTGTATTATTGATGAGCCTGTCAGGAAGATTAGCCCTCGGCTTTTTGCACAAACCCAGTATTTTGGAATTTGACAGTACGGGTCCCTGAGCTGAGACTTCATAAGTTTAATGTCATTCCTAAACAGTGAGCACTAGGTAACATTTAAACGTGTCTGAAGCTTTTAATTGTTTGCACATGCCTCTCCTTTGATAATTTTCTGCCTGTTACGCAAATACAAAAGTATGTCCTACAAAGAGGCTTAACTATGCAGCGAAAAAGGACATTTTAAGCTAGAGTAGTTTCCTGACAATTGACTTTGAAAGAGATCCCTCAATGGTAATCTTAACATGTATAGATCCTTAATTGTGATTGTCATTACTTTATTATTAATTACCTGGCTAGCATTTTGATTAAGTCGATTAATAATAGGTGGTTAGATACTGACGACTAAAGCCTTCAGTTTTATCATCACCTTACCTGTAGTAAAAGCAGACTGTCAATATTGTTTTGGCAGAACCAGATATTCCTAAGATGTAAACCATCTGTTAACTTCACAAGATGACTCCCAATAATCTTTAACAGAGACTCTTCTTATGTAGAATGGCTGCCGTTCACCCCATACAAACCTGTGAGTGAGAGCTGAGATCTTCTGAACTCTGATATGAAGCTTGTTTTGACAGATTCAATTAACTGTTTTCGAGAAATGCTTGCTATTTGTATCTCCTTCTCTTCTTGATTTTAAAGATTGTCACACGTGTCCTTTAATTTGAAGCACCATGTCTTGTTGCACATTATTAGCCTCATTCACCATTTTTTTTGTGATGCAGTGGTCATTAGTACTATGGCCTCATAGCTCTTGTGACATAAGTTTGATTCCTGGCCAGTATTGTCCATGTGGAATACAGTAATCCCTCGTTTATCGCAGGAGATAGGTTCCAAGGCCGGCCGCAATAACTGAATTTCCGCAAAGTAGGGACACCATATTTATTTAATTATTTAACGTGTGTTTGGATGTTTTTAAACCCTCCCTGTACTGTTTACAACCCACCCTTTACTCTATTAATAACAAGGACAACTGTTAAGCAATATGAAATCGGTAGATAAGTTTACAGTTACTGTATAGTGAAGTACACGTACCTATATATGATGTGATGATGGTGATGAATATGCTATGCAGTAAAAATGATGACGATGAAGGTGATGATGACTTTTATTGCGCAGCCGATGACTGTATTTTACGTCTCTTCAGACGGCTGTGCCATTTCCTGGGGCACCTCTTCCATGGTTTCCGAAGGTGCATCCGTAGTAGTAGTAGGAACTGGCTCTTTTTTGTGAGGCAGCAAAAACATTGTGATCAGCAGTTGCTGCCACTGCTTCTTTTTCCGGTCGAAGAGCAGCTTGCAGGCGATCATGACGTCGTCGACCTTGTTGCAAAATTGGACCGATCGAACCATATCATCGTCTCATTCCTGTGACCGCTCTTGCAGTTCCTTAGCCAGTCTGCAGCCACAGCCGCGAACGTTCTCCCTTTCTTCAACATATCCAGGGTTTCACCTTCTCAGCGATCATCATCATTCTTCGTTGGTGTTTAGGCTCAGCACCAGCCTTGGAAGAAGGAGCACGTTTGGGAGCCATTGCAGGGGGTAAAAATTGAAGAGAAGTTCAACACAAAGAAACCACAAAAAAATCACACACAGTACAGTGTAAAGTAAACCGCTCGGCGAGAAAGCTTGAAGCGAAATGGCCGCGACAGAGAGACAAGGGGAGATGCTGTGGGATCTGGGCATCAGTCAAAGCACCAATCACGGGCCCGATTAGAAAGCGGGAAGCTGTGATTTGTCGTCTCCCTCCCATGTACCAATCACAGCCCGTGTTACAACGCACTTAGTCACCGAACTTGTTTTGTTGTTCTTAGACTAGGAAATACTACTACTATATTCAAAAACCCGCAAAGTCGTGAATCCGCGAAAAGTGAACCGCGAAGTAGCGAGGGATTACTGTATACACCTTTGCCCAATGTTTTTTCCAGACTCTCTGGTTTCCACACAAATCCTTTAACATGTATATAGTAGGCTAAATAATGTCTCTAGATAGATCAGAACAAAAAGAAGTGCTATGTGAAACCATTTAGAGAAATGGCACACCATTCAGGGTTGGTCCCTGTCTTGAGTGCAATGCTGCTGGTATAAGGTGGAACTGCTGTATGCTTCAGGTGATGGTGAACGAGTATGAACCCTGACCCTGGAAGTAATTAGAAGGTTTTGCCATCCTCCAGTGATCTTGGAGTTGGAAAGTGAGGGAAGTCAATGGCTTGCTTGGTCTGTTGTACTGTGATTTTGTTATAATTAACTTTTTTTCTGGACTCAATACATTTTTGTAACTAATTTCTTTAGGGTGGATTTACATTTTAAACATCATTAAAACAAGGAGTAATTTTCTTGATTCTGGATCGCTTTCTCCATTTTGTTTAGTTAATTTTACCTCAGTGATATTTTATTTTGATGCGTGTTCCCATTTAGAGGTCCCGTTGTTAAGACTGGGTCATAAAATAGGTAGCAAACAGAAAAAGGTTTAGGGGATGGCCACCCCGTATACTTGAAAACAGGCAGACAAAAAAAGCAAATACTGTACGTCTTTACAGACCTGAGTTCACAGCAGAACTGACTAACAGGATGAAACTGATCTATAAATATTGTGGAACAGAGGAAGACGTGGAGTCAGGGAGGCCAGAACAGAAAATGATGAGGCAGGAAGATTGTCTCTGGGTACAGGAAGTGACATTATCAGTGGGCGGACCTGTGGTGATGTCACTGAGAGGCACGGTCTTCAGGCAGTCCGCAGAGGCACAATAGGAGAAAGGATCAGATGACAGCACCAACTGTTGGTCCGACTGAGAAACAACTCTATTTGAGCCTTAAACCGCCTCCCATGTGCACGTGTGTGACTGATCTAATTGTCCAAATTTGTGGATAAATAGTGAATACTTTTATAACCTTTCTAAATTATTTTTTATGGCAAAAACCCTAACATTTTGTTCTTTAGTAATAATAATAATAATAATAATAATAATAATTCTTTACAATCATAGAGCACTTTTCTCACTACTCAAAGTGCTTCAGTGAGTGGTGAGCCTCCCCAACCACCACTAATGTGTGGCATCCATCTGGATGATGGATCTGCAGCCATTGTTGTACCAGTACACTCAACACACATTAGCTGTTAGGTGGTGAAGAGATAGTTAGTCAGTTAGAGACAAGGAATGATTAGGGGGTAAGAATGACTTAGGCCATGATGGGCAATCTAGCCAGGACATCAGGCTACACCATACTCGTTTTCGAAAGATGCCCAGGGATCTTTAATAACCACAGAAAGTCAGGACCTTGGTTTCATGTCTCAGCCAAAGGGCAGCATCATTTTTGCAACACAGTGTCCCTGTCACTGCACTGGGGCATTGGGGTCCACGTTCAGACCACAGGTTAAGCGCCTCATGCTGGCCTCACCAACTCCTCTTCCAGCAGCAACCCAAGATTTCCTAGATGGTTTTCCATTCAAGTAATGGCCAGGCTTGAATTTTGTTCTCACTTCCTTGTCCCTCTTTATTTCTTCCTGCTTAAATTATTTGGCATTGGGAAGACCAGAGGATTTAAAAAGGAAGGTACTGTGAGTGAAAAGGAGTTAAGTTTACGCTTAGAGTCTTAGTTAAGTACTGCAGCTGAAAGTGAACATGCACCTCTCCTAACAGATATGGTAAAACAAAACATAAAGATTCAGCACCAAGAGTTGTGGTATCACTGTGGTAACCCTGTTTAATGGTTGAAAATGAACAAGTTAAAGAAAAGAGCTGACAAGGGTGCAAAACAACAGTGTTTTCCATGCTCAAAAGGTGCAAAGAAAAAGTCACTTCCATCTTCCTCAGTGATCGGTGTATAATGAACACCCACTTCCAGTAATCTATGGGTTTTATATTGGTCTCCCAGGAGGAGTGTGACTTCCTGAGTTGCTGCAGATGTGCTGCCCCTTTGACCCTCAAGTGTAAAAGGAGACTGTGGGATAGACAGCACCCCCTCTCATCTCAGGCAGGAGCCCTGAACATGTCCCCTAAGCACACAAGCTTCACAATATAGGAAATGAACTTTTTCAGGAATCCTCCAATGGGCATTAGACTTATTGTGCTCTGTTTATTTTGTACTTTTGCATTTTCTTTTGTTCATTCTGCCCCTTATGGGCTGAATTTTCAAAAGACACCTTACATGTTATAAGCTTATTCGGAGTTTGCCTACCTGTGTGTGAAGCGATTCATCTAATTCCTATCAATTAAATATTTGAGAGAGAGGTTATTTAAAAGATATAATGGAGTATCTATCAAGCACTGAATCAAGCAAGCACAGTCTCATTCTACAGGCACCGTGCAGAAGAAACAAAAAAGCAAGCAAGTGTATCCTTGGAAGCTAAGAGAATAGAAAATCTTGAAGGTAAAGCAGCTATACTCATTCATCTTGGCACTGGAGAGCGGTGACGTGTTGCATGTTGATTAGCACCTGAGAGTGAAAATTTCACTTTACTGTGTGCACACAATAATGATCCTGTTAGTCAAACTGCTTTAGCTGGATTTATTATCGTTATTAGTATTACAGAGCTCTCATTATGTAATTTATTTCCTCATTCACAGAGATCTACCTATTGTTCCTAATTGTTGTTGTAAGGAGGAATACGACATAACATGCTTAACACCAAGCACTAAAGGTAAGAAAACCAGGGGGTGACCATGTCAAAAAGGGGTTGAGAAAAGAAAATGATTTGGGGACTATCAATTGTCTATGAAATCAAAACACACACACACACACACAAACATGAATTAAAAAGAAGCAAAAGAAGTCCTAATTAAAAATTATAGTACTTTAACTCTCATTAATCCCACAAATTAATGATTTTCTTTAGAGTAATAATTTGAAATCTAGGACACCAGATTACGAGGGCTGACCTCTTTCTATAGAGGCAGTATAAGGACATCACAGGTCACAATTCAAGTGACTAGCAGCAGGGGGCGTTTTCAATAAACAACATGGCAGTAACAAAGCATTCACCTTATTAAAAGGATTAGTGTCTGTGTATCCTTCCTGTTGCTGTGTCTTTTTCATTTCAAAAGATGGGCAAAACAAACATTTTTAGTAACAAAATCCTTTGCATTTGTCATACTAATAGATAGAGCATCACAAGCATTAACACTGCTTTTGCAAATCCCATACCTAATGGCATATAACACAGACTTATGCATTGAATGGTGCACTTGAAATGTTAACACTGAAGTCTGTATTGATTACTTAGATTTCAACCTATCTTAGACGAGCAGCACAGCTAGTCTGTGCTATAAAATGCTAATGCCCAAGCAAGAAACCTGCACAAAACGGTGGTTTGCTGACATCAAACTCATAATCCATCAAGTTTCCAAGCTGTAGTCTATCCCAGCAAGCATCAGGCACAAGGCAGGAACTATCCTTGGACAAGACATCAGACCATCACAAAGTGAACACACACAAGCACAAACATGGACCAGTTGAGCACCGCCAATGGACCTAATCGACTGTGGCAGGAAGCCCAAATGGACACAGGGAGAACATACAGACTCCATGCAGCGAGCACCTAGGCCTTGAACCATGTTCTTCTTGTTACAAGGCAGTGGTGTCATCACTGCACCACTGTGTTACCCACCATCATAATCAAAATGTAACACATGTGCATTTTAACAGCAATAAAAGACACTGATTCCTGACATTTTGCTGTTTTATATGGTGAGCTCATTTACTTCTACCTCACTTCGGCTGAACTGTCGCCACAGTTAAAAATCCATCCATTCTTCCATTATCCAACCCACTATATCCTAACTACAGGGTCAAGGGGGTCTGCTGTAACCAAACCCAGCCAACACAGGGCACAAGGCAGCAAACAAACCTCAGGCAGGGCTCCAGCCCACCGCAGGGTGTGCATACACACACACACCCCAAGCACACACTAGGGACAATTTAGAATCGCCAATCCACCTAACCTGCATGTCTTTGGACTTTGGGAGGAAACCGGAGCACCCAGAGGAAACCTACGCAGGAGAACATGCAAACTCCACGCAGGGAGGACCTGGGAAGCTAACCCAGGTCTCCTAACTGTGAGGCAGCAGCGCTACCCACTGCACCACCGTGCCCCCTACAGTTAAAAATATTTTACTTAATTTCTTTAAGGATTTGTAAGATTCATTTGAAATTGCCTTTCTGAAATTAAAATAGAATGATTTCAGGTTTTGCCCTTCCAAAGCAGTATGAAAGTTTTGACATGATCATTAGAGTGAATTGATTCGATAACCTCTACATTTTGAGTTCATCCTTAGTTATTACAAAATACTAAGCTTTGATATACTGAGTTAAAACAAAATCATTTATTGAATCAATTAGTTTCATTTCATATGCTACATTACTTTTCATCTCTCCTGGTTTATATCTGGGTAATTAAAATTACCCGTTATTAACCCATCCCCATTTTTAATATTGATTACTGTTCTTCCTTTTGATGTCTAGAAGTGATATGAAAAAGTGAATTTCAGTCCACCATAATAAAAGGATAAGTGTCTGTGTGACTGTCCATCTGTCCGTCCAGTTGGTATGTCTGTGTCATTCCAAAAGATGGCGCATCTCAGACATTGTTAATAATAAAATGCATTGCATTTGTCATTCCCATAGATGGCACCTCACAAATATTAACCCTTCTTTGATGAATCCCATACCAAATGGCCAATAACAGAAACATATGCATTTCATGGTACACTGCAAGTTTTAATGCTGTGTTCTGCGTTGATTACTTAGGTTTTAATCTGTCTTAGAAGAGTAGCACAGCTTGTACTTACAGTTAATAATAAGAAGAAATTATTCCAGAATGAGTTATTTGGTGACAAAAACAACAGTAAACTTAGAAGTAAAAGGAGCTTTTAATAATTACACCCAATCCAGTATATAAATATTATGATGGATGATGTGAGTGGATGGGTGTCCCAGCTGGGAGGACACTGGGGGGCTGATTAATAGGGGGACATCTGTTCTTGGACTTTGGTACATTGGGTGGCAACATATCTCTGGCATAGCTCCTTTTTGTACACCTGCAGGGCTTCATGGGATTGTAATTCCAAAGGAAAGCCCTTTTGGTGTCCTTGAGCTCCATTGGCTGGGGCTGCAGGGAAGAGGCTTACGTGACACGTGAATGTTCCACCTGACCTGGAAGTCCTTCTTGGCTACAGCATTGACATGCCAGAAGTACTTTTGGGCCTCGCTTGAAATGGAGACTTTCAGCCAGGTGAGCTACTATTAGGTCAAAAGGTTACAGTTGATCAAAGAAGGATAGAAACAGCTGGCTGATGTTCTTATTTGGTGTTAAATATCTTTTGGTATTGTCTTTGACCTGTAGAAGAGGCAAGGTGGGACAAATAGGAACTACAACCTTTGTTATGGTCAGTTGTGTCTGCTGTCTAGGCTGTGAGACACCACAACATAAAGCTCAGAGTCCTCAGGTTGTGGTGTATGCATTTTGGGGGAATTCCTTTTCTCTAGGGCTAGATACTGAGATAGTTCAATTCAGCACAGGAGATCTGCTCACATAGGTTTTTAACAACTATTGAATAAACATTTGTAACAGCGCCCCTTTGGTGGACTGCAGGTTTTTGTGGGAGATGCTGGGAAAAAACAAAATGAGGTGCTACCTTTAAAATGGAGTATCAGAGAGGACGTCAATCTTTTTTGTTACAATGCTTCATCCAAAAGTGGATTATAAATGTTGTATGCCCATTGGATTATTCCTGGATTTATATTCTTGTTCTGTGCCGGCTTATACTTGTAGTTTCATCTGGACTGGAAAATGTCAACATCCCAGTAGGACAAAACTTTTCATTCAGGAGTCTGTTCACAGGGGTTTCATTCCATTCACCATCTTTACCTGCATTTGTTGTATTGGACTGTTTTCACAGGTTTCATTAGTACAGTATTTGTGCTAACTATTTATCACCATTGTGTTTATTTGGGTGGGCTTTTGCATGCACTGTTATTTGTCTATTAATTGTTTTTGCTTTATTCATTTGGTTAATGTACTTTTTATTAATTTTCAGCTACTTTATTATGTGCCCCTGTGTGAGAGTGCGTAAATGCCAAGTGTGGTGTCCGGCCGGGGCTGGAGTCCGGCCGGGACGCCCAGGAGGACCGGAGGAGGGCTTGTGCCTCCTTCAGACCACGAGGGGACGTCCGTCCTGGTTATGTTGGGGGCCTCGGGTAAAGGGCTTGGAAGCCCAGCCCTGCAGGGACCTGTGGCCACCGCCAGGCGGCGCCCCAGTGCCTGAATATTCCGGGAGCCCAGCACTTCCGCCACACCAGGAAGTGCTGGGGGGAAGACGACAGGGGACACCCGGACGGCTTCCGGGTGCGCAGCCGGCACTTCCGCCACACTGGGGTGTGGCTATGGAGGAATGCCGGGAAGCAGCTGGAGCCCATCCGGGTTCCTATTTAAGGGGCCCTCCAGTCATCGGCGGATGTCGGGTGGAAGTGGACAGAGCTGGAGAGAGGACTAGAGGCGGCCAGGAGAAAGGCAGTGGAACTGTGCGGCCTGGACATTGGGGGAATCGGTGCTGGAGGCACTGGGGTTTGTGAGTGCACAAAAACTTGTATATACTTGTGAATAAACGTGTGTTGGGTGAACAACGATGTCCGTCTGCCTGTGTCCGGGCCAGCGTCCACACAAGTCAAGGCTGGGTTTGTTCCTGGGGTCCCCAAAATATAATAAACAAATTGACGTTTATCAGCGGTGTAAATTTGAGCATCAAGCAATACACTTGCAGAACATATTTATCTATATATAGTGTGGTACAACAGGACAAGACATGATAACGGTTCAGAGTCTCCCAAATATCCACATTTACTAGCAGCCATTCTGCTGAAAAACAGAAAATAAACAAAAATCCTTAATGGAATGTCCAAGCTTGTTCCTATGCGTTAATGTGGAGATAATATTGTTCCAGCAATCACAGGTTCAAATGAAAAACACCTTTCCAGTTGTCGTGCTGGTTACATCGAGCATGTACAGGAAGAAGCACTGCTTTTGCAGTTTGTATAAATGGCGTCACAGCTCTTTGGAATACTCCTCCACCATTCCCAGGTTGTAAAAGAAAGAGTGGCTAGTTAATGTGTTTCACTATAACCTGTCCCCCCTACATGCACATGCATGACAATATAATATATTGTCACAATAAGACACAGGAAACATCAAAGGTTTGGGGCAGCCACCTGTATAATATCCCTGGCTGCAAAATGGGTATTTTTTCCAAGAGTCGTGCATGGTACAATGTCCAAAACAGAACTGATTTGACTTTGGTAAAATGGCATCTTTAAAGGCCGCGACTGGAAGTGACGTCAACTGGAGCACAGGTACCGGAACCGGTACATCTTTGAGTAGGGGGTCCTTGGGGGGGCAGAAGTGATGTCGTTCAGGTTGTCAGTACTGGAAGTGACGTCTTTGATGGCTCCAGGTCCTCCAGAAGTGATGCCATCAATGGCGCCAGCACCTAGTGGGATTTCCCGAGGATAGTCTGCAGTGGATGGAGAGAGAGAGAGTTAGTGCTACTTGCCACGCCCTGGTCTGGCTTGGTACTACTTTTATTTAGGCATTCTAGCTGCCTCCCATGCACACGTGTGTGACAATATATGTATTGTGGCAGATGGCTGGAGCCCTTAACCAGCCAGGATGCCTGGAGTATGAAAGAACAGGAGAAGACTGTATTTTTTTCTCCCCTGGACTGACAGAGGGCAACCCCCTTGGCTTGCCCCCTTGGCGTGCTTAAACCTGCTGGGGCCCATGGCTACTGCCAGGGGGTGCCTGGACTTTTACAAAGCCCTATGTGGCGGCACTTCGAGCCACAAGAAGCTCGTTGGGCACCTGGAGTTCTTCCTGGTCCCCTATAAAAAGGGGCCAGTCCCTACCATTCAATGGCCAGAGTCGGGAGGAAGACAACAAGGCCTTAGGAGGAGTGGAGGTGAAAGGACTGGTGGCAAAAGGGACTGTGTTGGGCTGTGTGCTTTAAGCACTGTGCTGTGGTGAGCAGATTGAAACACTCCCCAATTATAAATGAACCGTGTGTTGTGTGTAAAACCTGTCTCCTGGCTGTCTGTGTCAGGGTTAGGGTGGCTTTACATGTCCTCGGCTTTTACAATATATATATATTGTGTATTTAGAGTTGTTAGCCTGCCATTGTGCTGTATTGATTTATAGCCCTACATGCAGTTTTTCTTATTTTGCCAGTAGCTTTTATCTGCTCGCGCTTAGATGGACTAGTCAATAAACTGGATGAACCACAAAGAAGACCACTTTGCATAGTAGATCTGCTTTTAAACTTGTCACCTAGCTCTTACGCACAGCATGTTGGTTGTTTCGACACTGACAATGACAATTAAGCCATGGTATAAAATATCCTGTCACAAGTAGGACTTCTGTGATGGGGACCTGCTCTGGCTCGCTGATGCTGCATGTCACTCTACAGATGCATCTATCCAGGAATACACAAAGAGCCCAAAATGCTGTACACCTTCAGCTCTGGCGTTGATGATCCTGGCTGTTGGTGTAACTTTCACCCCTTAGTATGACCCACAGTGAGTCATGTGCACCATTTCTCTGCACTAATAGTGTACATGCAATCCCTGTTAAGGACATATAAGACCCTGTCTGTCTTATTTCTGCTCAAATAGGCACTGGTTTCATCCTACCAGTATGATAAGTAGGTAAAGCAGTTTTTGTTGTGCCCTGTTTAAAAAGTGAAGCTTCATTATACTTCATTTCATTGGATATCACACTTAAACACTTCATGTAAAGAGGTGGACCAGCAGTTAGCACTGCTGCCCCACAGATCCAACATCATGGTTTGAATCACACCCCTGACCTTTGTCCATGTGGGATTTCATCTGGATACTCCAGTTTTACTCTAATATCCCCTAAAACGTGAATTTGTGTGCATGTGCCCTGCAATAGGCTGGATTTGTTCCTGCCTTTCTCTCAGTGCTGCTGATAAAGGCACGATGCTCTGCAACCCCCAATAGAATAAACAGAATCAGTAGAATTAAGGAGGTTTGAGAATGCACGCATCATTCATTTACACATTCAAGGTGGAAATGTTTGCAGAAAGGCTGGCCGAGCAAAGATAAGCTTATTGCCAGAAATATATTTTTTGTTAATGTTTGTAAAATCAATAGTTTACTCTGATTAAATAATTTAATTTGCAATGAATTTTTAATGTGCTACTCATTTTGTAGACGTACATTTAATATTGGACCTAATTACAATGCTCAAATAATCTTGCTATGAAAGTCGTATTTTTTTATAGCCTGTGAACTAATTAAATGAAAAGTCTGCCTTTTAAAATTGAACCGCACCACCTCTGGGCCAAGTCCTCCTTCAATTTTCTAGGATCACAACATACTATAGTACCTAATTGTTCAAAGTAATCAAATTATATATGACCACTCTCAAATCTAGAGTGACAGGAGGGGATTCTTGTGAAATCTCTTCACAGAGTGCCCTGTGGTGGGCTGGCGCCCTGCCCAGGATGTGTTTCCTGCCTTGCGCCCTGTGTTGGCTGGGATTGGCTCCAGCAGACCCCCGTGACCCTGTAGTTAAGATATAGCGGGTTGGATGATGGGTGGATGGATCTCTTCACAGAGGAGGCAAAAGGTTTAAAAATATAATGGCTTAATAAAAAAAATTAACTACATGGAGGGTTTAATGCTGACAGCATAACAAAATACATCATAAACAGAAAGTAATAACCATCCTTGTAGTTAATATTTTTCCTTTATTGGCTTGTATTTATTTCAAAATAATTTGTTGTATCTGTTACTGTATGTTATTATTATGCAGTATGATTGATTGAGAAGAAAGTCATTGCAAGGTCCTGGTTTTCAATAATAATAATAATAATAATAATAATAATAATGATAATGACTGGACTGCCAATATTGATGCTCTATGTAAGAAAGGTCAGAGCCGACTATACTTTCTGAGAAGGTTGGCATCCTTCAACATCTGCAATAAGATGCTGCAGATGTTCTACCAGATGGTTGTAGCGAGTGCCCTCTTCTACGCGGTGGTGTGCTGGGGAGGCAGCATAAAGATGAAAGACGCCTCACGCCTGGACAAACTTGTTAAGAAGGCAGGCTTTATTATAGGAGTAAAGTTGGACAGTTTAACATCTGTGGCAGAGCGACGGGCACTAAGCAAACTCCTGTCAATCATGAAGAATCCACTGCATCCACTGAACAGTGTCATTTCCAGGCAGAGGAGTAGCTTCAGTGACAGACTTTTGTCACTGTCCTGCTCCACTGACAGACTGAGGACATCGTTCCTCCCCCACACTATGCGACTCTTCAATTCCACCCGGGGGAGTAAATGCTAACATTACTCAAAGTTATTGTCTGCTTTTTTATTTTTATTTTTTCATTTTTATTACTATTTAATTTAATATTGTTTTTTGTATCAGTATACTGCTGCTGGATTATGTGAATTTCCTCTAGGGATTAATAAAGTATCTATCTATCTATCTATCTATCTATCTATCTATCTATCTATCTATCTAATAAAATATTTTAAAAAGTCATAGTAAAGGACTTCTGTGCATTTGAGAGCTTGCAGCCATGCACAATGCACATATTGCAACTACCGGGAATGAAGGACATGGGTTGTGACAAACAGAAGAGAGGTCTATCTGTCTGATGTTTTGTGTTTTATGTACCACAACAGAATGAAAACTAGAACAAACCATCTGCACCAGCTCCATCAGGCAGCACGTTATTGGCTGTCACAAATAATGGTGAACTTGTGATACTTTGGAAATTTGAAACAGTGTTTTCTAATTTGACATCCCTACTGATTTCTAATTGTGTAATCTGACATTGGCAGGGGATGAGATCAGCAATTGCACTCTTAAAGTGTGACATCTCCTCCGACCAGAAGTCTTGTAATGTGACATTGGTTTAAGGAGAGGGCCTGGTGTCCCTGCCCTATGCTGTGTCACTTACCCACTATTATCCTGGAGAAACATTGCTTGTTTTCCACCCAAGCCATCTCTCTCTCTCACTCTTTTTCATTATAGGGTGGTCCAGATCTACAGTAATTATGCAGATCCAGATCATATGGATGACATTGATTTATGCGGGGACGATTCCAGTTCGGTGCAAAGATGATTCTTCATGTTGTCAGTTTGCACACTTCTCGATGGTCCGGGAATTTTTGGGTGAATTTGTATCTAATAAACTTAATAAGTTAAAACGTAATTAAATTTGCATAATTAGATCTAGACCACCCTATATTCACAGACACACACACACATACATATAGGGCCCTACTAGGGACCACAAACTCAAGACAAAACTCAGACAAACACAGGTTTGAGGTTAAATAAAAAGTTATTTTCCAAGATCATCTTCAGAGAGTTAAAGCCAATCCAGCAGGGTATAATATTCAGAATAGCACCTCCGTTTAATTCTGCTCCTCCTCTGCTTCCCAGCTCTGTGTCCCTGATGCAGAGGAAGCAACTTCTTTATGCCTAACCCAGGAGTACTTCCGGTAACACAATTCTGCACTTTGAAAGCACTTCTGAGCCAAGCCCCCCAAAATAGCAGTAGTGTTCCCCTGCTGCCCCCCCGGTGGCAGAAAAGTTCCCCAACAGGGCTGCCCATCTGGACTACAGCTCCCAATTTGTGTGTGTACAAATGGGAGTTCCACCAGAGGGATGCTGCCACCTTGTGTATAGGGGGAATATATGGTCATGGACAGAAGTCTCTCTCCCTCTTCCACTTAGTTAACTAACAAAGCAACCAAGCCAGGATGAATGTCTATCCAGATCCTTCCATTATGGAATCCTGTAAAGGCAAGGAATCACCATTCATCTCCTGCGGGATGCTGGTCCCTCCAATATGGAATTCACAATATTTGCAGAATCCAGTATGTATATCTCTATCTCTGTCCCAGCACACAGCAAACACTCAACCTTCCTTTCCACACTGACTTTCACAGCATGATGCCAGAGTAGTTCACTCCTTTTCTCCTGGGGCTGCCCACAGGACTTAGCTGCACCTTCTTGATCTATATATATATATATATATATATATATACAGTGTATATATATATCTATACTAATAAAAGGCAAAGCCCTCACTGACTCACTCACTCACTCACTGACTCATCACTAATTCTCCAACTTCCCATGTAGGTAGAAAGCTGAAATTTGGCAGGCTTATTCCTTACAGCTTACTTACAAAAATTAAGTAGGTTTCATTTCGAAATTCTACACGTAACGGTCATAACGGTCGATAACGTCCGCCATGTTGAACTTTCTTATTTATAGCCACATCTTCACGAAATTTGGTAGGCGGCTTCCCTGCGCTAACCGAAACCGATGTACATACTTATTTCGGTGGTATGATGCCACTGTCAGCCGCCATATTGAACTTTCCAGCATCACTAATTCTCCAACTTCCTGTTTGGTAGAAGGCTGAAATTTGGTACTTATTTCGATGGTATGACGCCACTGTCGGCCGCCATATTGAACTTTCCAACGTCAACAATTTTAGACCTTCCCGTGTAGGTAGAAGGCTGACCCCATCTTCACGAAATTTGGTAGGTGGCTTCCCTGTGCTAACCAAAACCGATGTACGTACTTATTTCGGAGGTATGACGCCACTGTCGGCCACCATATTGAATTTTCCAAACGTTACTAATTCTCCAACTTCCCGTGTAGGTAGAAGGCTGAAATTTGGGAGGCCCATTCCTTACAGCTTACTTACAAAAGTTAAGCAGGTTTCATTTCGAAATTCTACGCATAACGGTCAACAACGTCCGCCATATTGAACTTTCTTATTCATTGCCCCATCTTCACGAAATTTGGTAGGCGGCTTCCCTGCGCTAACCGAAACCAATGTACATACTTATTTCGGTGGTATGACGCCACTGTCAGCCGCCATATTGAACTTTCCAACATCACTAATTCTCCAACTTCCCGTGTAGGTAGAAGGCTGAAATTTGGTACTTATTTCGGTGGTATCATGCCACTGTCGGCCGCCATATTGAACTTTTAACAGAAACCGATGTACGTACTTATTTCGTTGGTATGACACCACTGTCGGCCGCCATATTGAACTTTCCAACGTCACTAATTCTCCAACTTCCCGTGTAGGTAGAAGGCTGAAATTTGGCAGGCTCATTCCTTACAGCTTACTTGCAAAAGTTTAGCAGGTTTCATTTCGAAATTCTACGCGTAATGGTCATAACGGTCAACAACGTCCGCCATGCTGAACTTTCTTATTTATGGCCCCATCTTCTCGAAATTTGGTAGGCGGCTTCCCTGCACTAACCGAAACCAATGTACGTACTTATTTCGGTGGTATGATGCCACTGTCGGCCGCCATATTGAACTTTTCAACAGTCTTTGTTACTTATGGGCCCATCTTCAAGAAATTTGGTACACGGGTTCCCAACGGTAACTGAATCCTACTTACGTACATATATAGATCCATAGCCTGCAGCTCGGTCACCGTGTGAGGCGGCGTTGGGTCCCTCATCCCAACGTCTCCCAAGTTGTTGGATGCCTGCCTATATAAGACCGTACGTCGCTCCGGTCTCTACATTCCCTTCCTTGCTTCGCCACGGGATTCACGTCTCCCTACTGATAACTACAGCCTTTTTGTTTAATCCATGGCTTCTCCGCTGTTTTATTGTTTGTTTATTACAATTATAGTTATTGTATAGGTATTTTAGACTTACTTTACATTTCTCAGGTACCCATTTCCTTTATCATTCCAACCCCCATTACCATGTCTATCGAGGTGATCACTATTGATCAAAGAACTGTCACTTACCGAGTGGTTTCCATGCCCGAAGATGGCACCTACCTTTTCCATTCTCTTTGTTACATATTGCACGGCCATATCAGGCTCACTCTTGATATCCGGAGGAACATTGTGTCTTATGTATTGAATGACTGGGACAGGTTCAAGGTGTGGACTGATGACGGTACAGGAGATAATTATACTACACA